>CM047815.1:80010299-80060299 GCA_026214975.1 Gentiana macrophylla
GTTTAAAATAGTAGACACAAAATGTGATTGCCTTTAATATGTGATGATCCCCAAGTGCCTGTAATATAATGCAATGTATTCCATTTAGAATCGACAAGGTTCTTCAATGCATGATTATGCCTTTCACTTATAGTTAATCACTTGAAACAATCACTCTCGCTCTGGCTAACATTTCCTCAAAACCGGCATGGTTCCCACCTTGCCATGCCAGGAACACATGATCTATTTACATTCGGAACACTTTATTCATTCAAAAGCTGTGATCAAAAAGGCTATGAACTCCTATCAAAATAAGGACAAATCTGAACACGTAATATTTCAAAATACCTCTCTCCGTAGCATAATATTCATCACGTGACAAACTCAGAGTAGAGCTAAGTAATCTTTACACCGTGTCAAATTAAATAGATTATAATTTATGAAATACTAACAAATGTCATTTTTCGATAAGATCTTCCTCAATTCAACTATCACATGTGCTGCCTACATGTGTGATTGGAACATTCAAGGAGAAAATGACATATTTTCCATTATAAATGTGTCTTTTGCTCTACACTTTTAAAATGAGCTTTCTTGATCGCTTGATTATAGAAGCTTTGTGGACAATATAAGAACCAATAAGGGATGAGAGGTGAGGAGAAGCGAAATTTAAGATAATTCCCGATCGATCGAATCTCATCCCGAAAAATCCCGACTTTAGAGTTTTCCCGATCCCCAAATTTGGGATTTTTCCCGACAGAAAAATGTAGAATGGGATCAGGTATAAAACTTCAAATCCGTCGGATTCCCGATCGAAACGCGAATATATGTATGTATACATATACATATATATGGTAAAACATTCTTCAATCCGGATATAAATACTCACAACCGTAAATACTTAAAATCATAAACATCCTATTTCTCTGTACATCGTTTCGCCACTTTGTACGTCTCTTTTGCTTTTTAATATACGAGTATTATTCCTCATAAAAGCCACCGCGCCTCCACCGCCGTCGACTTTATCCCCGATTAACTCTCATTTCTACGCTTTGCTTTTTGGTATTGTTTGATCAAGTAATTGTTGTCAATTTTTTTATATTAACATGAATATTTTTAACATCATATATTCGGGACATTTCATTCCTCAGACCGACGGGATCACGAACATTCGGGTATCCCCGATTGTCGGGTCCCGGCGGCTTATCGGGTACAAGGCTGTAAAGAAAGTGAATCCCAAATCTCTTTGGGGCGGGTTTCGAGTATGAGGTTTACGGTGGGGTCTCCCGACCCTGATACCGTCTACAGATAGAAGGCACCAAAATGGATGATATCGGAAATTTGAAATAAATTCCCAATCCATTCAAAATGAGAACTAAGACACTTACGTTAATATGATCTCCAAAATAAATCGACCAATATGCGGTATGGACTTAATGGTTTGTTGCACGTTATCTTATACAAACCCCACAAAAGTCAAATAGTGTTGATAAATGACGTTGAGGCATTTCTGAAAGTCTCACCTACAATTCAAATTATTTAAAGAAGGAGCAGGAAAAAGTATATTGCAACTTCATATGTCAGAAAATATGATATTTACTTTGATGTCACTTTTATCTTATGTAAGTTGGATATAACTAAATATGTCATCATGCTTTAATAAGAAAGATTCTAAAATCTTAAACCAAGCGTGTGACTTTTACTAAGTGTCTCACATCCTAAAGGATGCTAGCTTTTATAACTATATCAATCTACTTTAAATGACTATGGAGAGTAGATGCTCAATGACTAAACTACTATATATCACAAATCTAATGAAACCAATATCAATATAAGGATCAACAATATCATAATTTCCATACTAATGAGGTAACTAACTCTAAAGTCCTTAACAAAAGTAAACGCCTAATTATTATTGATATTTAATTAACAAGACATAATTACCTTCATGTGTAATAAAAATGAAACAATGATATTCTTTATATGTCTCAAAACTCAACCTCTAACGTTTGAATACAATTGATCAAAGCGTAGGGGTTATAATCACGCCAAAATTACCAGCCGTTGTTGAGCGTCTTCTTAATTCAAAACCAAACATGAAACTTTGGTTTCATTAAATCACTTATGGATGTGAACAAAATTGAAATAAATTACCATAACATGTCGATTCGGTTTTGTAGTCTGAATACAGACAAAACAAATTACTCTAACTTTCATGTGTCCATAAAACAATTGTGAGACTTATACAAACATGAAAGAGTGTATGAAATTACAGCATTATAAATAGAAATCACTAAAGTGACATTAGAAATGTTATAATAATAGTAATCCAAATTGATCTATAAATTGAGTCAAAAAAATTAAATTGATCTATAAACCAACAATTATAACCAAACTTCATTATGTGTTATATGCTGAAACTTTAATTTTGTGTTATTGAGGACAACTTTTATATTAAAGCGACAATTCATTTAAAAATTGAACACTCTTTTGTAGAGGAATGAATTAGTACAATTTTTAATTAATAATTTTATGTAAAAATTTATTACGTTAATTAATGCCTATTGAAATTGATTAAGCTGGGTATTCAAATCCTATCATTAAATGAGAAACATAAGACATTTCTTTAACAAATCTACATCATTAAACCAATTTTAGCGATATGGTGTCATAATAAAATATCGTAGTATCAAATCGCCCCTGGAACATCAAATACGCCCTGGAACATAACATTTGTTGTGATATACTTCTTGATTAAAATAAATGACTTAAGGCAATTCATAATTAGTACCGTAAGCATTTGGGATCTGCATGAGTTAATGATTTAATTTGAATATCAAATGAGCTAGATAAAAACCTTTGATCGATTAAATTAATTGTGAATAGCGTAGATTTATAAAAAAACTCACGGCGTTTTCCTTAATAAATTAGGGTATAGATAGCGGAGGAATTTGTTAACTTTGATAAATAGATGCATTGAAAATATAAATCGTTTGAAATATAAAGCCCTCAGTTATTTTATATATATATATATATATATATAGTGTGTGTGTCATAACATCATTAAAGGTCACAAGATAAGTACATGAGCTATACGAAGACAAAATGATGATACAATTCCAAACCTTCGTAAGCAAACGTACATATCATTTTTCTTGTCCCCTGACCGAAAATGTCCGCTCGCATTTGGTCGGATTTATGCACAAATTTTATTTTCCAGAGAAAGTAACGCAAAGACCATTGGTAAAAGAATTACTCCAGGTTCGGTTTACTTCTGATTTTTAGTTCATTTTTTTCTTCATTAGTTAATATAAAGTACTACATCAAGCTTTTAAAATATAATTTTTTAAATTTATTCATAATATAAATCGCATATAAAATCTGGAAATGTAAATATTGATTGTATATTTTCTTAATTTAAAACTTTAATTTATTAAATATTGACTTATTTTACACCATCATTACATTAATCAGAAGTGAAAGTGATTGCAGGCTTCTACCATAAAAATTAATAAAAGTTGAAAGCACTTTCTTAGTTGTTTGAAAAAAATCTAGCAGTTCTACGTGTTGGGATGGAGTGTAGTTGTCGACGAAATTATTCATTTTATATCGATGTATTTGATTTTCAAAGCGTTATGTGTTTTTTTTCATTTACACGTATTTATTTTATTCTTATTTATTTCCTTATTAGAGATTATGAATACGTTTGCATTAATTATGTTTTAAGATGTTTTTGTTATTAATGTAAAGCGAGAGAACCGAGTTAATTACGCATTCACAAAACATAATTTTTCAAAGAAAAATAAAAACAAATGTTAGGCTACAAAAATACCCATGACTGATTAGAGCGTGTTGAAGTGTATAAAATATTAATTATCATTCAAATCGCGTTTAAGTTTTTGAGAGATGGTAGTTCAACGTAAGTATCGAGAGAAGAGCGTCGTTGAGATCAGCCACGAGGACGATTTAACCCAAAAAAAAATAAATTAAAATTCCCCAGTGTCCCTAAATGTTGGGCCCCTTCTCCTAAATACATAGGCACGGCTTAAGAGGCGTATTGAGATATAATATTAATTATCTAACTTATCGTCCAGATTAAAATTCAACAAGATTAAGTATAAATGACCACGGCTATCAAAGCCACTGGGGCGTCAGACGAAATCAGCAAGCGTGTTGAGATATAATATTAATTATCTAGCTACTCATGAACGCTTAAAATTCAACAAGATGGAGTATAAAATGATGACGGCTAAAACCGGCGTAAGGCGGCGTACCAAAAGTCACAAATGACGTTTTGATATTATTAATCTGAAAGTAGTAAAAAATTAATGGGTAATTAATAAACGAGGAGAAGGATGCTTTCTGATTATCTAAATGTCCTCACAAGGCGAAACTAAAAAATAAAGAAATTTATATTTTGGGACGGGGCATTAATTAACGACTTACATTGGTGAGTGCTCTGTTAAGAGCCATGGATGACCAGATTCAAAGCTTCCACTCAAAGCAAGCTCCGAAGAAGAAGCGAAGACGACGAAAACATAGCCAACGATGAGGAAAGAGTAGAGGACAAAGATGGCATCAAGTCAAAGATCAAGCAGGGTTGAGAATCGATCATCGTCGTCAAGAGAATTAACGGCGGAGAAAGGGAGGTGGTCCATGAGAATCCTAAGAGCCCAAACAGCCAACCAAGTGGTTACCATAAACATAAACCTCAAGTGATCTGCTGCTCTCCATTTCTCACCCCCAGATTCACTTGTTGCATTTGAAGCAACTGATATTAGGGTTCTTGCAGCTTTGTTGACTGTGGTCATGAATATGGAGTTAAGCAGTGCTGATGGCTTTGGGTTTTAGGTGTACCCATATCTTAAAGCTAGCTGTTGTTTTAGCCATGGCTATCTGTCTGTGTTTTATATGGAAACACAAAATATATATATATGTATAGAGAATTATATATGTGAGGATAACTTGTTTTTATGAATGATGGTCGATCTGTTGATATATATTGAAAGAGTGCAGTCGTTAATCTATTTCATACATCTGTGCCACCTATTTTTGGGCATAGGTGCACAAGCCACGTCACACACACCTCTTAGAATTTTCAAAAATTTAGGGTCCAAGTGCTTATGGTTATATCTGCTTTAAAAAAGGGCTTATGGATAAAGTGTAATGATCTGGTATGCGGTTGTCTGCTGATAAGTAACATATGATGATTTCATCATTGATAATGTTAGGTTGTCGATTAATTTAAATGGCATTATAATCGATAGTGCGGATCGCGTTATATCATTCGTTGCAACTGTAATGGTGTGTTAAATGTCATTTATTCAAAAGTAATATATATTTCTCTTCTCGTATTTTTGTTAGGGGATTTAAAATCTGAAATATAACATTTAATGACAATATAACCCTTGAAAGAAAGTGAAAATAAAATTGAAATGAATGCATCAAAAGTAATATATAGGAGGATTTTGGAAATCATCGGGTTTTAAAGTCGATTTTGTTAATGATATATGCATTTTGTGTCATTCTCGTATCCAGTGTGTGAGATCAATTCAGTGCGTAGTTACGAAAGAGCGGACAAAGGTCCTTTTGTAGAAAGCAATCTGCATGAAGATTTAATCTACATGAATCGCGACTTTTAAGTCTATGATTGAGGCCAGAGTGTAATCTATTGTGAAGGCGATTCACTGTTTCAGTGCTTTGAAATATATCGTAGGATGCAATCAATTATAGACAATGACAATTAATGAAGAATCAATATTGGGATCTTGTTCATTAACTATCCACGGAGTATGTTTTTAACCGTCTTTGAAGGTCGGAGAATATATATTATATTAAGTGAGATCAGGATGGGCGGGTCATCAGCAGAGGTGGATGCACATTACCACTAAATAGGGTCATGGGCCGTTAAAAATAAGAAAACTCTATTTTTACCTATCAAAAATATTTGAGATCCGTGAAAAAAAAATATTTACTTTGAAAAAATTCTGACCGCATTTGAGCAAAATTTACGAATCAATCGGCTGTGTCAGTCGGTGATTTGGGACCGTAGAGACCTTGTGTCATGCGGATAATTATTAGGAGTTGTGGTCGGATAGCTTGCATGCACCAAAGTGAAATGATCGATATACGTCAGTATGAGCGTGAGGCGAGTCTAATGTCCCGAGGGTCGAGGCGATAAGAGTGTGGTCCGTAAAGCCCTACCTGAAGCTTTCAAGTGATGAGATGCCTAATATTGAGCTTTGCTTGGATTGGCTCATTTATCAATATGATGAATGAGATTTAAAGGATGGCGTGTATGATTTTGAATTAAATACAGTTCCAAGCACCGGCAAAACAAGAGGCGTATTTGATAAAGGAAAATGATAGATCATTTATCTTCCGTCGTCATGAGCGATGTGATAAGAGCAAGGCGCAAAGGGGACTTCCTTAGCCCACAGAAACCTCATTTCGCACGAAATATAGTCGTCGAATTGGCATCAGTAAGAAGATTTGATGATACTTTAACATTAACCGATGGACACAAAAGGTTAAGTTGAATTCGTCAAACATCTGATGATCTACCTTTTATTGACCTTATCTGGAACAAATAGGCTAATAGCGGGATGAGATCATCTTGATGTGTGTTTAATTTCGATGTCAAGTAAAAGCTACGTCGTTTTATGTGTATTTGAAGGAAAAAAAAAAAAGCATAAAATTAATCTGTGAAGCTACGTAGTTTTCTTGAGCAGAAATCGAATTGGCATAATTTGGATATGTGATACGAGGCCGCTAATAGGGTAGTCTTTTCTACTGCCAGAGCATATATGCTCCATCAGAGCAAATAACCCAAACTACCCCTACTTCCTGTTTGAAAGGGACAGTTTTTGTACGCTGATCGTACATTTACTACCTCATTTGTGTTTACCTTTAATTCATGATTTTACACAAACTTTTAGGAAACAATCACATGACTGCCAGAGAAAATTACTATAATACACCATAGTTTTTTATATATGTATTTTATAATTCTCTGTTTTTATTTATCTATCGTTTTATATTTTTAATGTACCAATTTATTATTTTTTTTCTCATTTATCAATAAATTATTTACATTTTCAATACTAAAAGGCCTTTACCAATAAAATAGTTATATCTACAATAAAAATACAACTTTCCAATCACATATTTTAAACATTAATTATTTTTTTAATCTGTGTGATTTTTCTCTATGCAACATATAAAAAAAACCGGAAGGAGTAATATCTTGCTTAATTTTCCGTATAATATGTATTAACACGTTTCAAAATATAAGTGTATTAATCTTTTGAATTTGTCATATAATATAAATTTATTTAAAATACTGATTTAGTATTTATTATATTTTCTTCTTTTTACCCGCTTATATACATCTATCTACTATACAAATATTACATTAATTAGAATCAAAATGTATTATATATTTTACCATTAAAATTAATAACACATAGCATGACTTTTTAATACGTATGAATTGATCTAAAGCAGTTTCGTTTTGGCGGTGATAGTATGTTAATAAAGCGATTGAAGTAAAATTGAAATTATATTTGGTTGTATTTCTTGCCTCGATTTTTGGTTTGTTTTATAAAATCTTTTGTTAAGGGGAGTATTATGATATATACCACAACAATAATTAAAGTTTTATAAAACTAAATGTGTATACTTTGTCTTCATTGACTTTTACGATTGTATTGGTTGGTTTTATTTAATATAAATGAATAAAACTTACAAATTGTATAAATGTTTTGGAATAGTGCATGAGAGGTAGGATTTTTAGACCATGTTAGCATATATTCGTAAACATAAACATGTGATCACAGAGTGAATAATATTTCACTTAGTTATTTTAAGTAATGTCATATTGATATAACATATTGATGACTATATTGTTTTATAAAAAAGAAATTCATGGGATAATAATAATATAAAATGGACAATAATACCCACAAATCAGAGTTTATATAAATTGTTTACATATTGGTATCTACAAAGTGTCAATCAGCGGACGGCGTGTGTTGTGTTGATGATGCTTCATAGTAAGCAAAGCGGGCGCCGAGGCAAAGGCTTTTGAGTTTGAAGTCTAATTTGAGACAAAATAGGTATATGAATTATATATTTGTTGATCTAAATGCCAAAAAATAGGCGATGTGCTTGTCTTGTTGGGTTTTATTATATCGTGACATGTATGATTTATATTATTTTATGTATTTTATGAAATGTTGATTATAACCGATTGTGTAGCTAATATGATTTTTATTTTTCATTTTTTTAGAATGTAGCTAATGATATGAATAGGATTTTTTTATTTTTGTAAGATATATGCTATTTTATGTATTTACCGTAAATGCTGTATTTTTATTTAGCAAATGACATACACAAAATAGGAAGACAATTAAATTTTAATAAATGAGTGCTCACAGTATGATAAAGTAAAAACAACTTTACTTGATTGGCGGACCTCCCCATAAAAGTTGCCTGTAGTACACGAAGGGTATTATGGGTAAGTTTCTTTCTGGATGGAAGCTTGAAATGCTCTGGCGTTATTGCTACCCCGCTAATAGCATGCATGCTGATGACCAACTTATAACATCTTTCTATAGCCTTTTGCCGGCTAAATTGTAAATTTAGTCACTTGTAGCTAAACAGCGTTTGTAATTTTGGTATTGATTTTCTCAGATCATAATTTTGGTCCTTTAAATGTTTTTTGAAAATGGTCGCGAGCGGCAGGAAAATCTTATTGGATGACTTTTAAGTGAAAAAAACTCTACAAACTCATATTTTTAAACACAATATATTATTTATAGACACATTTAGTATCATTTGTGGTGTAACTTGGATGGTGAAATCTTAAATCATTAGTCTAACAAGTCTAAGGTTGTTTGTTCGAATCACGGAAGCGACATTTTATTCATTCTGAAAAAAATGTTGATCATAGAGTAAGCCTTTTTTGTGCATTTCATAAGCGTATAGTCTGCATCTGAATTTCTAAAATTAAATCAAAGTTATTTTTGTCAAAATAAAAAAATCAAAAAGTTATCAAAAGGAGAAAAAAGAAAAAGAAAAAACTAAAGAATCAGAATCTGCTTCTTTCTTCTTCATTTGGCTTTCGTGTGCGTCTCCATTATCTTCATTCTCACTCTTTTTCCCTTTTTCGATTGAGTTCACAGAGGTGAATCAACCGATGGAAAACAGGAATCAAATCAATCCTTCAAATCAAGAGAAGCCCCTACCGTTAATAGTAATACTAGTTCGAATAATAACGATAACAATGATGGAGGCGGCGGCGGGGACGGGGGCGATGGTGGCAACCGGAGAGCCCCTTTCACCGACCTCAGTCAGGTCGACGCTGATCTTGCCCTCGCCCGTACTCTACAAGAACAGGTATTTCTATCTCCTCAAGCTGACGCGTTTCTGTCTCCGTAGAAATGGGAAGTTTTGTCCAAATGCATTTCAAGAGTTCATTTACTTCCTATATAAAACTTGTTTCATGTGTAGAATTTTGGGAATAAAAATTGCTAAGTGTATGTATTGGTTCAAGAAATTTTAGGAATAGACCTTTTGGGGAGGTCAGGGAAAGTCAGGCTGGTTATTGGGTTAATGAGATTCATTTTGCTTGAAGGATCTTCTGATACTGGAATTTGGTACTTTTAATGTGATTGAGCTTCATGTGTAATATTAGAACTTTATGCACATTTTAATTAAGGAAAATTTATGTACGTTGAATACTGAGTTCTTTGTATGAGTTCAGCCTTTATCTTTATCCTTCGCTCCTATAGTTTTTTTCTCGTTAAAGACTAAGGAAAAAGCAGGGATATGAAGGAAAAGTTATTCAACCTTATGCTTTGTTCTTTTGTTGTGTTGATTGAGATGCAATTTGCTTAGCAGTTTTTTATTTTATTTTATTTTTTATAATCCTTTTGGAGCTTGGTCCTAATGTTATGAGTGAAAAATCAACTTTTGTTTTAGGTTAGGTAAAAGTTAATACTGCCTAGCACCAGAAAACTTTCATGTTTCTGTCACTTATTTGTTACAAAAAAAAAAAAATTTGCTAAAGTTTGAACTTGTCCTGGTACTCTGGTTTGTTTTTGCAATTGGATATTTCAGTGTTGATGATGGTGGCTTTTAATTGTTCATGTATTGTCTTAGGAGAGAGCATATATGATGATAAGAATGAATGGTGGTGACCAAGGTGACTATGATGGGGGCTGGATAGATGGCAGTTATGAGCTGGAGGATGATGAACATGAAGATTTTCATGATCCTAGTGAAGATGAAGATGAAGGTAGTCATGCTCATGATGAAGGAGAAGAGGAAGAGGAGGGCGAAGAAGAAGAAGAGGAAGAAGAAGGCGAAGAAGATGAAGAAGATCGTTTGATATTCATGCTCATGATGAAGAGGATGACAATGGGAGCCAGGACTTTGAAATTGACCCGTCTGCTTATTCAAGTGATGAAGCCTATGCAAGAGCACTGCAGGAGGCTGAAGAAGGCAAATGGCAGCCAGACTTCTTGCTATGACAGGAATTAACAGAAGTGAGATATCCATCAAAGCTTTTACTTTTTAATTCGATTGTCACTGTTAGAAAAGGTCTGTATAGTCTAGAGCCTAATCCTGCATTTTGATTCTCAGTGGACATTGGTGAATCTGAAGATGAAGAAGATCATGGTGGCAATGCTCAGGTGGATTTTAATCTCTTTTAGCATTTTGAACTATTCACTATTTTTGAATTCTCTCTCTTTCTAAAATGTTATTTAAGGTCCACTTTTTGCTTATGGAACATCAAGTATCTTGATGGGCTTTTTTCCTTCTCATGGACTACCTAGTTCCTTGATTGACATCTTTTCCTTTTTCGTTTGAATGTGAGAGTGTATTTAACCTGTTCATGAACTCTTCTTAATCCAGTTGCTTTGTCTTAGTAACATGACATAAGCTAATCAATAACCTTAGATTAAAATGAGTGTAGATCATGATCAATGAGAGACACAACCTGTCGAGGATGAATGATTAGGTTGTGTCGATTGTTAATGGATCATTCTTCGAAAGTAATGTCAGCGGTGACGATAAATAGGAAAAAAATCTTACAAAGAAAAAGGCCCAAAACGTGCCCACCTTTAAATTATACCTCTCTGAAGTCAAGGCCCAAACTGCGTACAGTCTTGAAGTATTTTTGTTAACCCTAATCCACACGCCCTATATAAACTTCTTCTAAAAATTTTTCCCCCGTCAGATTTTCTGATTCCAGTTCACTCCCAGAGTCTGCAGCATCCCTAAACCCTATATCTTCAAATCATCATCAGTCATGGCGGAGAGAGGCAGCGGAGGAGATCGCGGTGGTTTCGGACGAGGCTTTGGCGGCCGAGGAGACAGAGGTGGACGTGGCCGAGGTCGTGGTGGCCGCAGAGGAGGCCGCCGCGAAGCTGAAGAAGAGAAATGGGTACCTTGCACCAAGCTTGGTAGACTCGTCAAAGACGGACACATCAAATCTCTGGAACAGATTTACTTGCATTCTCTTCCAATCAAGGAGTTTCAGATCATCGATGCTCTCGTCGGTCCGACTTTGAAAGATGAAGTCATGAAAATTATGCCTGTTCAGAAGCAAACTCGTGCTGGTCAGAGGACTCGGTTCAAGGCTTTTGTTGTTGTGGGTGATGGAAATGGTCATGTTGGATTAGGTGTTAAGTGCTCGAAGGAGGTGGCGACAGCTATTCGTGGAGCGATTATACTGGCTAAGCTTTCAGTTATTCCAGTGAGGAGAGGTTATTGGGGAAATAAGATTGGGAAGCCTCACACCGTACCCTGTAAGGTTACAGGAAATGTGGTTCAGTTACTGTGAGGATGGTGCCAGCGCCAAGAGGAGCTGGGATTGTGGCAGCTAGAGTTCCTAAGAAGGTTCTGCAGTTTGCTGGGATTGAAGATGTCTTCACTTCTTCTCGTGGATCTACCAAGACTCTTGGAAACTTTGTGAAGGTATAATGCTGTGTAGATTTATTATGCTGAATGGTAAATTTCATTGCTATGTTCTTAAAAGTCCGTCTTTTACACTGGAATCTTCTTTGCTAATTTGAAATTAGTGTTTTGTGCTCAAAACAAAATAAAAGAACACAACAAAAGCATCAAGTGAATTAAAGAAAAGAAAAAAAAGGTGAAGTTGGAAAATGGTGTCCAGTCGACCAAACACCAAATTTGGTGTAAAAAGTAAGTGATTTGGTGAAATGGGAAAAAAAGTTGTATCATTGGAGTAACACCATTACACCAAAAGCGGTGTAATGGTGCTGGGTCAAGCACCGTTGGAGATGCTCTTAGTGTTTTGTGCTAATATAGTGTTGTAGAACTATATTAACTTTTGAGCTTTATGTGTGGAATACTGATTAAGATTTCTTGTTAATGCTGAATGTTCCTTTTAGAAATGGAAATACTAGTCTTGATCTGAGTGTAATCTTTGTTTTATCTTGGGAGTTCATTACATTTTAAAATGAGCGGCTGCCACATTTCTAGGAATATATACACTGTATAATTGTTAGTATTTCTGAGATTTTCTCAGTGTACTGTTTTAATGTTCTTAAAGGGTTTGATTTACATTATTAAATTAAGTGGCTTGTGGCTGTGAGATATTATAATTGAGTGGAGTTATAAATGTTTTTAATTTGGTTGTAAAACATGATCTAACTAATCTTTGAAATTAGAAAGTTTCTTGTTTTCCTTCATTCTATTGTACTGCTTGCTTTTTCTTTTCTCTCTTTAAGTTTCCTTGTAAAGATTGCCTGTTTGGGTGTATAAATATTATATTTGATGCTGTGGATTTGAGCTTGCCTATATGGGTGTATAAATCTTATATTTGATGCTGTGGATTAGAGCTTTGGATTATGCTTGGTTACTCAACTTTGGATATCGGTCTGATTTGTTTTGTGTGTGACCTACCTATTTGATGAGATTTCTTTTGACTTTCATCTTTGTGTGTAAGTATTCTTGTTTCCTTATGTTGACTTTGTGTACTGTATTATGCTTAATTTGATGCATTTTCTTTTGCAGGCCACCTTTGAGTGTCTTTTGAAGACCTATGGGTTCCTTACTCCTGACTTTTGAGAGAAACTTCGTTTCTCAAAGTCTCCATACCAGGAATTTACAGACCTGTTGTCTGGAAAGCCCCTAGCCAAGATTTCCTATACAGATGATGTACCTGAGAGGGTGGTCGAGGCATGAGGTGTCTTCCTTTGTTGCTTTTGTTATGTGTTAAAACACTTTGAGATAGTTGCTTTTTATTTTTGGTGGTAGTTTCTCTTTTGGAAAACTACTTGTTTGTTTCTGGATGAGCTGAATAACCTCAGTTTTGATATATGCTTTATTATTGTATTCTATGTTCCTGAATTCGTTCAGCTTGTTAGTTTTTGCATTCTTACCCTGGTTAAGTTTTTGATTTTCGTCTGGTCATTGGGAAGGTGTATGTCTTATTGATTGTTTGGTGGTTTTTGCTGGGGGACTGTTGGTGTATTCCCATTTCCATCTTCAGCATAAAGTGGTGGTTCGTATTTATTGCGTACACAAATACCACTTCAGCCTGGATTTTGATTCATCAGGCCTTACAAGTCTGTTTCTGGGATGAGTTTCCTTAACATAGTTTATTCACTCAACTATGCATTTAAAAACTATTAGAGTTGAAAACAGTGCTTATATCTGTAAGAGAAATGGACTGGTTGAGTCTTTGATTTGATGAAACCAAAGACTGAACGTATTTGGATTGGGGAGTTGAAAAATTCCAGCTTTTGGTAGATGTTCAGGTATGAGGCATGGTCTTTTTATTGTCCTTTTTGCTGTCAATTTGGTCATAAAAAAGTTGAATGCTTCAAGAAACATCCACATTTACAACCATAAGTGATGCCTCTATAGAAGGAGTATAGGCCTAAGGCTATTGAGGCTGCTGATAAGAATGGTGTATGAGTGGGATTGATTGCCACCAAAAATGCTGTACAAGGGATAGGAAAAGATGCATTCGGTTTCTACACACAATGTAGGTAAATGTCAAGTTTTCACTTTAAACATAGGTACCCACAGTAGAAACAATGAAGGAAAGGAACAACAAACTTTTGATGATGATTTCGTAATTCATGAGCCATTAATGGACTTTCGACATATAGCTGAAGAAGTTGGGCGAAGCTTGAGTTTCTTGAATCCTAGGCCTCTTTGATTCGCAACCCGCAGGTATCACGGGTGAGGGTGACATAGGCAAAGAGAGAAAAAGGTGAGGCAGATGAAGTGGTATGAGGATGATTTTTGTATTGATGAGAAATTACTTGAATTTTGAAGCATGGTTGATGAAATTTAACATGAGGGAAGCATCGATGTTATTATAGGCCAGTACAACAACTTTTGGTAATGAGGCTTGATGAGAAGATAGGGTGAAAATCATAGGTGAAGTGTATTGCGTTTGGTTTCTATAGATGATATTGTGTTATGTTTGTAGGGAGGCACATTCTAAGCCTATTTTTGCAACATATCCTATCTTTTGATGGAAGAGGGCGAAGGCTGATATAAATTTTTAACCAAGACATGACGAGGTGATGAAGGTGATGCAAGTGAAGGATTTTCTGTCTATAGGGTTTATATGATGATTTTGGGGATTCACACGGAGTAAAAGCTGAATCAAAACTAGTGGATGTATTAGTCAAGATGATGAAGGAAATGAATGTGCAAAAATGTCATCAAGGTTAAACACAAGTTAAATTGAGGATAACCCTAACATTACAAAAATGGTTATCACTAACTATAAGGCTTCGACCCGTCCATGGGAATGTGGGAGAGGTTAATCAGAATAACCGCAGAACTTAGAGTGAGAGGCCTTTGGTTCTCCATCATTTCTGAAGGTGTTATCAATCGGAAATCAATCTTTTACGGGGAATCGAGCAGTGGCACCTTAAATCTTAGGGGTCATTTGTCGTTATAACACCCTGCATTCCTCACCATTAAGCCATATCAGGATGGATAACCCTAACATTACATGATATGCTTAAGGAGGTCAACGTGAAGAAAGAGAATACTATGAGGAAGAGTTCACTTGAAACATATTCGAGAGATTAAATTTAATGATTTATTATATAAGAGGTTGAGTTTGAAGAAAAGAAAGAATAATTGCTTGATTTCTCTCTCTAATTTTCTTTTCCTCTGCCTTCTCTAAGCTTCTATCAGACCTCGCGGTGCGGTGTCTTTTCCTCCCCTCTAGTCGTTTTTTCGTTGTTGTTTGTAGGTGTGTTTCGATTCTTTCATCTTTCTTCCTAAATAAACCCGAGATCTGGAACTCTTCTCTTGTTTTTCAGCGAAGATGGCGGTGTTCATGGCAGTGACCCTCTTGGGTTGATTTGTTTGGAATAGAAAGGCTCCCGGCCGACTTTGGGTCTTGGGATCTTTCTTTGGCTTGAAAAAGCGATGGCGGCGGAGATGGTTCTTTCACGGCGTTTCGACGGTTTGTATCAAGAGGCGGGTTTGAGGCTATGGACTTTGATGCATGTTGACGGAGGAAAGATTTGTGTGTTTCTCCACTCCCCCCTTGGCGTTCAGTTGTTTTCGAGGATGATAGGTTGTTGGATTTAATTTGGGTTGTTCGTAGAGTTTGTTTGTTGTTTATGTGTTGGATCAAGTCGGTGATTGTCAGTATATCCGGATTGTTACTAAGTTAGTTAGGTTGTTAGTTTTGTCTAAGTCTTTTTATGCTATGAATATGACTATTGTATTATATTACCAAATCAAATCATCTGTAGTGAGCGAATTTGGTCGAAATGGAGTTATCCCATCTCCTTTGTCTTCCTTTCGTTTCTAAATTGTCGAGCTTTTGGGCGTGGTGATCGGAATTTGTGCAGTTATCGTTCGGCTTTGGTCCAGTGTATTGTGTTTGTTAAATAAATTTATATAAGAGGTTTATTTTTTGAAGTTTGACACAACAGTGAAAAACTGTATTCCTTCGCATTCTTGTGATCATATAGTGTGAAAAACAGTGCAAAAATAATTTAGAAATGTGAAATGAACCATAGATCCTCTCGAAAACAAAATATGATTTGAAAAAAAAAAAAAAAAAACATTTCAAGAACAATTAACAATGAGATTTTGGATGAAGGAAAGCTATTGAAAAACAATGAATTCATTGCTTGATCGATGCTCTCTTCGTGTGGATTCAATTGATATATAGTGAGAATTAGAAAAAAAAACGGATTAGATTAAAGCAACTACTTTGGTCTGGAAGAACGAACTGGCCATCCGTATAGCGTATATATATCGGTTTCAAAAGGAAGGAATGATAATAAAGATGAAAACTTGTGTTTTCGAGTCTTTTTATATATAGGCACCGCACGGGGTCTAATCACACCGTGGTGGCGCTCGAATCCTCAATTAATGTTCTGGGTCATTACATATATATACAGACAGAGAGTGAGGGAGAAATCAACGTTGATCAGATGAGAATAATAAGAAGAAGAAAGATAAAAGAAACAAAGATCGAGAGGAGACTTGTGATGATCAATTTTATTTATTGAGATTTAAAATGCGATAAAACAACACACAAAGTAAGAACTTCATCCCCCCAGTAGTTTTCTGCAATATGGAAAGTAGTGGCTGGCTTTTGCAGGAAAAGTACACCATCATCATCATCCATGCAGAAAGAATAGCATAATTTCTTATCATTTTTTACGCTAATATATATATTCCTCCTCCTCCGTTTCAACCCCTTTTGGAACCGAGCAATCATCATCCACTTCGTGACAAGTACATGGAAGTATGCACGGTGGATCTTTCTCAAACTCACAAATATATCTGTAACAATCATCTTCTCTCACCGGAAGATCTCGATGAGCCCAATTCATTTTTTTAGTTGTTGCGGTGACAAACACTTTTGGACCTTCTCCTTCGACACTACCTGCTATCACTGGAAAAAAAAAAAAAAAAAAAAATGTAAATCAATCTGAAATTTAGTTTGGAGGGTTCGTAAATCATTTTTGAAGTAAATATTATTTTATAGATTAAAATTGTAATTTTTTTTCTAGTTTTTAGCAGGATGCACAGACCACACTTGTTATAGTGTGCATCCGCCACTCTTATTGTGCGTGCTATAATGAAATTGAATATAATGTTTTTCTTTTTCATTTCATTTAGAATATTCATCTGATGACTCTGGAAGATCTCGATGTTTTGTTTTTTGTTTTTGTTTTTTTTTTTTTTTTTTTTTTTCATTTCATTTCATCATTAATGAATTTTCATTCCATCGAAAATAAATCAAATGAACGGACTGTTTGGATGAGATGAAATGTAAAACATAACATAGTAATAAAAAAATCAACCACCTCCACCCACCCACCCCTCCTCACCAACACCCGCCACCACCTCCTACCTTATCACCACACTCGTCACAACTCACCACCATCCCCCATCACAACCCAACCCACTACCTTCCACCCCACCACCACCTCATGTTACCAACATTTTCACATCTACCCGTTACCATCACCCACCTCACCACCGTCTTCCCCATCCTCACTCATAACCTATCCCCACCACCAACCACCCGCCACTATCTTCCACCACAAACAATCCTCCACGGCCCCCACCAACCGGGTTTATCATCGCCCGTCACCGCACACCACACCACCTTTGTAACCACGACCACCACGCGCCGCCACCACAACCATCTCATCATCACCCATCAATGCACACCACACCACTCTCATCACCACAACCACCGTTATCGCACACTTCACATCATCCACGCCCGCCCACCACCGCTTGCCCCATCACCACCCGCCACACTCATCATCATGCATGCCTATCATCCACATATATATATCACTTGTCACATTTTATAGAATCTCATACATATCATCCCACTGCGTGCCATACATAGGAATGGAATCACACATATTTCATTTCATTCCAGCAATCTAAACGCATTTTTAGAATTGAGGTGAAATTAAACACTAACCTAAAACAAGCAGCAGCTGAAACATTAGGAAATAAGCAAGCTTAGCAGCCATTTGCATATATATATATATAGCTTGAAATAACTATTTTCTATACTTTAGGGGTCATGAATCCTTCTCTATTTATAGGAAAAGGTCCTGAAGAGAAATGTTATATCCACACTAAAATAGATACAAAAAAGTAAACCTAACAAATCTTACATAATCGATTTTACCAAGAAACTAATTTATCAATATGTTATAAGTTGTATTTTGTCATTTTGTAATGAACATACGATTAGCGTAAAATAACCTCACGGAGATTCTTTAATTAATAACTTTTATTTCAACACTAAAACACGATTATTTAAAAGTACTTTAAAAATTGCACGGAGTATGTACTTTACCAGTCTTGTTAAAATGGCACTATGCTAAAATATTAATCCTAAACGCACGTTACAAAATAACTAATGCATTAAGAAAAAAACACAAGATAATAAGGATGTGTGTTAATCGCTTTAATTTGACAATCAAAATGACCAAAAAAAAACCCTTAGTCAGAATTAATGCTGATATTGTATTTATTCTCCATTCCTTAATAAATAAAGGCATATGTACAAAAAAACACAATAAATATTGAATTAGAAATGTGGCTTGATTATTTTATAACAAATCTTTTTAATGAATGCCTCAATTCTTTGAGAAACGGAGAGAATACAAGACAACAACAAATATGTTGATTGCTCGTCTTCTAAATAAGTAGTAGTTTTTAGCTGGTTGTGTTTGTATATCTTGTAATTTTTATTTTGTCAGATATCCGTTAGTGTTGAATGTTTAATTCCTTTCATTAGGTTTATTATTAAGAAGGACAATTTGAAAGTGAAAATATGTAAATAGAACCGTGGAATTCTTTATTGTGTAAAAGAGCAGTGTTTATTAAAACTATAATTTAAATTCTCTCCTATTCAATTACAAAATAAATATATCTTTTGATCTCGAGCGCCAAAACATCGTAATTCTTTCACCATATTTTTTCTCTTTTTTCGTTCTCTTTATTTAGGCATCCAGATTTGATATTTTCCGATGTCATTTCGAGGCAATTTTGTCAAAAACAACGAAACAGAATAATAGTCGATTTGAAATCGATTCCAAATTGTAGTGAGCAATCGTTTAGAGTTACTTAATAGTGGAATTGTCCTTATCATTTCAGTTTATATTTATTTGTCACGATTCCTATTTTTCCTCTTACTTGTTTTTAAACCACTCCCCATATTTATTTTAGTGTACAACTTAATAGAAACTTTTATCAGATTTGTGTTTGTATATCCTGTATTTTTATTTTATTTTTAATTTCTTCAGACACCGGTTAGAGTAAAACGTTTTCATATTTTATTTTTGTTTAACTTATAGCCTGCAGGCCCTGCACTAAGTACAAATTTGGGCAAAAGAAAAGGTAGTAGTGGTAGAAATACGTATCATAACGATCTGACCGAATTACATAAATTAACCCAAATTCAATCGCTTGACAATGATCTAAAATCGAAATTTGAATTAGTGTTGGAATCAAACAACAAATTTTACATTTTATTAATAGCAAAATAAGTATCATAGCATAACAATAAAAATTGAGTATTATTAGTACTTCACAATATCTTAAAATAAGTGTTAATTATAAATAAATCATCATCAACAATGAAGTAATTTTGATCCATCTCCGCAAGGACTCATTCTTTCACGATCAAAATCGAAGCTCCATCATCTAGAATGATATAAGTTCGATCAATCCGGGGATCTGAACCGAGAAATTGGTAAATCAGGCCACTGTAAGGTTTGATAATTCGTTTCAGGTCAAAAATTTTCTGACATTTTTCCGTGTCAAATTTGGGACGATTTCGGTCAAATATAGATAAAACGTCACAATATTCATTATTTTCCGTCAAAATTCACTCATCGACCAAAAAGGACGGAATCCGTCAAAATTTGGACGCTTCCACCCAAATTGTGGCGTATTCCGTCACAATATTGACAGCTCGCCCAAATTTTGACGGATTCCTTCCTTTTTGGTCGATTGAGTGAATCCGTCCAAATTTTGACGGATCCATTTGATAGCCTCGTCAAAGCGGAGGGCGCCTGCGTCCACATTTCGATGGATCCGTCAAATTTGAAACCTTTATCCTGTATTCTTCCTCATTCCGCCCCATTTCACAACCTTTTCACCTACTCCGCAGAAAAAACGCATAGGACACTGAAAGACATCAATTCTCAGAGCAAATTTTGGACGAACTCAACCGGATTTCACCATGGCTAATCCTAATCAACAAGAAACACCTACTGTGAGTGGTTTACGGTTTATTAAATTTGGTTATTTGATGTTGAAATCCAGAAGAAAAATCGAAAATTGATGTATAATTATGTGAATTTCATGTTTTATGTTCGATTGGAATTCAATAGTGTTATCGGGTTTAGGGTTTAGATTCGAATTCATGTATTGTATGATTATATGTATGATGAAGTGCTTAGAATTCGAAAGGATATGTATGATGCTTAGAATTCGAATGGATATGTATGAACATCAATAATATGTAATGTTAAGCTATTATTAGCATATGGTTTATGGTTTATTGATGTTTAGGGTTTATTGATATTCATGTAAAATTCGAAAATTCATGTATAATTTAGAGAATTTCATGTTTCATGTTTAATAGTGTGTTATTTTATTGTTGGATGAAATTCAATTCTTGTATGGTATAATTAAATGTATGATGAGGTTCTTAGATTTGTTTATTGGTTTTCATGTAAAATTCAATGTGTGACAATATGTATGATAGTGTTATAATTTTTGATTTGAATAATGTAGTGTATAATTTATGATAGTGTAATGTATGATAGCATGATAGTAGTATTGCTAATGACTTAATTTTGACAATGAGTAGGGTGATCCGGGAGTATAAATGTCTTTAGTATAAATGCCACTAGTATTGTATTCTTTAATTAATTTTGAAACAGATTGGTATAAATGCATGTAGTATTGTATGCCTTAGTTAACCTTGAAATGTGTAATATGACAAATTAATGTTGTTTGAAATTACAAGAACAAAAATCTCGAACTGAATTCCATGGTACGCCTCGGCCTGATGAGGTTCTTAGAATTGCATGCTTTCCCTAGGGTGTTTTCGATTCCTTCTGATCCGTTGTGTTATGCCTAATCCCCAGGCTTTGTATTGGGGCTCATGGTATGTAGCTCGTAGAAAATTTCATCAGGTCTGCTCAATAGAGCACCTTTTCCTGTCCTCAGCAGCCTGGTAATTCTCAGCCGGAAGTGAGACACCCGTTAGATTGAAATATAAGTTCTGTTCTGTCGGTTCCGTCCGGCATCTGTTCTCCCTCGTCATCATCAAGTATTCTATGACGTTGGTAAAAACACTATTCTCTTCTTCTCTTACCTTCTCTAACGTTACAACACAACACAACACAAAACAACGATATTCAGAAAAACAAAAACAAATGATAAGACATTTGGTTATATATATATATATATATATATATATGTGTGTGTGTGTGTGTGTGTGTGTGTGTGTGTGTATAAGTATCCTGATTTATTAATAATTGTGTCATTCTTTTGGACAGACAATTATAAAAGGTATTGTGTGAAAGAATATATTCACCTTGTCTATGGTAATAAAAAATATCAAGTCATTTGCACATATACTTACAAAAAAATATCATATCTTAACATCACAAAAACACACTCACACACATATATATGTGTGTGTGTGTGTGTGTGTGTGTGTGTGTTTGCAATGTTTTTTTTTTTTTTTTTTTTGAGAACGTGTGTTTGCAATGTTAAGAGATGATTTACTGTAAGTAGATGTGATATATATATATATATATATATATATATATATATATATATATATATATATATATATATATATATATATATAAAGTAAATAGGATTGTTTCAAAAAATAGTAAATAGGATTTGTATGTATGTGTGTGCGTGTATGTGTGTGTGTGTGTGTATATATATATGTAAATAGGATTGTTTCAAAAAAATAGTAAATAGGATTTGTATGTATGTGTGTGTGTGTATGTGTGTGTGTGTGTGTGTGTGTCTATATATATATATATATATATATATATATATATATATATATATATATATATATATATGCTATGCATATTATATATAGATACTATACATATTACCCTTGTCTTTTGTCACAAAAAATATCAAGTCATTTTCACATCTACTTACGGAAAATATCAAATCTTAACATCGCAAAACACACGCACACACGCGGAACCTCATACAATAATTAATGTCTTCATAACTTGAGTGCAAAAACCAATTGTCTCGAGGTATAAGTTACCGCTCTTCTATTCTATACAAGGAACACAACCGAGACCCGGTGTCACTACAAAAACATGCTTTTAAGCGTGATTTTTCCACCGCTAACGTACCGACAATCCACCGTTAAAACTCTTTCACGGGCGGTCTTAGCCGCCACTAAAATCCACCGTATTTGCCTTTGCCACTAAATTTTTAGGCCCTTTCCTGGTGGTTTTTGAGTCCACCGCTAAGATCTGTTTGTGGCGGGTATTATCCGCCAAACAATTAACCAATAAAACGCCGGGAATAATTATTCCAAACACAAGAGAAAAAGAGGTTTTGGCGGCGGATTATTTAATCCAGGTAAATATAAATATAGATCAATTGGAAGGTGAGTTATTATCCTATGAAAGTTCTCTTGATCAACAATCTATTGCTATTGTTGAGGAAGTTTTGCATGAGCACAACTAAATGTGTCAAATCAAAAGGTAGAATCATCGAATCATGTTGAATTCAGTCAACATGGTCAAAAATTTTGTGGTAGAGGCCGTGGTCGAGGCCGAGGCCGAGGCCGAGGCAGAGGTAATTTCAATTACAAAAGAAATAATAATGATTCTGGTCATAATGAACAAAGTAATGATTTTGAAAAAGACAAATCGAAAATTCAATGTTATAATTGCAAGAAATATGAACATTATCAAAATCATTGTCGTTTCAAGAATCAAGAAAATCATGCTAAGGTTGCAGAAATAATGATAATAGTTTGGAAACTTCATTATTGGCGAATTTTGGAATTGATGAGAACAAGAAAAATGATTGGATTTTGGATTCAGGTTGTAGTAATCACATGTGTGGGAACAAAGAATTGTTTTCTGATTTGGATACTTCTGTACAATCGACTGTTAAATTTGGAGATAATACTGAGGTACCAGTCCTTGGAAAAGGAAGAATCGCTTACACTTTAAAAGATGGTTCTTCTAATGCTATTTCTGATGTATTATATGTGCCTAGTTTACGTCATAATTTGTTGAGCATTGGACAGTTGTCACAGAAAGGATATAACATAATCTTCAATCAAGGAACCTGCACAGTAAGATCCAAAGAAAGGACTCATTGCAAAGGTAAATATGAGTAATTACCGTTTGTTTCCGCTGAAAATTAATTGTGGCAGTTTACCTTGTTTTTAGTTCTGTGAGTTTTGATGATACATGGTTATGACATCTAAGATTTGGACATTTGAACTTTGGAAGTTTAAAGTTTCTTGCCAAGAATAAGTCAGTATTGGGATTGTCAGATATTGACTTTCCTCATAAAGTCTGTGAGTCATGTACTTTGGGGAAACATCACAGAGATCCGTTTCCAAAGAATAAGGCATGGAGAGCAAGTACACCACTGCAACTAATTTATTCGGATTTGCATTATGTTGAAGAACCTTCCAACGGAGGTAGTAAGTATTTTATATCTTTCATTGATGACTTTAGTCAAAAAGCATGGGTGTATTTTCTGAGAAATAAATATGATGCATGTGATATTTTTAAAAGTTTTAAAAAGTACATTGAAAAACAGAGTGGATATGAGATTAAAACTTTGAGAACAGACAGAGGAACTAAGTATATTGTCTATGATGATTTTCTGGAAAATAATGGTAGCAAACATCAGATGACTGCCAGATATACTCCTCAACAGGAGTGACAGAGAGGAAAAATAGAACGGTCATATGGACATGGTAAGGTCTATGATGCATTCTAAAAAATTGCCTATGTCTTTTTGGGTTCTTGTGCCTTTTATGTGTTAAACATGTGTCCTACCAGAAGTATACCAGGTGGAAAACACCATATGAGGTATGGATAGGAAGAAAACCAAATATTAGACATTTGAAAGTATTTGGTTGTATTGCTTATGCCCATGTTCTTGATGTTTTGAGGAAGAAATTGGATGATAAATCCAAAAAGTGTATTTTTATTGGATATTCTCATCAAACAAAAGGGTTTAGGTTGTTTAATCCGGTAACAGGAAAAGTTGTAATCGGCAGGAATGTTATATTTGAAGAACGGGAAGCTTGGGATTGGTCACCTAAGCAAGTTGAAAAATCGAGCAGTGCTTCTATTCCAGTTGTTGGTTCTAGTATACAACAAACAGAACCACCAAGAGAGGAAATTGTTACTGAATCTTAATCTAGTTGTCCACAACGACAAAGACAGTTACCAGCTCGATTACAGGATTATGTCATTGGAAATGATAATGACATGTCTAATGAAGAAATTGTTAATTTTGCTTTGTTTGCAGATTATGATCCAGTTAGCTTTTATGAAGCTTCGAGAAATGATTACTGGATACAAGCCATAAATGATGAGATTCATTCAATTGAGAAGAATGATACTTGGGAGCTGACAAACATTCCACCAGGCAAGAAACCCATTGGGGTAAAACCGGTGTACAAAACAAAGTACAAAGCCAATGGAGAGGTAGATCGCTATAAAGCCAGACTTGTAGCAAAAGGATACAAGCAGAAGGCAGATATTGATTATCTTGAGGTGTTCGCTCCTGTTGCAAGACTTGATACAGTTCGTATGGGTATTTCACTTGCTGCACAAAGTTTGTGGAAAATTTATCAGTTGGATGTGAAATATGCTTTTCTCAACGGTGTTCTTGAAGAAGTAGTTTATGTGGATCAACCTGCATAATATATTTTTGAAGGACAAGAAAGTAAAGTTTATAGCTTGAAAAAGGCATTGTATGGACTCAAACAAGCCCCGAGAGCATGGTATACTCGTATTGACTCTTATTTTATTGATCATGGGTTTGAACGATGCCCCTACGAGCATACCTTATATGCCAAATATTCTGATGGAGGTGATTATTGTTGTGTGCTTATACGTTGATGATCTTACTTTTACTGGTAATAATTAATGCACAAATGATTTCAGAATTCAGGGAGGCTATGACTAGTCATTTTGAAATGACAGATCTTGGTTTGATGTCATACTTTCTTGGTTTGGAGATACATCAAATGGATAGTGGAATCTTCATTTCACAAAAGAAATATGCAGGTGATATTCTGAAGAAGTTTAAGATGGATTGTGCTAAACTTATCTTAACTCCGGTGGAAGAAAAACTAAAGTTGATAAAAGATGATAACTACATATTTTCGAGGACTTGTTGGAAACTTGAGATACCTGACTTCGACTAGGCCGGATATAACCTATGGTGTTGGACTCATAAGTCGTTTTATGGAGTCCCCGCGTCAATCCCATTTACAAGCAGCTAAGCGGATATTGAGATATATCAGAGGAACACAGAGTCATGGAATATTTTACTCGCGTGCTAATGATATTTCTTTTGTTGGATACACGGATAGTGATTGGGCCGGTGAGACGGTTCAAAGAAAAAGCACTTCTGGTTATGCATTTTTCTTGGGATCCGGTGTTTTCTCATGGTCGTCGAAGAAACAACAGGTGATTGCTTTGTCAACAGCAGAAGCAGAATATATGGCAACCACAAGCAGTGCTACTCAAGCAGTGTGGTTGAGGCGCATTCTTGATTTTTTGCATAATCAACAATCTGAACCAACGAAGATATATTGTGATAATACATCGACTATTGAACTATCGAAGAACCTAGTCTTTCATGGTCGTCGTAGCAAGCACATTGATATCAAATATCATTATATAAGAGAGTTGGTTCGTGAACAAGAGATTATTATTGATTATTGTCTAACTGAAGAACAAGTTGCAGATATCTTCACATAACCATTGAAGATGGAGTCATTTACTAAACTGGTCAAGATGCTTGGAATGATGAAGTTTGAATATTTTGGTTCAAGGGAGGCAATGTAGAGACGTGAACAAAATCTCTATAAGTGTAGCCTTACTTCTGTATCAATGGCTGCACCGTCCAAAGACTTTTCAAGTAAATTAGTTTGACAAATGATTACAACTTGTGTAGTATCAATTCTTGACTAGCTTATTTGTGTTTACACTTTGTGTATTTGGCTATAAATAGCCATCTTCACCATTGTTATTGTATCAACAAAAGTAATAAGCTTAAGAACAAAGCTTTCTAATACAAAGTGTTTCTTTATGTGTGTTGAATCTATTGATATATTGTGTTGTGTTTCTACAAAAGAGAAATCCTTAATAAACTTTAGATAATATCCATCCATGCCGAGAAACTCTGAATCTCAATGACATTCTGTTAGGATCTTTAGGTGAGGAACATATATAACTAGAGGGGGTGAATGGTTGTTTCCATGAATTACCACTTTAAACACTCCTTATAAGAGAAAATCGTTTAAAAATTGTTTACTACAAAACATGACTGTCTGTAAAATGCATATATATATATATATATATATATATATATATATATATATATATATATATATATATATATATATATTATAAAACAAAGCTGCAACTAAATGCTAAAATACCACACGTACCGTAAAACAACACAATGATGATTGACTCATACCACATGATATTTATACATATAGCTAAAGTAGTATTACCATTAACTATCGGGGGCGGGGCGGGGGACCGGGGGCCCTGTGGGTGAGGATATCGCCTTTACATCGAGAAAGCGATACTAGAACTACGTTACGTGACAACATTATTTCGCAACTCACGTACGTGTAGACCATTGATCGATTACTAGCTCAAAACACATATCAATCATCTGATCACATCATGATACTGAAGACTGCAGGCAGACAGTTGATATATATATATATATAATGAAGTATCATCTAGTTACATGATAAGCCTGCGGGTTGACTGACACCAATGATCATATGTAGCTTGAAGATTTGGCCAATCCGAGGAAGAAATGGTGTAATCTTGCAACCAGTTTGAAAGGATAACTTCTTGATCAATATATGGTAAGCTTGAGATCACTTCATCGATTATTCTCTCCATTTCCTTCTTCTCGTAACTTCGACATTAACGGGTACGATAATCCGTTCTCTGCAAAACAAAATAAAGGTAGCCATATCGCTAGAATCGAACTTCATCGCTCTTGGTGTTTCCATGTTTGCATGTCTTATTTCTCCTAGCAATATCGCTCCGCCCGAGAAAACAAGAGGAAAGATTCAAATCAAAAATAAATTCACTTGTTATACATCGAACCGCTTTTTTATTTTATTTAGAAGCAATATACATAGAATATTGAAATATGTTTAAAATGTTAATTACTGTAATCTTGACAATGAAGCCTTGAACCCAGGATTAGTTGTAAGTGCAATAGAAGCTAAACTGAAAGCCGTGCTCCACTTCTCCAAAGCCTCGTCGCGCCGCCACACATTCTCATCTTATTAGTTAACCACAACAATTCTTGTGCATGTTTTTCTCGCTACGATCACATAAATCTACAATATCCTTCCCTCCTCTTCCCATGTAATTGCCGGTGGATTCATCCTCTTGTAATTCGAAGCGCCTCCTCCGCGCGTGGTGGTGGTGGTGGTGGTGGTTTTAGGGAAGAATGTTCTTACTCCTACATTCATGAGAAAGGAAATGTAGGATCCGAATGGGAGTGTTTTCACGGCGCGTGACATCCAACCTCGCCGAGTCGTGTGTTTTCGCCGCTGCATTGGAGTGAGCTATAAAGAAGTGTTTGTGTGCGGCCGAAAGCCGAAGCTAAGGCGACACGATTGATCTCGAGAAGGTCGATGTGGCCGGACCGGATGTTTTAGATCCACGATCCTATCTCGCCATTGATACTGACAAATTGGTATTTTCTTGAGGAGAGGTCGGAATCTCGTTCAACATTCCTAGGATCGTATTACAATAAATATATGTTAGATAGGGTCAAAATTCCCACATTGGTAAAGTGTAGAAGGTGTTGTTGAATTTGCATAAAGTTTTCAAAGTAGCCTTGTTGACTTCTTCTTTTTTTTTTTCCTTTTTTTTTTTCTTCTTTTTGGTTCGTGCACGGGACTCGAATCCAAACTTCTGTGCTCTAAGTTTATGGTTCGTACGGGACTTGAATCCGAAACCTTCAAGCTCCAGGTTTATGGTTCGTACCGGGACTCGAATCCGAAACCTCCAGGCTTCAGGTTTAAGTGAGCCTTTTGACTACTTATTGTCATTTCGGATTTGCAATAGTTTTTTCTTTTTTGTTTTTTTTCCACTATAGTGATATTTAGTCCTTTTGTGGATGTAGGTCACATTGACCAATCCATTATAGTGATATTAGTCCTTTGTATTCCTTTTGCCTGTGGATGCAGATCCCATTGCCGCACTCTAATGATTTGGTGTTTTGCCTTCTTCGATCGTTCACGATTGTTCCGGTTTGTTTTTTCTAACAACATACTTTCAGATTCTTGATGATAAGTTTAATGGATTAATACTACCTTTGTCCCATTAAAAAAACAATTAATGTGTTATATTTTAAACATTAATGAATATAATATACCCCTATTTCATAATAAATACTTGTTTTGGAATATGAAAAGAGTATACAAATATTAAATGATATGACAGGGGTAAATTTGGATAGATGCGTTGATTTTCTAAATGAACACTACACAAACATGAATTTCCTCAAGATGTAACAATGCAACTCATGCTCACAATGTTTAAAAGTACAACTTCATCTAACTAATGATGAGATATATTAATGCACACAACTCAAGTAGAATTAGGTTTAATAATTGAGAAACTAACTCACACTATTTTCTGTAGCTAGTGGTTTAAAATAGTAGACACAAAATGTGATTGCCTTTAATATGTGATCGATCTAAGTGCCTCTCTTAATATGAAATACAATGTATTCCATTTAGAATCGACAAGGTTCTTCAATGCATGATTATGCCTTTCACCTTATGATTAATCACTTGAAACAATCACTCTCACTCAAGTAACATTTCTCAAAACCGGTATGGTTCCTAACTTCATGTTATGCTAGAACACATGATCTATTTACATTCGAACACTTTATTTGTCCAAAAACTGTATCAAAAGTTATGAACTCCTATCAAAATAAGGACAAATCTGAATATGTAATATTTCAAAATAATTCTCTCCGTAGCATAATATTGTTAATGTGACAACCTAGAGGAGAACTAAGTAATCTTACACCGTGTCAAATTAAATAGATTATAACTTTATGAAATACTAACAAATGTCATTTTCGATAAGATTCCCCCACTCAATCACACGGTGTTGCCTACATGTGTGATTGGAACATTCAAGGAGAAAATGACATATTTTCCATTATAAATGTGTCTTTTGCTCTACACTTTTAAAATGAGCTTTCTTGATCCTTGATTATAGAAGCTTTGTGGACAATATAAGCTTCAATAGGGATGAGAATTGAGGGGAGGCAAATTTCCCGATAATTCCGATCCGTCCCGAATCTCATCCCGAAAAATCCCGACCCCGAAAGTTTTCCCGATCCCCAAATTTCGGGATTTTTCCCGACCCGAAAAATGTGGGAATGGGATCGGGTATAAAACTCAATCCCGTCGGATTCCCGATCCCGACCTGAATATATGTATGTATACATATACATATATATGTAAAACATTCTTCATCCCGATATAAATACTCACAACCTTAAATACTAAAATCATAAACATACTACACTCTCTGCTTCTGTCGTTTCTCACTTTCTATGCACGTCTCTTTTGCTTTTTAATATACCAGAGTATTATTCCTCACAAAAGCCACCCGCCTCCACCGGCCGTCGACTTTATCCCCGTTAACTCATTTCTCTGCCCCCCACCTTTTGAACTATTGTTTTGATCAAGTAATTGTTGTCAATTTTTTTTATATTAACATGAATATTTTTTAACATCATATGTTCGGGACATTCATTCCCGACCCGACGGGATCACGAACATTCGGGTATCCCGATTGTCGGGTCCCGACGCTTATCGGGTACGAGCTCAGAAAGAAAATTGAATCCCAAATCTCTTTGGGGCGGGTTTCAGGTATGAGGTTTACGGGTCGGGTCTCGACCCAATGCCAGCCCTAGATGAGAAGGCACCAAAATGGATGATATCGAAATTTGAAATAAATTCCCAATCCATTCAAAATGAGAACTAAGACACTTACGTTAATATGATCTCAAAAATAAATCGACAATATGCGTGTGGACTTAATGGTTTGTTGTACGTATCACTATACAAACCCCACAAAAGTCAAATAGTGTTGATAAATACGTTAAGCTCTAAGTCTCACCACAATTCAAATTATTTAAAAAAGTATATTGCAACTTCATATGTCGAAAATATGATATTTACTTTGATGTCACTTATCTTATGTAAGTTGGATATAACTTAGTATGTCATCATGCTTAATAAAAGAAAGATTCTAAAATCTTAAACCAAGCGTATGACTTTTACTAAGTGTCTCACATCCTAAAGGATGCTAGCTTTATAACTATATCCAATCTACTTTAAATGACTATGTGAAGTAGAGGCCCAAAGCACTTCACTATATATCACAATCGAATGAAACCAATATCAATATGAGATCAACAATATCATAATTTCCATACTAATGAGGTAACTAACTCTAAAGTCCTTAACAAAAGTAAACGCCAATTATTATTGATATTTAATTAACAAGACATAATTACCTTCATGTGTAATAAAAATGAAACAATGATATTCTTTATATGTCTCAAAACTCAACCCTAACGTTTGAATACAATTGATCAAAGGCTAGGGGTTATAGTCGACGCCAATTCAGCGTGTTGAACGTCTCTAATTCAAAACCAAACATGAAACTTTGGTTTCATTCGGCTCCTTTATGGATGTGAACAAAATTAGAAATAAATTCTACCCATAACATCTATGTCAGTTTTTTTGTCTTAATACAGACAAAACAAATTACTTTCTAACTTTCATGTGTCCATAAAACAATTGTGAACGCATACAAACATGAAGAGTGTATGAAATTACAGCATTATAAATAGAAATCACTAGTGACATTAGAAATGTTATAATAATAGTAATCCAAATTGATCTATAAATTGATCAAAAAATTAAATTGATCTATAAACCAACAATTATAACCAAACTTCATTATGTGTTATATACTGAAACTCTTTAATTTTGTGTTATTGAGGACAACTTTTATATTAAAATCGACAATTCATTTAAAAATTGACACTCTCTTTGTAGGACAGAGTTAGTACAATTTTTAATTAATAATTTTATGTAAAAATTTGTTGCGTTAATTAATGCTATTGAAATTGTTAAGCTGGGTATTCAAATCCTATCATTAAATGAAACATAAGACATTTCTTTAACAAATCTACATCATTAAACCAATTTTCGCGATATGGTGTCATAATAAAATATCGTGGTGTCAAATACGCCCTGGAACATAACATTTGTTGTGATATACTTCTTCCTTTAGATTCAAATAATCAAGAATTCAAAACACGCATAGCATTAGGATATGAGTTAATGATTTAATTTGAATATCAAAATGACTTAAAACCTTTGATCCATAATTAATGCAATGTAATATCAACACGTTTTTTTTTTAAAATTTTACATTTCCAACGCAAAGATTTATTATTTTTTCTTCCTTTACCAATAAAATATTTAAAAAAACACAATTCCAATACTAAAACTATTTACCAACAAAACATTTACATCTCCAATAAAAATACATTTCCAATACGATATTAATTACTTTCTTAATTGATTCTTCTCTCTCATGATATATATAAAACGGAGGGAGATTTATTCACTTACTCCTTAATAAATTGTGAGGGATAGATAGAAAAATAAATAATATTGATTGAAAATATAAATACCTCAGTTATTTTATATATATATATATATATATATAGTGTGTGTGTCATAACATCATTAAAGGGTCACAAGATAAGTACGAGCTATACGAAGACAAAATGATGATACAATTCCAAACCTACGTAAGCAAACGTACATGTCATTTTTCTTGTCCCCTGACCGAAAATGTCCGCTCGCATTTGGTCAGATTTATGCAAATTTTAATTTCCAGAGAAAGTAACGCAAAGACCATTGTAAAGATTACTCCAGGTTCGGTTACTTCTGATTTTTTAGTTCATTTTTTCTTCATTAGTTAATATAGTACTACATCCGTTTTAAAATATAATTTTTTTAAATTTGTCCATAATATAAATCCATATAAAATACCAATGAAATATTGATTGTATTTTTCTTAATTTAAACTTTAATTTATTAAATATTCACTTATTTTACAATCATTACATTAATCAGAGTCAAAGAGTATCATAGACTTTTACCATCAAAATTAATAAAAGTTAGAACACTTTCTTAATTTGTTTGAAAAAATCTAAACGGATTTACATGTTGGGACGAAGGTAGTAGTTGTCAAACAGAAATTATTCATTTTTATATCTGATGTATTTGATTTTCAAAGCGTTTATTGTGTTTTTTCTTCATTTACACGTATTATTTTATTCTTATTTATTTCCTTATTAGAGATTATGAATACGTTTGCATTAATTATGTTTTAAGATGTTTTTGTTATTAATGTAAAGCAGGAGGCTTGAGTTCAAACACCGCTCCAAACATAATTTTTTTCAAAAGAAAAAATAAAAACAAATGTTGGGCTACAAAATACCACACACTGATGAACGCGTGTTGAAGTCAGATAAAATATTAATTATCTAAATTTCAATCACGTTTAAGTTTTTGAGATTGTAGTTCAACATAAGATCGAGAGAAAGACGCCGTGAGATCAACCCAACGACGATTTAACCTAAAAAAATAAATTAAAATTCCCAAGTGTCCCTAAATGTTGGGGCCCTTCTCCTCATCTATAGATCCCACTTGGCTGACGATTGAGATATAATATTAATTATCTACTTATCGTCAGATTAAAATTCAACAAGATTGAGTATAAATGACCACGGCTAAAGGCCACTGGGCGTCACTGGGAGTCACACTTAAGAAACGTATTGAGATATAATATTAATTATCTAACTCTCATCAGCTTAAAATTCAACAAGATGGAGTATAAAATGACGACGGCTAAAGGCCACCGGGCGTAAGGCGGCCTTCTCAAAAGTCTAAAATGACATTTCAATGTTATTAATGCAAAGTAGTAAAAAATTAATGGGTAATTAATAAACGAGGGAGAAGGATGCTTTCTGATTATCTAAATGTCCTCACAAGGCGAAACTAAAAAAATAAAGGAAATTTATATTTTGGGACGGAGGCATTAATTAACGACTTACATTGGTGAGTGCTCTGTTAAGAGCCATGGATGACCCGGATTCAAAGCTTCCACTCAAAGCAAGCTCCGAAGAAGAAGCAGAAGACGACGAAAACATAGCCAACGATGAGGAAAGAGTAGAGGACAAAGATGGCATCAAGTCCAAAGATCCAAGCAGGGTTGAGAATCGATCATCGTCGTCAAGAGAATTAACGGCGGAGAAAGGGAGGTGGTCCATGAGAATCCTAAGAGCCCAAACAGCCAACCAAGTGGTTACCATAAACATAAACCTCAAGTGATCTGCTGCTCTCCATTTCTCACCCCAGATTCACTTGTTGCATTTGAAGCAACTGATATTAGGGTTCTTGCAGCTTTGTTGACTGTGGTCATGAATATGGAGTTAAGCAGTGCTGATGGCTTTGGGTTTTGGGTGTACCCATATCTTAAAGCTAGCTGTTGTTTAGCCATGGCTATCTGTCTGTGTTTTATATGGAAACACAAAATATATATATATGTATGAGAATTATATATGTGGGGGATAACTTGTTTTTATGAATGATGGTCGATCTGTTGATATATATTGAAAGAGTGCAGTCGTTAATCTATTTCGCCACATCGTGCCACCTATTTTTGGGCATAGGTGCACAAGCCACGTCACACACACCTCTTAGAATTTTCAAAAAATTTAGGGTCCAAGTGCTTATGGTTATATCTGCTTTAAAAAAAAGGGCTTATGGATAAGTGTAATGATACGGGCACAACGGTTGTACCACAATAAGTGACATAACGGTGATTTGCATCATTGATAATGTTAGGTTTACATCTGATTAATTTAGACACATTATAATCAATAGTGCAGATCACCGTTATGTCACTCGTTGCGACACAACCATTGTGTTCGTATCATTACTCAAAAAGAGTAATATATATTTCTCTTCTCGTATTTTTGTTAGGGGTTAAAATCTGAAATATAACATTTAATGACAATGTATAACCGAAAGAAAGTGAAAATAAAATTGAAATGAATGCATCAAAAGTAATATATAGGAGGATTTTGGAAATCATCGGGTTTTCGGGGTCGATTTTGTTAATGATATATGGCTGTGTCATTCTACGTATCCCGTGTGTGAGATCAATTCAATTAACATAGTTCTGAAAGACAGGACAAGGGTCCTTTTGTAGGCAATCTGCATGGGGATTTAATCTATGAATCCCTGACTTTAGGGTCTATGATTGAGGGCCAGTGTAATACTATTGTGAGGGCAGTTACGGCTCAATTAGCCTGAAATATATCGTAGGATGCAATCAATTATAGAGCAATGACAATTAATGAAGAATCAATATTGGGATCTTGTTCATTAACTAATACGGAGTATGTTTTAACCGTCTTTGAAGGTCGGAGAATATATGTTATGTTCATGAGATCAGGATGGACGGGTCATCAGCAGAGGTGGATGCACATTACCCTAAATGGGGTCCGCAGACCCGTTAAAAATAAGAAAACTCTATTTTTTACCTATCCAAAAATATTTCAGATCCCGTGAAAAAAAAATATTTACTTTGAAAAAAATTACGAACCCCGCTGAACAAAATTTCTGAATCCGTCACTGGTAATCAGGTCGGTGATTTGGGACCGTAGAGACCTTGTGTCATGCCGGATAATTATTAGGAGTTGTGGTCGGATAGCTTGCATGCACCAAAGTGAAATGATCGATATCTGTCGAGTATGAACTGAGACGAGTCTAGTAATCTGAGGTCTGAGAGCGATAAGAGTGTGGTCCGTAAAGCCCTACCTGAAGCTTTCAAGTGATGAGATGCCTAATATTGAGCTTTGCTTGGATTGGCTCATTTATCAATATGATCTGAATGAGATTTAAAGGATGACACGTGTATGATTTTCGGGTCATACCCATTTAACCAACCACCTTAAAAACAAGAGACGTATTTGATAAAAGGAAAATGATAGATCATTTATCTTCCGTACGTCATGAACGATGTGATAAGAGCAAGACGCAAAGGGGGACTTCCTTAGCCCACAAGAAACCTCATTTCACACGAAATATAGTCGTCGAATTGGCATCAGTAAGAAGATTTGATGATACTTTAACATTAACCGATGGACACAAAAGGTTAAAGTTGAATTCGTCAAACATCTGATGATCTACCTTTTGTTGACCTTATCTGGAACAAATAGGCTAATAGCGGGATGAGATACATCTTCAATGTGTGTTTAATTTCGATGTCCGAGTAAAAACTACGTCGTTTTATGTGTATTTGAAGGAAAAAAAAAAAAAAACATAAAATTCAAATACACATGAAACTACGTAGTTTTTACTTGAACACCAAAATCAGACACATAATTTGGATATGTGATCTGAAGCCGCTAATAGGGTAGTGCTACTGCCAGAGCATATATGCTCCATCCAGAGCAAATAACCCAAACTACCCCTACTTCCTGTTTGAAAGGGACAGTTTTTTGTACGCTGATCGTACATTTACTACCTCATTTGTGTTTACCTTTAATTCATGATTTTACACAAACTTTTGGGAAACAATCACATGACTGCCAGAGAGAGAAATTACTATAATACACCCTCCGTTTTTTTTATATGTCATATTTTATAATTTACTCTGTTTTTATTTATCTATCATTTTATATTTTTAATGTACCATTTATTATTTTTTTTTCTCATTTATCAATAAATTATTTACATTTTCAATACTAAAAGACCCTTTACCAATAAAATAGTTATATCTCTAATAAAAAATACACTTTCAATACTATATTTTAGACTTATTAATTATTTTTTTAATCTGTGTGATTTTTCTCTATGCAACATATAAAAAAAACCGGAAGGAGTAATATCTTGCTTAATTTTCCGTATAATATGTATTAACACGTTTCAAAATATAAGTGTATTAATCTTTTGAATTTGTCATATAATATAAATTTATTTAAAATACCAGTTGAGTATTTATTATATTTTTCTTCTTTTTACCCCTTTATATACATCTATCTACTATACAAATATTACATTAATTAGAATCAAAATGTATTATATATTTTTACCATTAAAATTAATAACACATAGCAGCTTTTTTAATACGTATGAATTGATCTAAACAGATTTACATTTTGAGGCGGTGATAGTATGTTAATAAAGCAGATTGGAGTAAAATTGAAATTATATTTGGCTGTATTTCTTGCCTCGATTTTTTTGGCTGTTTTATAAAATCTTTTGTTAAGGGGAGTATTATGATATATACCACAACAATAATTAAAGTTTTATAAAACTAAATGTGTATACTTTGTCTTCATTGACTTTTACGGTGTATTGGTTGGTTTCGCTAATATAAATGAATAAAACTTACAAATTGTATAAATGTTTTGGAATAGTGCATAGAGGTAGGATTTTTAGACCATGTTAGCATATATTCGTAAACATAAACATGTGATCACAGACTGAATAATATTTCACTTGGTTATTTTCGTAATGTCATATTGATATAACATATTGATGACTATATTGTTTTATAAAAAGAAATTCATGGGATAATAATAATATAAAATGGACAATAATACCCACAAATCAGAGGTTTATATAAATTGTTTACATATTGGTATCTACAAAGTGTCAATCAACGGACGACGTGTGTTGTGTTGATGATGCTTCGCATAGTAGCCAAAACTGAGGCCTCGAGACCAAAAGCTTTTGAGTTTGAGTCTAATTCAAGACAAAATAGGTATATGAATTATATATTTGTTGATCTAAATGCCAAAAAATAGACGATGTGCTTGTCTTGTTGGGTTTTTATTATATGCGTGACATGTATGATTTATATTATTTTATGTATTTTTATGAAATGTTGATTATAACCGATTGTGTAGCTAATATGATTTTTATTTTTTCATTTTTTTTTAGAATGTAGCTAATGATATGAATAGGATTTTTTTTTTATTTTTGTAAGATATATGCTATTTTATGTATTTACCGTAAATGCTGTATTTTTTTATTTAGCAAATGACATACACAAAATAGGGAAGACAATTAAATTTTAATAAATGAGTGCTCACAGTATGATAAAGTAAAAACAGCTTTACTTGATTGGCGGACCTCCCCATAAAAGTTGCCTGTAGTACACGAAGGGTATTATGGGTAAGTTGCTCTGGATGGAGCAGAAATGCTCTGGCATTATTGCTACCCCCGCTAATAGCATGCATGCTGATGACGCTTATAACATCTTTCTATAGCCTTTTGCCGGCTAAATTGTAAATTTAGTCCTGTAACTAGACACGTTTTGTAATTTTGGTATTGATTTTTCTCCGATCACAATTTTGGTCCTTTAAATGTTTTTTTTTTGCAAAAATGGTCCTGAACGCCGGAAAATACTGACTGGACAACTTTTCCGGCCAAAAAAAACTCTACAAACTCATATTTTTTTTAAACACAATATATTATTTATAGACACATTTAGTATCATTTGTGGTGTAACTTGGATGGTGAAGTGCTTAAATCATTAGTCTAACCGTCTAAGGTTGTTTGTTCGAATCTCTCAAGAAAGAACATTTTATTCATCAAAAAAAATGCTGACGCCGATAAGTTTTTTTTACGCTGCACTACATAAACGATAAATAGACATACCATTCCCGTTAAATCAAAGTTATTTTTGTCAAAATAAAAAAAATCAAAAAGTTATCAAAAAAAAGGAAAAAAGAAAAAAGAAAAAACTAAAGAATCAGAATCTGCTTCTTTCTTCTTCATTTTGGCTTTCGTGTGCGTCTCCATTATCTTCATTCTCACTCTTTTTCCCGCTTTTTCGATTGAGTTCACAGAGGTGAATCAACCGATGGAAAACGGGGAATCCAAATCCAATCCTTCAAATCAAGAGGAAGCCCCTACCGTTAATAGTAATACTAGTTCGAATAATAACGATAACAATGATGGAGGCGGCGGCGGGGACGGGGGCGATGGTGGCAACCGGAGAACCCCTTTCACCGACCTCAGTCAGGTCGACGCTGATCTTGCCCTCGCCCGTACTCTACAAGAACAGGTATTTCTATCTCCTCAAGCTGACGCGTTTCTGTCTCCGTAGAAATGGGGAAGTTTTGTCCAAATGCATTTCAAGAGTTCATTTACTTCCTATATAAAACTTGTTTCATGTGTAGAATTTTGGGAATAAAAATTGCTAAGTGTATGTATTGGTTCAAGAAATTTTAGGAATAGACCTTTGGGGAGGTCAGGAAAGTCAGGCTGGTTATTGGGTTAATGAGATTCATTTGCTTGAGAAGGATCTTCTGATACTGGAATTTGGTACTTTTAATGTGATTGAGCTTCATGTGTAATATTAGAACTTTATGCACATTTTAATTAAGGAAAATTTATGTACGTTGAATACTGAGTTCTTTGTATGAGTTCAGCCTTTATCTTTATCCTTCGCTCCTATAGTTTTTTTCTCGTTAAAGACTAAGGAAAAAGCAGGGATATGAAGGAAAAGTTATTCAACCTTATGCTTTGTTCTTTTGTTGTGTTGATTGAGATGCAATTTGCTTAGCAGTTTTTTATTTTATTTTATTTTTTATAATCCTTTTGGAGCTTGGTCCTAATGTTATGAGTGAAAAATCAACTTTTGTTTTAGGTTAGGTAAAAAGTTAATACTGCCTAGCACCAGAGAAAACTTTCATGTTTCTGTCACTTATTTGTTACAAAAAAAAATTTGCTAAAGTTTGAACTTGTCCTGGTACTCTGGTTTGTTTTTGCAATTGGATATTTCAGTGTTGATGATGGTGGCTTTTAATTGTTCATGTATTGTCTTAGGAGAGAGCATATATGATGATAAGAATGAATGGTGGTGACCAAGGTGACTATGATGGGGGCTGGATAGATGGCAGTTATGAGCTGGAGGATGATGAACATGAAGATTTTCATGATCCTAGTGAAGATGAAGATGAAGGTAGTCATGCTCATGATGAAGGAGAAGAGGAAGAGGAGGACGAAGAAGAAGAAGAGGAAGAAGAAGACGAAGAAGATGAAGAAGATGCGTTTGATATTCATGCTCATGATGAAGAGGATGACAATGGGAGCCAGGACTTTGAAATTGACCCGTCTGCTTATTCAAGTGATGAAGCCTATGCAAGAGCACTGCAGGAGGCTGAAGAAAGGCAAATGGCAGCCAGACTTCTTGCTATGACAGGAATTAACAGAAGTGAGATATCCATCAAAGCTTTTACTTTTTTAATTCGATTGTCACTGTTAGAAAAGGTCTGTATAGTCTAGAGCCTAATCCTGCATTTTGATTCTCAGTGGACATTGGTGAATCTGAAGATGAAGAAGATCATGGTGGCAATGCTCAGGTGGATTTTAATCTCTTTTTAGCATTTTGAACTATTCACTATTTTTGAATTCTCTCTTTCTAAAATGTTATTTAAGGTCCACTTTTTGCTTATGGAACATCAAGTATCTTGATGGGCTTTTTTCCTTCTCATGGACTACCTAGTTCCTTGATTGACATCTTTTCCTTTTTCGTTTGAATGTGAGAGTGTATTTAACCTGTTCATGAACTCTTCTTAATCCAGTTGCTTTGTCTTAGTAACATGACATAAGCTAATCAATAACCTTAGATTAAAATGAGTGTAGATCATGATCAACAGAGACACAACCTAATCAAGCGACGAATGACAGGCCACATTAATCATATGGATCATTACTCGAAAGTAGAATCAACGTGACGATAAATAGGGAAAAAAATCTTACAAAGAAAAAGGCCCAAAACGTGCCCACCTTTAAATTATACCTCTCTGAAGTCAAGGCCCAAACTGCGTACAGTCTTGAAGTATTTTTGTTAACCCTAATCCACACGCCCTATATAAACTTCTTCTAAAAATTTTTCCCCCGTCAGATTTTCTGATTCCAGTTCACTCCCAGAGTCTGCAGCATCCCTAAACCCTATATCTTCAAATCTCATCAGTCATGGCGGAGAGAGGCAGCGGAGGAGATCGCGGTGGTTTCGGACGAGGCTTTGGCGGCCGAGGAGACAGAGGTGGACGTGGCCGAGGTCGTGGTGGCCGCAGAGGAGGCCGCCGCGAAGCTGAAGAAGAGAAATGGGTACCTTGCACCAAGCTTGGTAGACTCGTCAAAGACGGACACATCAAATCTCTGGAACAGATTTACTTGCATTCTCTTCCAATCAAGGAGTTTCAGATCATCGATGCTCTCGTCGGTCCGACTTTGAAAGATGAAGTCATGAAAATTATGCCTGTTCAGAAGCAAACTCGTGCTGGTCAGAGGACTCGGTTCAAGGCTTTTGTTGTTGTGGGTGATGGAAATGGTCATGTTGGATTAGGTGTTAAGTGCTCGAAGGAGGTGGCGACAGCTATTCGTGGAGCGATTATACTGGCTAAGCTTTCAGTTATTCCAGTGAGGAGAGGTTATTGGGGAAATAAGATTGGGAAGCCTCACACCGTACCCTGTAAGGTTACAGGGAAATGTGGTTCAGTTACTGTGAGGATGGTGCCAGCGCCAAGAGGAGCTGGGATTGTGGCAGCTAGAGTTCCTAAGAAGGTTCTGCAGTTTGCTGGGATTGAAGATGTCTTCACTTCTTCTCGTGGATCTACCAAGACTCTTGGAAACTTTGTGAAGGTATAATGCTGTGTAGATTTATTATGCTGAATGGTAAATTTCATTGCTATGTTCTTAAAAGTCCGTCTTTTACACTGGAATCTTCTTTGCTAATTTGAAATTAGTGTTTTGTGCTCAAAACAAAATAAAAGAACACAACAAAAGCATCGAGTGAATTAAAGAAAAGAAAAAAAAGGTGAAGTTGGAAAATGGTGTCCGGTCGACCAAACACCAAATTTGGTGTAAAAAGTAAGTGATTTGGTGAAATGGGAAAAAAGTTGTATCATTGGAGTAACACCATTACACCAAAACGGTGTAATGGTGCTGGGTCAAGCACCGTTGGAGATGCTCTTAGTGTTTTGTGCTAATATAGTGTTGTAGAACTATATTAACTTTTGAGCTTTATGTGTGGAATACTGATTAAGATTTCTTGTTAATGCTGAATGTTCCTTTTAGAAATGGAAATACTAGTCTTGATCTGAGTGTAATCTTTGTTTTATCTTGGGGAGTTCATTACATTTTAAAATGAACGGCTGCCACATTTCTAGGAATATATACACTGTATAATTGTTAGTATTTCTGAGATTTTCTCAGTGTACTGTTTTAATGTTCTTAAAGGGTTTGATTTACATTATTAAATTCGTGGCTTGTGGCTGTGAGATATTATAATTGAGTGGAGTTATAAATGTTTTTAATTTGGTTGTAAAACATGATCTAACTAATCTTTGAAATTAGAAAGTTTCTTGTTTTTCCTTCATTCTATTGTACTGCTTGCTTTTTTCTTTTCTCTCTTTAAGTTTCCTTGTAAAGATTGCCTGTTTGGGTGTATAAATATTATATTTGATGCTGTGGATTTGAGCTTGCCTATATGGGTGTATAAATCTTATATTTGATGCTGTGGATTAGAGCTTTGGATTATGCTTGGTTACTCAACTTTGGATATCGGTCTGATTTGTTTTGTGTGTGACCTACCTATTTGATGAGATTTCTTTTGACTTTCATCTTTGTGTGTAAGTATTCTTGTTTCCTTATGTTGACTTTGTGTACTGTATTATGCTTAATTTGATGCATTTTCTTTGCAGGCCACCTTTGAGTGTCTTTTGAAGACCTATGGGTTCCTTACTCCTGACTTTTGAGGGAAACTGCTTTCAAAGTCTCCATACCAGGAATTTACAGACCTGTTGTCTGGAAAGCCCCTAGCCAAGATTTCCTATACAGATGATGTACCTGAGAGGGTGGTCGAGGCATGAGGTGTCTTCCTTTGTTGCTTTTGTTATGTGTTAAAACACTTTGAGATAGTTGCTTTTTTATTTTTGGTGGTAGTTTCTCTTTGGAAAACTACTTGTTTGTTTCTGGATGAGCTGAATAACCTCAGTTTTGATATATGCTTTATTATTGTATTCTATGTTCCTGAATTCGTTCAGCTTGTTAGTTTTTGCATTCTTACCCTGGTTAAGTTTTTGATTTTCGTCTGGTCATTGGGAAGGTGTATGTCTTATTGATTGTTTGGTGGTTTTTGCTGGGGGACTGTTGGTGTATTCCCATTTCCATCTTCAGCATAAAGTGGTGGTTCAGATTATTTATGCACACAAATACCACTTCAGCCTGGATTTTGATTCATCAGGCCTTACAAGTCTGTTTCTGGGATGAGTTTCTTAACATAGTTTATTCACTCAACTATGCATTTAAAAACTATTAGAGTTGAAAACAGTGCTTATATCTGTAAGAGAAATGGACTGGTTGAGTCTTTGATTTGATGAAACCAAAGACTGAACGATTTGGATTGGGGAGTTGAAAAATTCCAGCTTTTGGTAGATGTTCAGGTATGAGGCATGGTCTTTTATTGTCCTTTTGCTGTCAATTTGGTCATAAAAAGTTGAATGCTTCAAGAAACATCCACATTTACAACCATAAGTGATGCCTCTATAGAAGGAGTATAGGCCTAAGGCTATTGAGGCTGCTGATAAGAATGGTGTATGAGTGGGATTGATTGCCACCAAAAATGCTGTACAAGGGATAGGAAAAGATGCATTCGGTTTCTACACACAATGTAGGTAAATGTCAAGTTTTCACTTTAAACATAGGTACCCACCGGTAGAAACAATGAAGGAAAGGAACAACAAACTTTTGATGATGATTTCGTAATTCATGAGCCATTAATGGACTTTCGACATATAGCTGAAGAAGTTGAGCCGTAAACGAGTTTCTTGAATCCTAGGCTCTGCTGATTCGCAACCCTTCAGGTATCACGGGTGAGGGTGACATAGGCAAAGAGAGAAAAAGGTCGAGGCAGATGAAGTGGTATGAGGATGATTTTTGTATTGATGAGAAATTACTTGAATTTTGAAGCATGGTTGATGAAATTTAACATGAGGGAAGCATCGATGTTATTATAGGCCCGGCACAACAACTTTTGGTAATGAGGCTTGATGAGAAGATAGAGGTGAAAATCATAGGTGAAGTGTATTGCGTTTGGTTTCTATAGATGATATTGTGTTATGTTTGTAGGGAGGCACATTCTAAGCCTATTTTTTTGCAACATATCCTATCTTTTGATGGAAGAGGGTCAAGACTGATATAAATTTTAAACCAAGACATGACGAGGTGATGAAGGTGATGCAAGTGAAGGATTTTCTGTCTATGTGGTTTATATGATGATTTTGGGGATTCACACGGAGTAAAAGTGAATCAAAACTAGTGGATGTATTAGTCAAGATGATGAAGGAAATGAATGTGCAAAAATGTCATCAAGGTTAAACACAAGTTAAATTGAGGATAACCCTAACATTACAAAAATGGTTATACCCTAACTATAGTGGCCTCTAACTCCCGATCCCACAGTGAACGCGAGAGAGGTTAATCGTGAACTTGTAGCCTGTAGCCTGAAGGCTTGCTTTCGGTTCTCCATCATCAAGGGTGTTATCAATCGAAATCAATCTTTTTACGGAATCGAACAAATGACCTCCATCTTAGGTCCGGTCATTCATTATAACACCCCACTTCCTCACCACTAAAGCCATATCCAGGGGATGGATAACCCTAACATTACATGATATGCTTAAGGAGGTCAACGTGAAGAAAGAGAATACTATGAGGAAGAGTTCACTTCGAAACATATTCTGAGAGATTAAATTTAATGATTTATTATATAAGAGGTTGAGTTTGAAGAAAAAGAAAGAATAATTAACAGCTTTCTCTCTAATTTTCTTTCCTCCGCCTTCTCTCTAAGCTTATCGACTCGCCAAAGTGTGGCCTGTCTTTTCCTCCTCTAGTCTTTTTTTTCGTTGTTGTTTGTAGGTGTGTTTCAGCTTCTTTCATCTTTCTTCCTAAATAAACCCAGGATCTCGAACTCTTCTCTTGTTTTTCCGCGTAAGATGGCGGTGTTCATGGCCGGTGACCCTCTTAGGTTCAGATTTGTTTGGAATAGAAAGGCTCCCCGCCACTTTGGGTCTGGGATCTTTCTTTGGCTTGAAAACCTGATGGCGGCCGGAGATGGTTCTTTCACACGGCGCTTCGACGGTTTGTATCAAGAGAGACGGGTTTCGTGCTATGGACTTTGATGCATGTTGACAGAGGAAAGATTTGTGTGTTTCTCCACCCCTCGCCGGGCGCCCAGATTGTTTTCGTGGATGATAGGTTGTTGGATTTCACCGGGTTGTTCGAGGTTTGTTTGTTGTTTATGTGTTGGATCAAGTCGGTGATTGTCAGTATATCCGGATTGTTACTAAGTTAGTTAGGTTGTTAGTTTTGTCTAAGTCTTTTATGCTATGAATATGACTATCAGTATTATATTACCAAATCAAATCCTCTCAGAATGAGGTTAGACTTTGGTCGAAATGGGTTATCCCCATCTCCTTTGTCTTCCTTTCGCTTTCTCGGTGTCCGCTTTAGCCGTGGTGATCCGGAATTTGTCTCTGTTATCGCTCGCTTTGGTCCAGTGTATTGTGTTTGTTAAATAAATTTATATAAGAGGTTTATTTTTTGAAGTTTGACACAACAGTGAAAACTGTATTCCTTCGCATTCTTGTGATCATATAGTGTGAAAAACAGTGCAAAAATAATTTAGAAATGTGAAATGAACCATAGATCCTCTCGAAAACAAAATATGATTTGAAAAAAAAAAAAAAAAAAAACATTTCAAGAACAATTAACAATGAGATTTTGGATGAAGGAAAGCTATTGAAAAACAATGAATTCATTGCTTGATCGATGCTCTTCGTGTGGATTCAATTGATATATAGTGAGAATTAGAAAAAAAACGGATTAGATTAAAGCAACTACTTTGGTCTGGAAGAACGAACTGGCCATCCGTATAGCGTATATATATCGGTTTCAAAAGGAAGGAATGATAATAAAGATGAAAACTTGTGTTTTCGAGTCTTTTTATATATAGGCACCGCACGGGGTCTAATCACACCGTGGTGGCGCTCGAATCCTCAATTAATGTTCTGGGTCATTACATATATATACAGACAGAGAGTGAGGGAGAAATCAACGTTGATCAGATGAGAATAATAAGAAGAAGAAAGATAAAAGAAACAAAGATCGAGAGGAGACTTGTGATGATCAATTTTATTTATTGAGATTTAAAATGCGATAAAACAACACACAAAGTAAGAACTTCATCCCCCCCCCCCCCCCCCCAGTAGTTTTCTGCAATATGGAAAGTAGTGGCTGGCTTTTGCAGGAAAAGTACACCATCATCATCATCCATGCAGAAAGAATAGCATAATTTCTTATCATTTTTTACGCTAATATATATATTCCTCCTCCTCCGTTTCAACCCCTTTGGAACTGAGCAATCATCATCCACTTCGTGACAAGTACATGGAAGTATGCACGGTGGATCTTTCTCAAACTCACAAATATATCTGTAATAATCATCTTCTCTCACCGGAAGATCTCGATGAGCCCAATTCATTTTTTTTTAGTTGTTGCGGTGACAAACACTTTTGACCTTCTCCTTCGACACTACCTGCTATCAAAAAAAAAAAAAAATGTAAATCAATCTGAAATTTAGTTTGGAGGGTTCGTAAATCATTTTTGAAGTAAATATTATTTTATAGATTAAAATTGTAATTTTTTTTCTAGTTTTTAGCAGGATGCACAGACCACACTTGTTATAGTGTGCATCCGCCACTCTTATTGTGCGTGCTATAATGAAATTGAATATAATGTTTTTCTTTTTCATTTCATTTAGAATATTCATCTGATGACTCTGGAAGATCTCGATGTTTTGTTTTTTGTTTTTGTTTTTTTTTTTTTTTCTTTTTTTTTTTCATTTCATTTCATCATTAATGAATTTTCATTCCATCGAAAATAAATCAAACGAACGGACTGTTTTGGATGTATTTAAATGTGAAACATAACATAAGAATAAAAAAATCAACCACCTCCACCCACCCACCCCTCCTCACCAACACCCGCCACCACCTCCTACCTTATCACCACACTCGTCACAACTCACCACCATCCCCCATCACAACCCAACCCACTACCTTCCACCCCACCACCACCTCATGTTACCAACATTTTCACATCTACCCGTTACCATCACCCACCTCACCACCGTCTTCCCCATCCTCACTCATAACCTATCCCACCACCAACCCTGCCACTATCTTCCACCACAAACAATCCTCCTACGGCCCCCACCAACCAGTTTATCATCGCCCATCACCGCACACCACACCACCTTTGTAACCACAGCCACCGCCGCCGCCACCACAACCATCTCATCATCACCCATCAATGCACACCACACCACTCTCATCACCACAACCACCGTTATCGCACACTTCACATCATCCACTGCCAGCCACCACCGCTTGCCCCATCACCACCCGCCACACTCATCATCATGCATGCCTATCATCCACCATATATATCACTTGTCACATTTTATGTAATCTCATACATATCATCCCATCAAGGCCATACATAGAATGGAATCACACATATTTCATTTCATTCCAAAGAATCTAAACGCATTTTTAGAATTGAGGTGAAATTAAACACTAACCTAAAACAAGCAGCAGCTGAAACATTAGGAAATAAGCAAGCTTAGCAGCCATTTGCATATATATATATATAGCTTGAAATAACTATTTTCTATACTTTAGGGGTCATGAATCCTTCTCTATTTATAGGAAAAGGTCCTGAAGAGAAATGTTATATCCACACTAAAATAGATACAAAAAAAAGTAAACCTAACAAATCTTACGCAATCGATTTTACCAAGAAACTAATTTATCAATATGTTATAAGTTGTATTTTGTCATTTTGTAATGAACATACGATTAGCGTAAAATAACCTCACGGAGATTCTTTAATTAATAACTTTTATTTCAACACTAAAACACGATTATTTAAAAGTACTTTAAAATTGCACGGAGTATGTACTTTACCAGTCTTGTTAAAATGGCACTATGCTAAAATATTAATCCTCACGTGACGTTACAAAATAACTAATGCAAGAACAAAAACAAAGATATTAAGGATGCGCTATAACGCTTTAATTGACAAATAAAATGACCAAAAACCCTTAGTCTGTAATTAATGCAATATCAGATTTATTCTCTCATTCCTTAATAAATAAGGGCATATGTACAAAAAAAACACAATAAATATTGAATTAGAAATGTGCTTGATTATTTTATAACAAATCTTTTTGACAAATGTCTCAATTACTTTGAGAAACGGAGAGAATACAAGACAACAACAAATATGTTGATTGCTCGTCTTCTAAATAAGTAGTAGTTTTTAGCTGGTTGTGTTTGTATATCTTGTAATTTTTATTTTGTCAGATATCCGTTAGTGTTGAATGTTTAATTTCTTTCATTAGGTTTATTATTAAGCTAATGACAATTTGAAAGTTAAAATACGTAAATAGAACTGATGGAATTTTTTATCACAGAAAAGAAATGTGCTTATTCCACTATAATTTAAATTCTCTCCTATTCAATTACAAAATAAATATATCTTTTCGATCCAACGCCAAAACATCGTGAATTTTTCACCATATTTTTCTTTTTCGCTCTTCTTTATTTAGACATCCAATTTGATATTTTTCCGATGTCATTTCGAGGCAATTTTTGTCAAAAACAACTAAACAGTAATAATAATGATTCAAATCAATTCCATCAGAAATAACAACGATTTAGAGTTACTAATAGTGGAATTGTTCTTATCACTCGCTTTATATTTCCACCGTCCCGATTCCTATTTTTCCTCTTACTTGTTTTTTAAACCACTCCCATATTTATTTTAGTGTACAACTTAATAGAAACTTTTATCGACTGTGTTTGTATATCCTGTATTTTTTATTTTATTTTTAATTTCTTCAGACAATCGTTAGAGTAAAACGTTTTCATATTTTATTTTTGTTTAACTTATAGCCTGCAGGCCCTGCACTAAGTACAAATTTGGGCAAAAGAAAAGGTAGTAGTGGTAGAAATACGTATCATAACGATCTGACCGAATTTACATAAATTAACCCAAATTAATCGCTTGACAATGATCTAAAATCAAATTTCAATTAGTGTTGGAATCAAACAACAAATTTTACATTTTATTAATAGCAAAATAAGTATCATAGCATAACAATAAAAATTGAGTATTATTAGTACTTCACAATATCTTAAAATAAGTGTTAATTATAAATAAATCATCATCAACAATGAAGTAATTTTGATCCATCTCCGCAAGGACTCATTCTTTCACGATCAAAATCAAGCTCCATCATCTAGAATGATATAAGTTCGATCAATCCGGGATCTCAACCGAGAAATTGGTAAATCGCGCCACCCGTAGCGTTTGATAATTCGCTTCGCGTCAAAAATTTTTCGACATTTTTTCACAGGTTCAAATTTGGACGATTTCGCCCAAATATAGATAAAACGTCACAATATTCATTATTTTCCGTCAAAATTCATTTCATCGACCAAAAGGACGAATCCGCCCAAAATTTGGACGCTTCCACCCAAATTGTGACGTATTCCGTCACAATATTGACGGCTCGCCCAAATTTTGACGGATTCCTTCCTTTTGGTCGCTTGAGTGAATCCGCCCAAATTTTGACGGATCCATTTGATAGCCTCACAAACCCGAGGACGCCCGCCCACATTTCGATGGATCCGCCAAATTTGAAACCTTTATCCTGTATTCTTCCTCATTCCGCCCCATTTCACAACCTTTTCACCTACTCCCTAAAAACGACAGACATCGGGAAGACATCAATTCTCGTGAGCAAATTTTGATTTAACTCAACCGGATTTCACCATGGCTAATCCTAATCAACAAGAAACACCTACCGTGAGTGGTTTACGGTTTATTAAATTTGGTTATTTGATGTTGAAATCCGTAAGAAAAATCAAAATTGATGTATAATTATGTGAATTTCATGTTTTATGTCTGATTGGAATTCAATAGTGTTATCGGGTTTAGTGGTTTAGATTCGAATTCATGTATTGTATGATTATATGTATGATGAAGTGCTTAGAATTCAAAGGATATGTATGATGCTTAGAATTTAATGGATATGTATGAACATCAATAATATGTAATGTTAAGCTATTATTAGCATATGGTTTATGGTTTATTGATGTTTAGTGGTTTATTGATATTCATGTAAAATTTAAAATTCATGTATAATTTAGAGAATTTCATGTTTCATGTTTAATAGTGTGTTATTTTATTGTTGGATGAAATTCAATTTTGTATGGTATAATTAAATGTATGATGAGGTTCTTAGATTTGTTTATTGGTTTTCATGTAAAATTCAATGTGTGACAATATGTATGATAGTGTTATAATTTTTGATTTGAATAATGTAGTGTATAATTTATGATAGTGTAATGTATGATAGCATGATAGTAGTATTGCTAATGACTTAATTTTGACAATGAGTAGGACTGATCCCGGGGAGTATAAATGTCTTTAG
>CM047815.1:80062799-80450053 GCA_026214975.1 Gentiana macrophylla
TACCTTGTTTTTAGTTCGTGAGTTTTGATGATACATGGTTATGACATCTAAGATTTGGACATTTGAACTTTGGAAGTTTAAAGTTTCTTGCCAAGAATAAGTCAAGATTGGGATTGTCGATATTGACTTTCCTCATAAAGTCTGTGAGTCATGTACTTTGGGGAAACATCACAGTAGATCCGCTTCCAAAGAATAAGGCATGGAGAGCAAGTACACCACCGCAACTAATTTATTCGGATTTGCATTATGTTGAAGAACCTTCCAACGGAGGTAGTAAGTATTTTATATCTTTCATTGATGACTTTAGTCAAAAAGCATGGGTGTATTTTCTGAGAAATAAATATGATGCATGTGATATTTTTAAAAGTTTTAAAAGTACATTGAAAACAGAGTGGATATGAGATTAAAACTTTGAGAATGCATTGAGGAACTAAGTATATTGTCTATGATGATTTTCTCTGAAAATAATGGTAGCAAACATCGATGATCATGATATACTCCTCAACAGAGTGACAGAGAGGAAAAATAGAACGGTCATATGGACATGGTAAGGTCTATGATGCATTCTAAAAATTGCCTATGTCTTTTGGGTTCTTGTGCCTTTTATGTGTTAAACATGTGTCCTACTGTATATACTGTGGAAAACACCATATGAGGTATGGATAGGAAGAAACCAAATATTAGACATTTGAAAGTATTTGGTTGTATTGCTTATGCCCATGTTCTTGATGTTTTGAGGAAGAAATTGGATGATAAATCCAAAAAGTGTATTTTTATTGATATTCTCATCAAACAAAAGTGGTTTAGGTTGTTTAATCCGCAACAGGAAAAGTTGTAATCGGCGTGAATGTTATATTTGAAGAACGGGAAGCTTGGGATTGGTCACCTAAGCAAGTTGAAAATCGAGCAAAGGTTTATTCCAGCTTGTTGGTTCTAGTATACAACAAACAGTAACCACCAAGAGAGGAAATTGTTATCAATCTTAATCTAGTTGTCCACAACGACAAAGACAAGCTACTACTGACATTACAGTGATTATGTCATTGGAAATGATAATGACATGTCTAATGAAGAAATTGTTAATTTTGCTTTGTTTGTGATTATGATCCAGCTTAGCTTTTATGAAGCTTCGAGAAATGATTATCGGATACAAGCCATAAATGATGAGATTCATTCAATTGAGAAGAATGATACTTGGGAGTCGACAAACATTCCACTGTGCAAGAAACCCATTGGGGTAAAACCGTGTACAAAACAAAGTACAAAGCCAATGGAGAGGTAGATCGCTATAAAGCCGCATTTGTAGCAAAAGGATACAAAGTATATGCGATATTGATTATCTTGAGGTGTTCGCCTCGCTGCAAGACTTGATACAGTCAGATGGGTATTTCACTTGTCGCACAAAGTTTGTGGAAAATTTATCGCTTGATGTGAAATATGCTTTTCTCAACGGTGTTCTTGAAGAAGTAGTTTATGTGGATCAACTCGCATAATATATTTTTGAAGGACAAGAAAGTAAAGTTTATAGCTTGAAAAAGGCATTGTATGGACTCAAACAAGCCCCGAGAGCATGGTATACTGTGATTGACTCTTATTTTATTGATCATGGGTTTGAACGATGCCCCTACGAGCATACCTTATATGCCAAATATTCTGATGGAGGTGATTATTGTTGTGTGCTTATACGTTGATGATCTTACTTTTACTGGTAATAATTAATGCACAAATGATTTCGTAATTCAGGAGGCTATGACTAGTCATTTTGAAATGATGATCTTGGTTTGATGTCATACTTTCTTGGTTTGGAGATACATCAAATGGATAGTGGAATCTTCATTTCACAAAAGAAATATGCAGTGATATTCAAGAAGTTTAAGATGGATTGTGCTAAACTTATCTTAACTCCGTGCAAGAAAACTAAAGTTGATAAAAGATGATAACTACATATTTTCGAGGACTTGTTGGAAACTCGAGATACCCGACTTTCGACCAGCCGGATATAACCTATGGTGTTGACTCATAAGTCGCTTTTATGGAGTCCCCGCCAATCCCATTTACAAGCAAATTAAGCTGGATATTGAGATATATCGAGGAACACAGAGTCATGGAATATTTTACTCAAGGTATAATGATATTTCTTTTTGTTGGATACACGGATAGTGATTGGGCCGTGAGACGGTTCAAAGAAAAAGCACTTCGTTATGCATTTTCTTGGGATCCGTGTTTTCTCATGGTCGCCGAAGAAACAACAGTGATTGCTTTGTCAACAAAGCAGTAAGGTAATATATGGCAACCACAAGCGCGCTACTCAAGCAAAGGTGGTTGAGGCGCATTCTTGATTTTTTGCATAATCAACAATCTGAACCAACGAAGATATATTGTGATAATACATCGCCTATTGAACTATCAAGAACCTAGTCTTTCATGGTCGTGAGCAAGCACATTGATATCAAATATCATTATATAAGAGAGTTGGTTCGTGAACAAGAGATTATTATTGATTATTGTCTAATCAAGAACAAGTTGCGTATATCTTCACATAACCATCAAGATGAGTCATTTACTAAACCGGTCAAGATGCTTGGAATGATGAAGTTTGAATATTTTGGTTCAAGCGGAGGCAATGTAGTAGACGTGAACAAAATCTCTATAAGTGTAGCCTTATCAGATCAATGGTCGCACCGCCCAAAGACTTTTCAAGTAAATTAGTTTGACAAATGATTACAACTTGTGTAGTATCAATTCTTGACTAGCTTATTTGTGTTTACACTTTGTGTATTTGGCTATAAATAGCCATCTTCACCATTGTTATTGTATCAACAAAAGTAATAAGCTTAAGAACAAAGCTTTCTAATACAAAGTGTTTTTTATGTGTGTTGAATCTATTGATATATTGTGTTGTGTTTCTACAAAAGAGAAATCCTTAATAAACTTTAGATAATATCCATCCATGCCGAGAAACTCGAATCTCAATGACATTCTCGTTAGGATCTTGTGTGAGGAACATATATAACTAGAGGGGTGAATGGTTGTTTCCATGAATTACCACTTTAAACACTCCTTATAAGAGAAAATCGCTTAAAATTGTTTACTACAAAACATGACTGTCAGTAAAATGTATATATATATATATATATATATATATATATATATATATATATATATATATATATATATATATTATAAAACAAAGCTGCAACTAAATGCTAAAATACCACACGTACTCAGAAACAACACAATGATGATTGACTCATACCACATGATATTTATACATATAGCTAAAGTAGTATTACCATTAACTATCGGGGCGGGGCGGGGACCGGGGCCCTGTGGGTGAGGGATATCGCTTTACATCGAGGAAATCGATACTAGAACTACGTTACGTGACAACATTATTTCGCAACTCACGACGTGTAGACCATTGATCGACATTAGCTCAAAACACATATCAATCATCCGATCACATCATGATATCAAGATCGCAGTGCATAGCTTGATATATATATATATATAATGAAGTATCATCTAGTTACATGATAAGCTCGCGGGTTGATCGACACCAATGATCATATGTAGCTTGAAGATTTGGCCAATCCGAGGAAGAAATGGTGTAATCTTGCAACCAGCTTGAAAGGATAACTTCTTGATCAATATATGGTAAGCTTCGAGATCACTTCATCGCTTATTCTTCCATTTCTTCTTCTCGTGAACTCGACATTAACGGGTACGATAATCCGCTCTTCGCAAAACAAAATAAAGGTAGCCATATCGCTAGAATCAACTTCACCGCCTTGGTGTTTCCATGTTTGCATGTCTTATTTCTCCTAGCAATATCGCTCCGCCCGTAAAACAAGAGGAAAGATTCAAATCAAAAATAAATTCACTTGTTATACATCGAACTGCTTTTTTATTTTATTTAGAAGCAATATACATAGAATATTGAAATATGTTTAAAATGTTAATTACCTGTAATCTTGACAATGAAGCCTTGAACCCTGTGGATTAGTCGTAAGTGCAATAAGCTAAACTCAAGTCGTGCTCCACTTCTCCAAAGCCTCGCCGCCGCCGCCACACATTCTCATCTTATTAGTTAACCACAACAATTCTTGTGCATGTTTTTCTCGCACGATCACATCGCTCACAATATCCTTCCTCCTCTTCCCATGTAATTGCCAAAGTGATTCATCCTCTTGTAATTCGAGCGCCTCCTCCGCGTGGTGGTGGTGGTGGTGGTGGTTTTAGTGGAAGAATGTTCTTACTCCTACATTCATGAGAAAGGAAATGTAGGATCCGAACGGGAGTGTTTTCACGGCGCTGTGACATCCAACCTCGCCGAGTCGTGGTGTTTTCGCCGCCGCATTGGAGTGAGCTATAAAGAAGTGTTTGTGTGCGCCAAAGCCGGGCTAAGGCGGCACGATTGATCTCGGAAGGTCGATGTGGCCGGACCGGATGTTTTCGCCCACGATCCTATCTCGCCATTGATACAAAGAAATTGGTATTTTCGAGGAGGTCGGAATCTCGCTCAACATTCCTAGGATCTCAGATACAATAAATATATGTTAGATAGGGTCAAAATTCTACATTGGTAAAGTGTGTATGTGTTGTTGAATTTGCATAAAGTTTTCAAAGTAGCCTTGTTGACTTCTTTTCTTTTTTTTTTCCTTTTTTTTTTCTTTCCTTTGGTCTGCACTGACTCGAATCCAAACTTCTGTGCTCTAAGTTTATGGTTCGCACTGGACTTGAATCCAAACCTTCAAGCTCCTGTGTTTATGGTTCAGACTGACTCGAATCCAAACCTGTGCTTGTGTTTAAGTGAGCCTTTGACTACTTATTGTCATTTCGGATTTGCAATAGTTTTTTTTTTTTTTTTTTTCCACTATAGTGATATTTAGTCCTTTTGTGGATGTAGGTCACATTGACCAATCCATTATAAGTGATATTAGTCCTTTGTATTCCTTTTGCCTGTGGATGCAGATCCCATTGCCGCACTCTAGTCGATTTGGTGTTTTGCCTTCTTCGATCGCTCACGATTGTTCCGGCTTGTTTTTTCTAACAACATACTTTCGCATTCTTGATGATAAGTTTAATGGATTAATACTACCTTTGTCCCATTAAAAACAATTAATGTGTTATATTTTAAACATTAATGAATATAATATACCCCTATTTCATAATAAATACTTGTTTTGGAATATGAAAAGAGTATACAAATATTAAATGATATGACAGGGTAAATTTGGATAGATGCTGATTTTCTAAATGAACACTACACAAACATGAATTTCCTCAAGATGTAACAATGCAACTCATGCTCACAATGTTTAAAAGTACAACTTCATCTAACTAATGATTAGATATATTAATGCACACAACTCAAGTAGAATTAGGTTTAATAATTGAGAAACTAACTCACACTATTTTTCTGTAGCTAGTGGTTTAAAATAGTAGAGACAAAATGTGATTGCCTTTAATATGTGATCGATCTAAGTGCCTCTCTTAATATGAAATACAATGTATTCCATTTAGAATCGATAAGGTTCTTCAATGCATGATTATGCCTTTCACCTTATGATTAATCACTTGAAACAATCACTCACTCAAGTAACATTTCTCAAAACCGGTATGGTTCCTAACTTCATGTTATGCTAGAACACATGATCTATTTACATTCGAACACTTTATTTGTCCAAAATCAGATCAAAAGTTATGAACTCCTATCAAAATAAGGACAAATCAATATGTAATATTTCAAAATAATTCTCTCCGTAGCATAATATTGTTAATGTGACAAACCTGTGAGGAGAACTAAGTAATCTTACACCGTGTCAAATTAAATAGATTATAACTTTATGAAATACTAACAAATGTCATTTTCGATAAGATTTCCCACTCAATCACACGGTGTTGCTTACATGTGTGATTGGAACATTCAAGGAGAAAATGACATATTTTCCATTATAAATGTGTCTTTGCTCTACACTTTTAAAATGAGCTTTCTTGATCCTTGATTATGAAGCTTTGTGGACAATATAAGCTTCAATAGGATGAGAATTGAGGGAGGCAAATTTCCCGATAATTCCGATCCGTCCCTAATCTCATCCCTAAAAATCCCGACCCCAAAGTTTTCCCGATCCCCAAATTTCGGATTTTTCCCCACCAAAATGTGGGAACGGGATCGGGTATAAAACTCAATCCCGCCGGATTCCCGATCCCGACTCGAATATATGTATGTATACATATACATATATATGTAAAACATTCTTCATCCCGATATAAATACTCACAACCTTAAATACTAAAATCATAAACATACTACACTCTCTCGCTTCATTGCTTCTCACTTTCTATGCACGCCTCTTTTTGCTTTTAATATACTGCAGTATTATTCCTCACAAAGCCACTCCGCCTTCCACCGCCGTCGACTTTATCCCCGTTAACTCATTTCTCCGCCCCACCTTTGAACTATTGTTTTGATCAAGTAATTGTTGTCAATTTTTTTATATTAACATGAATATTTTTTAACATCATATGTTCGGGATATTCATTCCCGACCCGACGGGATCACTTAACATTCGGTATCCCGATTGTCGGGTCCCGACGCTTATCGGGTACGAGCTCGTAAAGAAAATTGAATCCCAAATCTCTTTGGGGCGGTTTCTGTGTGTATGAGGTTTACGGGTCGGGTCTCACCCAATGCCACTCTAGATGAGAAGGCACCAAAATGGATGATATCGAATTTGAAATAAATTCCCAATCCATTCAAAATGAGAACTAAGACACTTACGTTAATATGATCTCAAAATAAATCGATAATATGCGCAGGACTTAATGGTTTGTTGTAACGATCACCATACAAACCCCACAAAAGTCAAATAGTGTTGATAAATACGTTAAGCTCTAAGTCTCACCACAATTCAAATTATTTAAAAAGTATATTGCAACTTCATATGTCTAAAATATGATATTTACTTTGATGTCACTTATCTTATGTAAGTTGGATATAACTTAGTATGTCATCATGCTTAATAAAAGAAAGATTCTAAAATCTTAAACCAAGCGTATGACTTTACTATGTCTCACATCCTAAAGGATGCTAGCTTTATAACTATATCCAATCTACTTTAAATGACTATGTGAAGTAGAGGCCCAAAGCACTTCACTATATATCACAATCGAATGAAACCAATATCAATACGAGATCAACAATATCATAATTTCCATACTAATGAGGTAACTAACTCTAAAGTCCTTAACAAAAGTAAACGCCAATTATTATTGATATTTAATTAACAAGACATAATTACCTTCATGTGTAATAAAATGAAACAATGATATTCTTTATATGTCTCAAAACTCAACCCTAACGCTTGAATACAATTGATCAAAGGCTGGGGTTATAGTCGACGCCAATTCAGCCATGGTTGAACGCCTCTAATTCAAAACCAAACATGAAACTTTGGTTTCATTCGCCCTTTATGGATGTGAACAAAATTTAAATAAATTCTACCCATAACATCTATGCGCGCTTTTTTGTCTTAATACGATAAAACAAATTACTTTCTAACTTTCATGTGTCCATAAACAATTGTGAACGATACAAACATGAAGAGTGTATGAAATTACAGCATTATAAATAGAAATCACTAGTGACATTAGAAATGTTATAATAATAGTAATCCAAATTGATCTATAAATTGATCAAAAATTAAATTGATCTATAAACCAACAATTATAACCAAACTTCATTATGTGTTATATACTGAAACTCTTTAATTTTGTGTTATTGAGGACAACTTTTATATTAAAATCGATAATTCATTTAAAAATCGACACACTTTCAGAGACAGTAGCTTAAGACAATTTTTAATTAATAATTTTATGTAAAAATTTGTTGCGTTAATTAATGCTATTGAAATTGTTAAGCTGGGTATTCAAATCCTATCATTAAATGAAACATAAGACATTTCTTTAACAAATCTACATCATTAAACCAATTTTCGCGATATGGTGTCATAATAAAATATCGTGGTGTCAAATACGCCCTGAACATAACATTTGTTGTGATATACTTCTTCCGCTCAAATAATCAAGAAATGCCAAAAACACATTATTTTGTGAGCATGAGTTAACGATTTAATTCAATATCAAACGACTTAAAACCTTCGATCCATAATTAATGAATGTAATTCTCCGAAGATTTATTCACTTACTCCTTAATAAATTGTGCAAGATAGACAGTGAAAAACACAATAAATATCAGATCAAAATATAAATACCTCGCTTATTTTATATATATATATATATATATATAGTGTGTGTGTCATAACATCATTAAAGGGTCACAAGATAAGTAATGAGCTATATGAAGACAAAATGATGATACAATTCCAAACCTACGTAAGCAAACGTACATGTCATTTTTCTTGTCCCCTGACCGAAAATGTCCGCTCGCATTTGGTCAGATTTATGCAAATTTTAATTTCCAGAGAAAGTAACGCAAAGACCATTGTAAAGATTACTCCAGGTTCGGTTACTTCTGATTTTTTAGTTCATTTTTTCTTCATTAGTTAATATAGTACTACATCCGCTTTAAAATATAATTTTTTAAATTCATTCATAATATAAATCCATATAAAATACCAATGTAAATATCGATTGTATTTTTCTTAATTTAAACTTTAATTTATTAAATATTCACTTATTTTACAATCATTACATTAATCGTAAATAAAGAAAGATTACAGATTTTTACCATCAAAATTAATAAAAGTTGTAACACTTTCTTAAATTTGTTTCAAAAAATCTAAACTGATTTATACGCCGTGACGGGCGTAGAGTTTGTCAAACGTAAATTATTCATTTTTATATCTGATGTATTTGATTTTCAAAGCGCTTATCAGTGTTTTTTCTTCATTTACACGTATTATTTTATTCTTATTTATTTCTTATTAGAGATTATGAATACGTTTGCATTAATTATGTTTTAAGATGTTTTTGTTATTAATGTAAGTTATGAGGCCAGCTCAAACACCGCCCAAACATAATTTTTTCAAAAGAAAAATAAAACAAATGTTGGGCTACAAAATACCCACACTGATAACGCACAACAGATAAAATATTAATTATCTAAATTTCAATCACGCTTAAGTTTTTGGTAGATTTAGCTCAACATAAGATCGTAGAAAGACGCCACGCAGATCAACCCAAGGACGATTTAACCCAAAAAATAAATTAAAATTCCCAAGTGTCCCTAAATGTTGGGCCCTTCTCCTCATCTATAATTCCCACTTGGCTGACGATTGAGATATAATATTAATTATCTACTTATCGCCGATTAAAATTCAACAAGATTGAGTATAAATGACCACGGCTAAAGGCCACTGGGCGCCACTGGGAGTCACACTTACTTAAACGACGAGATATAATATTAATTATCTAACTCTCATCAGCTTAAAATTCAACAAGATGGAGTATAAAATGACGACGGCTAAAGGCCACCGGGCGTAAGGCGGCCTTCTCAAAAGTCTAAAATGACATTTCAATGTTATTAATGCAAAGAAAGAAAATTAATTTTAATTAATAAACGAGGGAGAAGGATGCTTTCTGATTATCTAAATGTCCTCACAAGGCGAAACTAAAAAAATAAAGGAAATTTATATTTTGGGACGGAGGCATTAATTAACGACTTACATTGGTGAGTGCTCTGTTAAGAGCCATGGATGACCCGGATTCAAAGCTTCCACTCAAAGCAAGCTCCGAAGAAGAAGCAGAAGACGACGAAAACATAGCCAACGATGAGGAAAGAGTAGAGGACAAAGATGGCATCAAGTCCAAAGATCCAAGCAGGGTTGAGAATCGATCATCGTCGTCAAGAGAATTAACGGCGGAGAAAGGGAGGTGGTCCATGAGAATCCTAAGAGCCCAAACAGCCAACCAAGTGGTTACCATAAACATAAACCTCAAGTGATCTGCTGCTCTCCATTTCTCACCCCCAGATTCACTTGTTGCATTTGAAGCAACTGATATTAGGGTTCTTGCAGCTTTGTTGACTGTGGTCATGAATATGGAGTTAAGCAGTGCTGATGGCTTTGGGTTTTGGGTGTACCCATATCTTAAAGCTAGCTGTTGTTTAGCCATGGCTATCTGTCTGTGTTTTATATGGAAACACAAAATATATATATATGTATGAGAATTATATATGTGGGGGATAACTTGTTTTTATGAATGATGGTCGATCTGTTGATATATATTGAAAGAGTGCAGTCGTTAATCTATTTCGCCACATCGTGCCACCTATTTTTGGGCATAGGTGCACAAGCCACGTCACACACACCTCTTAGAATTTTCAAAAAATTTAGGGTCCAAGTGCTTATGGTTATATCTGCTTTAAAAAAGGGCTTATGGATAAGTCAGAATGATACGCAAGACAACTGGCCAGACTCATTAATAAATGATATAACTGATTCAGATCATCGATAATGTTAGGCTTACATCCGATTAATTTGTATACATTATAATCAATAAATACAGATCACCGCATGCCACTCGTCGCGACACAAACTATCATGTTTCAGATTATTACTCAAAAAGAGTAATATATATTTCTCTTCTCGTATTTTTGTTAGGGGTTAAAATCTGAAATATAACATTTAATGACAATGTATAACCGAAAGAAAGTGAAAATAAAATTGAAATGAATGCATCAAAAGTAATATATAGGAGGATTTTGAAATCATCGGGTTTTCGGGTCGATTTTGTTAATGATATATGGTGTGTCATTCTACGATCCCGTGTGTGAGATCAATTCAATTAACATAGCTTCGAAAGACACAGACAAGTGGTCCTTTTGTAGGCAATCTGCATGGGGATTTAATCTATGAATCCTCGATTTTGCGCCTATGATCGGCGCTGCCAGTAATACTATCATGAGGGCGCTACGGCTCAATTAGCCTAAATATATCGAGGATGCAATCAATTATAGAGCAATGACAATTAATGAAGAATCAATATTGGGATCTTGTTCATTAACTAATACGGAGTATGTTTTAACCGCCTTCAAGGTCGGAGAATATATGTTATGTTCATGAGATCGTGGATGGACGGGTCATCGCAGAGGTGGATGCACATTACCCTAAATGGGGTCCGCACTGCTAAAAATAAGAAACTCTATTTTTTACCTATCCAAAAATATTTTGATCCCGTGAAAAAAATATTTACTTTGAAAAAATTACTAACCCTACCGAACAAAATTTCAATCCGCCACCGTAATCGTGTCGGTGATTTGGGACCGTAGAGACCTTGTGTCATGCCGATAATTATTAGAGTTGTGGTCGGATAGCTTGCATGCACCAAAGTGAAATGATCGATATCTCGCCGAGTAGTATGAATCGAGACGAGTCTAAGAATGGAGGTCCGGAGAGCGATAAGAGTGTGGTCCGTGAAAGCCCTACCCAAGCTTTCAAGTGATGAGATGCCTAATATTGAGCTTTGCTTGGATTGGCTCATTTATCAATATGATCCGAATGAGATTTAAAGCGACGACACGCAGATGATTTTCTGGCCATACCCATTTAACCAACCACCTTAAAAACAAGAGACGATTTGATAAAAGGAAAATGATAGATCATTTATCTTCCGTGACGCCATGAACGATGTGATAAGAGCAAGACGCAAGGGGGACTTCTTAGCCCACAAGAAACCTCATTTCACACTAAATATAGTCGCCGAATTGGCATCGTAAGAAGATTTGATGATACTTTAACATTAACCGATGGACACAAAAGGTTAAAGTTGAATTCACAAACATCTGATGATCTACCTTTGTTGACCTTATCTGGAACAAATAGGCTAATAATGGATGAGATACATCTTCAATGCGTTGCTTAATTTCGATGTCCGAAAGAAAAACTACGCTGCTTTTACGCAGATTTCAAAAAAAAAACATAAAATTCAAATACACAATTTAAACTACGTAGCTTTTATCAACACCAAAATCGCATACATAATTTGATATGTGATCCTGCTCGCTTAATAGGTAGTGCTACATCGCCAGAGCATATATGCTCCATCCAGAGCAAATAACCCAAACTACCCCTACTTCCTGTTTGAAAGGGACAGTTTTTTGTACGCTGATCGTACATTTACTACCTCATTTGTGTTTACCTTTAATTCATGATTTTACACAAACTTTTGGGAAACAATCACATGACTGCCAGAGAGAGAAATTACTATAATACACCCTCCGTTTTTTTTATATGTCATATTTTATAATTTACTCTGTTTTTATTTATCTATCATTTTATATTTTTAATGTACCATTTATTATTTTTTTTTCTCATTTATCAATAAATTATTTACATTTTCAATACTAAAAGACCCTTTACCAATAAAATAGTTATATCTCTAATAAAAAATACACTTTCAATACTATATTTTAGACTTATTAATTATTTTTTAATCAGCAATGATTTTTCTACGCAATATATAAAAACCGAAGGAGTAATATCTTGCTTAATTTTCCGTGATAATATGTATTAACACGTTTCAAAATATAAGTGTATTAATCTTTTGAATTTGTCATATAATATAAATTTATTTAAAATACCAAAAGATTTATTATATTTTTCTTCTTTACCCCTTTATATACATCTATCTACTATACAAATATTACATTAATTAGAATCAAAATGTATTATATATTTTTACCATTAAAATTAATAACACATAGCAGCTTTTTTAATACGTATGAATTGATCTAAACAGATTTACATTTTCGAGGCCAAATGACAGATGTTAATAAAGCAGATTGAGTAAAATTGAAATTATATTTGGCTGTATTTTTGCCTCGATTTTTTTGGCTGTTTTATAAAATCTTTTGTTAGGGGAGTATTATGATATATACCACAACAATAATTAAAGTTTTATAAAACTAAATGTGTATACTTTGTCTTCATTGACTTTTACGGTGTATTGGTTGGTTTCGCTAATATAAATGAATAAAACTTACAAATTGTATAAATGTTTTGGAATAGTGCATAGAGGTAGGATTTTTAGACCATGTTAGCATATATTCGTAAACATAAACATGTGATCACAGACTGAATAATATTTCACTTGGTTATTTTCGAATGTCATATTGATATAACATATTGATGACTATATTGTTTTATAAAAAGAAATTCATGGATAATAATAATATAAAATGGACAATAATACCCACAAATCAGAGGTTTATATAAATTGTTTACATATTGGTATCTACAAAGTGTCAATCAACGGACGACGTGGTGTTGTGTTGATGATGTCGTGATAAGAGCTAAAATCGAGGCCTCTGAGACCAAAAGTTTTTGAGTTTGAGTCTAATTCAAGACAAAATAGGTATATGAATTATATATTTGTTGATCTAAATGCCAAAAATAGATTTATGTGCTTGTCTTGTTGGGTTTTTATTATATGCGTGACATGTATGATTTATATTATTTTATGTATTTTTATGAAATGTTGATTATAACCGATTGTGTAGCTAATATGATTTTTATTTTTTCATTTTTTTTTAGAATGTAGCTAATGATATGAATAGGATTTTTTTTTTATTTTTGTAAGATATATGCTATTTTATGTATTTACCGTAAATGCTGTATTTTTTTATTTAGCAAATGACATACACAAAATAGGGAAGACAATTAAATTTTAATAAATGAGTGCTCACAGTATGATAAAGTAAAAACAGCTTTACTTGATTGGCGGACCTCCCCATAAAAGTTGCCTGTAGTACACGAAGGGTATTATGGGTAAGTTGTTCTGATGGATGTTAGTAAATGCTCCCAGCATTATTGCTACCCCGCTAATAGCATGCATGCTGATGACGCTTATAACATCTTTCTATAGCCTTTGCCGCTAAATCAGAATTTAATTCAGAATTGTACACGCTTGTAATTTTGTGACGATTTTTCTCCGATCACAATTTTGGTCCTTTAAATTTTTTTTGCAAAATTGTTCCCAACGCCTAAAATACCGACTGACAACTTTTCCGCCAAAAAAACTCTACAAACTCATATTTTTTTAAACACAATATATTATTTATAGACACATTTAGTATCATTTGTGGTGTAATTTGATGGTGAAGTCTTAAATCATTAGTCTAACTGCCTAAGCCATTGTTTGTTCGAATCCTCAAGAAAGAACATTTTATTCATTGCAAAAAACGCTGACGCCGATAGTTTTTTTTTGCGCAGACTACATAAACGATAAAGCCGCATATACCATTTCCCGTTAAATCAAAGTTATTTTTGTCAAAATAAAAATCAAAAAGTTATCAAAAAAGGAAAAAGAAAAAGAAAAACTAAAGAATCAGAATCTGCTTCTTTCTTCTTCATTTTGGCTTTCGTGTGCGTCTCCATTATCTTCATTCTCACTTTTTCCTGCTTTTTCGATTGAGTTCACAGAGGTGAATCAACCTGATGGAAAACGGGGAATCCAAATCCAATCCTTCAAATCAAGAGGAAGCCCCTACCGTTAATAGTAATACTAGTTCGAATAATAACGATAACAATGATGGAGGCGGCGGCGGGGACGGGGGCGATGGTGGCAACCGGAGAACCCTTTCACCGACCTCAGTCAGGTCGACGCTGATCTTGCCTCGCCCGTACTCTACAAGAACAGGTATTTCTATCTCCTCAAGCTGACGCGTTTCTGTCTCCGTAGAAATGGGGAAGTTTTGTCCAAATGCATTTCAAGAGTTCATTTACTTCCTATATAAAACTTGTTTCATGTGTAGAATTTTGGGAATAAAAAATTGCTAAGTGTATGTATTGGTTCAAGAAATTTTAGGAATAGACCTTTTGGGGAGGTCAGGGAAAGTCAGGCTGGTTATTGGGTTAATGAGATTCATTTGCTTGAGAAGGATCTTCTGATACTGGAATTTGGTACTTTTAATGTGATTGAGCTTCATGTGTAATATTAGAACTTTATGCACATTTTAATTAAGGAAAATTTATGTACGTTGAATACTGAGTTCTTTGTATGAGTTCAGCCTTTATCTTTATCCTTCGCTCCTATAGTTTTTTTCTCGTTAAAGACTAAGGAAAAAGCAGGGATATGAAGGAAAAGTTATTCAACCTTATGCTTTGTTCTTTTGTTGTGTTGATTGAGATGCAATTTGCTTAGCAGTTTTTTATTTTATTTTATTTTTTATAACTTTGGAGCTTGGTCCTAATGTTATGAGTGAAAATCAACTTTTGTTTTAGGTTAGGTAAAAGTTAATACTGCCTAGCACCAGAGAAAACTTTCATGTTTCTGTCACTTATTTGTTACAAAAAAAAATTTGCTAAAGTTTGAACTTGTCCTGGTACTCTGGTTTGTTTTTGCAATTGGATATTTCAGTGTTGATGATGGTGGCTTTTAATTGTTCATGTATTGTCTTAGGAGAGAGCATATATGATGATAAGAATGAATGGTGGTGACCAAGGTGACTATGATGGGGGCTGGATAGATGGCAGTTATGAGCTGGAGGATGATGAACATGAAGATTTTCATGATCCTAGTGAAGATGAAGATGAAGGTAGTCATGCTCATGATGAAGGAGAAGAGGAAGAGGAGGACTAAGAAGAAGAAGAGGAAGAAGAAGACGAAGAAGATGAAGAAGATGCGCTTGATATTCATGCTCATGATGAAGAGGATGACAATGGGAGCCAGGACTTTGAAATTGACCCGCCTGCTTATTCAAGTGATGAAGCCTATGCAAGAGCACTGCAGGAGGCTGAAGAAAGGCAAATGGCAGCCAGACTTTGCTATGACAGGAATTAACAGAAGTGAGATATCCATCAAAGCTTTTACTTTTTTAATTCGATTGTCACTGTTAGAAAAGGTCTGTATAGTCTAGAGCCTAATCCTGCATTTTGATTCTCAGTGGACATTGGTGAATCTGAAGATGAAGAAGATCATGGTGGCAATGCTCAGGTGGATTTTAATCTCTTTTAGCATTTTGAACTATTCACTATTTTTGAATTCTCTCTCTTCTAAAATGTTATTTAAGGTCCACTTTTTGCTTATGGAACATCAAGTATCTTGATGGGCTTTTTTTCCTTCTCATGGACTACCTAGTTCCTTGATTGACATCTTTCCTTTTCGCTTGAATGTGAGAGTGTATTTAACCTGTTCATGAACTCTTCTTAATCCAGTTGCTTTGTCTTAGTAACATGGTGCTTTGTGAATGATGCTTCATTTCACATGCGTGAAGAGGGGGGTCTGGAGAAGGTAAACGGAAAACATGGAATAAAAAGACCAAAGACCCGGGAAAAAAACCAAAAAAAAGGAAGAAAAGAAGAGCAAGACAGCTCTTCCTTTACCAAGTGGCTTATGGTGGTGCCTAGTTGAAAGGAAGAATATGAATCCCGGACTGTTTAGGTGTAGTTTAAAACCCTTATGTGGCTGTTCACTTGATTCTTCTTCTGACCTTGTTTAAGTGTTTTCCTCAAATAGACTATATAAAGCTTGTAACTTTGCTAGCAGATTTGTCCGTAACCCAAATGCAGTTCGCTTAAGTGTAGGATATAATCTCAAGAGTTCTTAGAGTGTGTAAGAAACCTGAGATTTCTAATTCTATTTTGCTGGGTGAAGCCACGGTTACCACTATATGACATATTTTGACCTCTTTTTTTCCTTTTACAATCCCCACCCCACTGTTGAGAAAACCATATTTTTTTGTCCAGGTGGTCTTGGATGCCTATCCTGTAATTAGATGCCGCTTATTTATCCTTCATTATGGTTCTGGTTGAGACACTGTGTGTTTTCCTTGATATTAAACTTTTGTTTAGTCTGTCAGCCTCAGATTTAGAAACCTTATTTTAGAATTACAACAACGCTTATGTGTCACCTGTGTTCATTGTATTCTGTCATAAACCAAATTCTCCTCAATGCCATTGTCTTCCTCAACGTTTTTTTGTCTCTTTCTTGCATTTATCATGTGTCTCCCCTAGTACATGGCAGTGTCTAATAGGCGTGATATTAAACGTGATTTTGTTATTCCTGCATTAAATGTGTCTCTTTCCAGCATTTATCATCTACAATCACTATTGCATACGGATTTATCATATTAAACGTGATTTTGTTATTTTCCTCAATATGAACAACCTCGACTTTCACCGTAATGTGTTGCCTCTTATATTATTCATCCTTGTCTGCCACACGCACATCTTAACATTCTCATTTCCACCATCCATATCTTATGTTCTTGTTTTTTATTTACTGTCCAACAATTAAGATGACCTCGCTGTCTCACTCTTAAGTTTTAGTGGCTCCTTATAATCACATATTTGTCCTGACATGTTTCTTCACTTTAAACACCTTACCATGATCATGTTACATGTTTCTTCCCTAAAACTCTCGCAAAAGAAATCTCTTGATATCTAATTCTGACACAGGATGCAACTGTACTGGTTTTTTTTTGTTTTGTTTTTTGTTTTCCGGTCTAAAACTGACTCCTGTATACTTCGTTGTCTACCTAATCAATGTGGAACATTTCACCTTTAATGTATCACGCCAAGCAGAACAATGACTCAGTTATTTGTTTCATCCATCATACACCATATCATTTGCTAATGGCATATATCATAGGACACTATCTTGAATGTATCCAGGGAATTCATCTTTGAACAAGTAAAAAGGTACCGACTTAAAATTGATCCTGGTGTAAACACCATAGTTGTTAAAGCGATGCCTAGGCGCTAGGTAGGGGTGACAACCAAGATGTGAGGTGGTGCAAAGCAGTCAACCAGGCGATTGTCTTTAGGCATAAAATGGCTTACTAAGTGGTGAAAAAGAGTCGCTTGTGTTGTTTCCGTGGATGCATGTGGCATTTCTCCAATAAAACCAAAAACAACACTCGGTCGATATACATATACTTTTGACTTTGAAAAAACAAAATTAAAATTCATAAACAGTTGGCTTCTATTGAGCTTATGTTAGAGTGAGCAGCAACATTGTTTCTATGATAGGATAAAAGAAGAATGGGGAAATAGATTAAGATAACCTAGTAGCCTATTAGAATAATTGACTATTGGAACTCTATTTTTGCCATCAATATATTGCAATGATCCTAAGCTTAATCTCCAGAATCTCTTGCTTCTTATTTCATCTTCCTTTCCTAATTTTCTGTTTGCTTGTACAAGTTTTCGACTTTTTCCTCAACTTCTAGGTTGCTTCTTCATTTGCTTCCTTAGTTAATGATCTGTTATAGTGCTAGTACACACTCATAAACTTGTGAATTTTGCTTTGTCTACTCCTTTTTCTTTGTGCATTAAAAGCATAAAACATGTTTGTGGGTTTCCTCGACTATGGTACTCTAGGCGCCGCTTAGGCTGCGGCTTCATGTTATAACACCTATGGTAAACACAGCGAGTATAACTTGGTTATCTGTTTGATCGTGAATAGTAGTTGAGTCCTGTTTATGGGAGTTATGTTTCTACTTTGAACTCTTTTTCAAAGGAAATGACTACAAAGGACCTTTTCTACTCTTTCCTTTACTGATTGTGTAGCAACCATCTGGTTTGGATTATCTCACGTTATGTCCCATTACTTAGAGTCACGTGACAGTTTCTTATGACGTGGATTATCTCTCAGTTAAGAGTCATGTTGAATAAGATGGAGATAATTTTCTCCTCAATTTTAAGATTTGGTAGTATGGAAGGTTGATAAGATATCCTCGTATGTTGTGTTAATTGAAATAAATTAGGTTATGAGGAATAGAAGGGTCACTCATCAAAATGCTTTGAGATTTTGTCCTTTAAATCAAGAGATCGAGGACTCCCTCTTAACTGACTCTCACCGCTACCTAGAAATCTTAGGTTGTAAACAAAATCCAAAGACCATATACCCAGGTTTATCGCTCATGGTACTTGTCCATGGGCCCAAAAACTGTGATATGTTCCATACATAGGAAATCTTTAAATTTCGAGACAGCAGTCCACAATGCATTAAAAGATTCAAGGAGAAACAGGTTGAAGCTTAGTAATTGATCAGGATGCGCTGCAAGATATTCAGCGCTGTGTTCATTTCCTGATGTGGCAGGGAGGTTCTTCTGTGCTTGAGCTGAAGCTTAAAAATTTGATTTAACCTTATTAAAGTTTACAGTAGATGATAAGGTGGTCTTGGCTACTTTTCATCTATTTTGGGACACTAAAGTATGGTTTACTTGAGTGTGATAAGTATAGCTCCAATCAAAGGTTGTATGAGATGGACCCTAGCAACTTGCGCCTTGGTATCACTTTTCAAATCAGGGAGCTTGGGGACTTCTAAATTACAATAAGCTAGTTCAGTGGATAACTGCCAACGCAGCTTTGAGTACTTTTAGCTCGGTCGGGAACTCTAGAGCAGCATCAAATGGCAAATGATGCAAATATTCAACAGCACGCTGAAGGACATTCAACGGGAAGTAGAGCAACAGAGGGCTTGAAATTTGGCATCTGGCATATATTCAGCGATGAAATTGAGAAACTAGGCGCTTCTGGAGACGGTATGATGATGTTTTTTTCTTTTGACACTTCCACATCAGTCTGAATTTGTCAGTCAACATTTGAAGGATACAAATGGCGCATCGAATGCCAAAGGATTAATTGATTTTGATACTTAACTGAGGTTTTGATTTTAGTAATCCCCTAGTGGACATTTCTTTGGTTTTCCTCCTAGGAAACTGTAGCTTCTATGTTGATCACAACCATTCAGCATTTCTTCTTATTGTTCTGTCATCGCTTGGTAATATAATGTTTGGAATGACATGACAAGTGTATACGCAGATAGTTTTGTTGGTCGCAGAGACGATAATGTACATGGGCTACACATGAAAAGTGAAAACCTTGGTCGGATGCTCGAGTGTCGGCCTTGGTCAGATGCTAGAATGTATGGGAAACGAAAACTGCAATTAAGCTGAACTAATAGCTTGGCAGTTGTGATAGGGTGATTGAGACATGTCAAAAAGTCAATCATGAGTGCTGTTTTCTTATATAAAAACAGAGAAGGATTGGTATTAGGCCTGCTAAAGGTGCTGACAGTGATATTCTGGGTAAATTTGAAGCTCCTTCTAGATGAAAATAATCTGCCCGAGACAAGTTCCGGAAATAAAATACTCAAAGCTAAACAAGTTCTGATAGAAACTACTTCTTGGGCCAGTTGTAAAATGATTTAAAGTGTATGAACTGGTTTCCCTGTATTGAGTTCTGGCAAAATGGTAGTTCTTTTCGTGTCTTCCTTAGATATATTTTCAATGATTGGGCAATGCTCAGGTGGATTTTAATCTCTTTTTAGCATTTTGAACTATTCACTATTTTTGAATTCTCTCTCTTTCTAGAATGTTATTTAAGGTCCACTTTTTGCTTATGGAACACCAAGTATCTTGATGGGCTTCTTTTCCTTCTCATGGACTACCTAGTTCCTTGATTGACATCTTTTCCTTTTTCGTTTGAATGTGAGAGTGAGAGTGCATTTAACCTGTTCATGAACTCTTCTTAATCCAGTTGCTTTGTCTTAGTAACATGGTGCTTTGTGAATGATGCTTCATTTCACATCACATGCGTGAAGAGGGGGGTCTGGAGAAGGTAAAAGGAAAACATGGAATAAAAAGACCAAAGACCCGGGAAAAAAACCAAATAAAAGGAAGAGAAGAAGAGCAAGACAGCTCTACCTTTACCAAGTGGCTTATGGTGGTGCCTAGTTGAAAGGAAGAATATGAATCCTGGACTGTTTAGGTGTAGTTTAAAACCCCTTATGTGGCTGTTCACTTGATTCTTTTCTGACCTTGTTTAAGTGTTTTCCTCAAATAGACTATATAAAGCTTGTAACTTTTGCTAGCAGATTTGTTTGTAACCCAAATGCAGTTCTGCTTAAGTGTAGGATATAATCTCAAGAGTTCTTAGAGCGTGTAAGAAAACCTAGAGATTTCTAATTCTATTTTGTTGGGTGCAGCCACGGTTACCACTATATGACATATTTTGACCTCTTTTTTTCCTTTTACAATCCCCACCCCACTGTTGAGAAAACCATATTTTTTTGTCCAGGTGGTCTTGGATGACTATCCTGTAATTAGATGCCGCTTACTTATCCTTCATTATGGTTCTGGCTGAGACACTGTGTGTTTTCCTTGATATTAAACTTTGTTTAGTCTGTCAGCCTCTGTATTTAGAAACCTTATTTTAGAATTACAACAATGTTTATGTGTCACCTGTGTTCATTGTATTCTGTCATAAACCAAATTCTCCTCGCCTCCCTCAACGCTTTTTTTTGTCTCTTTCTTGCATTTATCATGTGTCTCCCTAGTACATGGCAGTGTCTAATAGGCGTGATATTAAACGTGATTTTGTTATTCCTGCATTAAATGTGTCTCTTTCCAGCATTTATCATCTACAATCACTATTGCATACGGATTTATCATATTAAACGTGATTTTGTTATTTTCTCTCAATATGAACAACCCTCGACTTTCACCGTAATGTGTTCTGCCTCTTATATTATTCATCCTTGTCTGCCACACGCACATCTTAACATTCTCATTTCCACCATCCATATCTTATGTTCTTGTTTTTTATTTACTGTCCAACAATTAAGATGACCTCGTTGCCCCACTCTTAAGTTTTAGCGGCTCCTTATAATCACATATTAGTCCTGACATGTTTCTTCACTTTAAACACCTTACCATGATCATGTTACATGTTTCTTCCCCTAAAACTCTCGCAAAAGAAATCTCTTGATATCTAATTCTGACACAGGATGCAACTGTACTCGGGTTTGTTTTGTTTTGTTTTGTTTTTTTTTCCGGGTCTAAAACTGACTCCTGTATACTTCGTTGTCTACCTAATCAATGTGGAACATTTCACCTTTAATGTATCACGCCAAGCAGAACAATGACTCAGTTATTTGTTTCATCCATCATTAGGACACTATGTATCCAGGGAATTCATCTTTGAACAAGTCAAAAAGGTACCGACTTAAAATTGATCCTTGGTGTAAACACCATAGTTGTTAAAGCGATGGCTAGGCGCTAGGGGAGGGGTGACAACCAAGATGTGAGGTGGTGCGAAGCAGTCAACCAGGCGATTGTCTTTAGGCATAAAATGGCGACTAGGTGGTGAAAAAGAGTCGCCTTGTGTTGTTTCCGTGGATACATGTGGCATTTCTCCAATAAAACCAAAAAACAACACTCAGTCGATATACATATACTTCTTGACTTTGAAAAAACAAAATTAAAATTCATAAACAGTTGGCTTCTATTGAGCTTATGTTAGAGTGAGCAGCAACATTGTTTCTATGATAGGATAAAAGAAGAATGGGGAAATAGATTAAGATAACCTAGTAGCCTATTAGAATAATTGGACTATTGGAACTCTATTTTTGCCATCAATATATTGCAATGATCCTTAAGCTTAATCTCCAGAATCTCTTGCTTCTTATTTCATCTTCCTCTCCTAATTTTCTGTTTTCTTATGACGTGGATTATCTCCCAGTTAAGAGTCACGTTGAATAAGATGGAGATAATTTTCTCCTCAATTTTAAGATTTGGTAGTATGGAAGGTTGATAAGATATCCTCGTATGTTGTGTTAATTGAAATAAATTAGGTTATGAGGAATAGAAGGGTCACTCATCAAAATGCTTTAGATTTTGTCCCTTTAAATCAAGAGATCGAGGACTCCTCTTAACTGACTCTCACTGCTACCTAGCAATCTTAGGTTGTAAACAAAATCCAAAGACCATATACCCAGGTTTATCGCTCATGCAGTACTTGTCCATGGGCCCAAAAATCGGCATATGTTCCATACATAGGAAATCTTTAAATTTCGAGACAGCAGTCCACAATGCATTAAAAGATTCAAGGAGAAACAGGTTGAAGCTCAGTAATTGATCAGGATGCAGCTGCAAGATATTCAGCGCCGTGTTCATTTCCTATGATGTGGCAGGGAGGTTCTTCTGTGCTTGACCTGAAGCTTAAAAATTTGATTTAACCTTATTAAAGCGACAGTAGATGATAAGGTGGTCTTGGCTACTTTTCATCTATTTTGGGACACTAAAGTATGGTTTACTTGAGTGTGATAAGTATAGTCCAATCAAAGGTTGTATGAGATGGACCCTGCAACTTGCGCCTTGGTATCACTTTTCAAATCAGGGAGCTTGGGGACTTTCTAAATTACAATAAACTAGTTCAGTGGATAACTGCCAACGCAGCTTTGAGTACTTTTAGCTCGGTCGGGAACTCTAGAGCAGCATCAAATGGCAAATGATGCAAATATTCAAAAGCACGCTGAAGGACATTCAACGGGAAGTAGAGCAACAGAGGGCTTGAAATTTGGCATCTGGCATATATTCAGCGTGATGAAATTGAGAAACTAGGCGCTTCTGGAGACGGTATGATGATGTTTCTTTTCTTTTGACACTCCCTGAGACGCCTTCCTCCACATCAGTCCGAATTTGTCAGTCAACATTTGAAGGATACAAATGGCGCACTGACGTGTACAAAGGATTAATTGCATTTTGATACTTAACTGAGGTTTTGATTCTTAGTAATCCCCTAGTGGACATTTCTTTGGTTTTCCTCCTAGGAAACTGTAGCTTCTATGCTGATCACAACCATTCAGCATTTCTTCTTATTGTTCTGTCATCGCTGGTAATATAATGTTTGGAATGACATGACAAGTGTATACTCAGATATTTTTGTTGGTTGCGTAGACGATAATGTACATGGGCTACACATGAAAAGTGAAAACCTTGGTCGGATGCTCGAGTGTCGGCCTTGGTCAGATGCTAGAATGTCTGGGAAACGAAACTGCAATTAAGCTGAACTAATAGCTTGGCAGTTGTGATAGGGTGATTGAGACATGTCAAAAAGTCAATCATGAGTGCTGTTTTCTTATATAAAAACAGAGAAGGATTGGTATTAGGCCTGCTAAAGGTGCTGACAGTGATATTCTGGGTAAATTTAAAGCTCCTTCTAGATGAAAATAATCTGCCCAAACAAGTTCCGAAATAAAATACTCAAAGCTAAACAAGTTCTGATAGAAACTACTTCTTGGGCCACTTGTAAAATGATTTAAAGTGTATGAACTGGTTTCTGTATTGAGTTCTGCAAAATGGTAGTTCTTTTCGTGTCTTCCTTAGATATATTTTCAATGATTGGGCTTTTTAACCTTGCCCAAGTCTACTCAGATTTGTTGTTTGAAAGTAGGTTGTCAGTCTTTAATTTTTCAAATTGTTAACACAAACAGAACTTTTGTTTGATTCTTATGAATGTTTGTGGATATTGAATCTTCCAGGATGTTTGGGAGGAGGTCGATCCTGATGAGCTATCATATGAGGTAGTCTTCTTTGCTCATTATCATCATTTACTACTAGTTATATATGGTGAGTGGTTATCGACATCAGTATTGTGAGTATTTTTTTCTTTCTCTGTTAGGAATTGATTGCTTTGGGTGAAGTTGTTGGGACTGAAAGCAGGGGCCTTTCTGCCAATATGATTGCCTCTTTGCCGTCAATAAGCTATAAACCCCAGGGAACTCAAGATGGAAACGCTGATTCGTAAGTTTAATTAGCCTTTTCATCGCCCTGTCAGTGATACTTTGGTTATATCTTTGCTGAATGATGTATGATCCCTAAGAATCAGTGGTTTCAACTATTTGTTTTGAGTTTGTGCTGCAATCGACTAAAACGTCATCATATGTGCAGATGTGTTATCTGTAGATTGACTACGAGGAAGATGACACATTGACTGTGCTGAAATGCAAACACTTTATCATTCTGATTGTATAAACCACTGGTTACGGATCAACAAGGTAACGGAGTCTGTCTTTCTTCCCCCCCCTTTTTTTTCTTCAAAACTTCCTGCAATAGTTAAACTTTGGTGCTAGTTTAATGCCACAACAGCTTACATTTAGGTATTATTAATGAGAACTAGTTGAACTGAGTTTCTGCTTGTTTGTTTCAAGTGATAATTTGTTTCTGGGGTTTCATGAGAGACATTTTTGATGTTTCAAGTGATAATTTGTTACCTAATTTGAATCTTATTGTTAGTGAAAAAGTTTACAAATTATGAGCATTAATGTTTGATGGATTTAATTTGGATGTAGGTTTGTCCGGTTTGCAGCGCCGAGGTTTCTACTGCTGGTGGTAACAGCTAGCAGGATGTGATTTCACTCCCATCTGGATTTGGGGGGGTAGGGGGGGTTAAGAATGGGGAAACTTTGTGGTGTTTCAAAACTTTGTACTATTATGTAAACTATATCTTATGAGGATTGTGGCTCTTCCTCGAATATTCATTATTGTTGCTTTCTGCAGGATATACTATTCATTTTAAAAGTTCATTTTCAATTTAAATGACTTTAATTAGTTGATCATTCGGAAAATGATATATCCCCTTCGAATTTCTATTTTTTCACAATTGTTGATCACAATATATGACTCGTTTATCGATGATTTTATCATTATCAACGATTATTAAAGCGTTGAGCGACACATAATGTCAATACCCTGAATGAATGCATCATTGTATGATCAGTGGTTGAATTGCTAAAAAAAGTCATCGGCTCGACTTCATCCAAACGCCATGATGAAAGTGTTTTTACAGCTACACTCGAAAGAAGAAATGATCAGAGACACAAACCTGATCGAATTTTGATTACCTGGCCAATTTGTTCCTGACACGGGTTTTAAGGAAAAGAAAAAGAAAATTGAGTAGACTTGGTGTATAACCAATTTGCATAACATATACACTATGACAAAGCATTGTAAAACATCGAAATGTCTTATGATGCCTTAAAACGCTTTTTGATTATTTGTAATGTTTTGTTATAGCAGTTGTTGTGCAAATTGATTTTGTATGTTTCATTTTCAAAAATAAAAGAGGTTGGTTTGATCGCAATTTGAAAGCGATTTTTCGGATTGATGATGCTTCTGAGGCTTTTTAAAGCAGATATTTACACCGCTGATTCAGAATGTAAACTCATTAATCATTATTATATACATATCGATCAATCTACATGATACACGCCGCGACATTACAATAAAACATGAATTACAATAAAAATATTATTATGATGGTTATTTATAGATAATAAAAATATGAATGTTTGAAAATTGGATAAAATTGTGAGAAAAAATGGATTAAAAAGAGTTAGTAATAGATATATTTTTAAATCTAATTTTCATTTAAATAAGGGTATAATAATATTTTGAATAATATACCAAGTAATTCGCTTCAAACGTTGTCGATTCGGTAACGCCATGGCCGCCATCGATTCGATTATCTTCCTGAGTGTCATCAGAATGTCCCACATAGTAAAAATAAGAGAACGATCACCCTCATATAGTAGCCACAGACATAAAAGTTTCTCATTAACTCTAAGCAAATTTCTTTTGCATCAAGCCGATGACGGGCGGTTCAAGAAATGACCGGACATTTACGACTATTTGGGCGCTACTGCGCCCTGGTCCCAAGCATATAACGGTATTTGAGCCGACTATCGACGGAACCATGCTACCAGACCGCATAAGAAGACGTGTAAGGATGGCTCTAATTACCTCCTCCAGAGGACGAACCGAACACTCTTACTGCCCCACGAGGACGCCACCCTTATAAGTGAGAATGAATGTCCCACATGTGAAAAATAAGAGAACGATCACCTCATATAAGTCACAGACATAAGTGCCTCATTAACTCTAAGCAATTTTTGTACTAAAATATGACGACTTGGCCTCCAAGAATGACTGACATTTACGACTATTTGGGCTACTGCGCCCTATGGCCCACAAGCATACCATGTTAAACAACTCTTAGCCAGACTTTACCGAGTAAGAAGAGCCAAACTCGAGCACGATCCTGACCGAACTCCTAAAACTTAAAAAAAGAGTCATTTTTATTAAAAATGCATCTCCCAAAATTTAAAAATAGAAAAAAAAAAAGTTGAGTCCCAAATTTCTTATGGTCATAAAAATGTCACAGATTCTTCTAGAAATCTTTGAAACACGATTTTTCTAGAAGTATCTTTTGATTCCGATTCTCTTTCTTCCAATTCATCAAAATTTCACTTACTGTGCCTCTGATTGTGACTTACAAAAATAAAAATAAAAAACAATCAGAAACATTACCCAATTTCTGTTCCCCAATCTACTCGACGGAACCCTAGACCTGACGGGGCAGGTCAGAAAAAGAGGCTCGTCGGAGTAGCACGAGACTGGATTCAGCATTGCATAAACTATCAGGTAGTCTAATTTTTGGGACATTTGTCTAATGCAAGCCTGTTTTTTGAATTGTTATTAGGTTGAGATTCGACACCCTTGTAGTTTTCAATCGATTCCTTTTACTTTTCTTTCGCTTTTAGTATTTAGAAAAAGACGAGTAGAATATATTACAGTCTTCATTTTCCTCAAGTTCTCAATGAACTTTCTGTATTCACTAAGGAGCCTGATTGTTTGGGCAACTGTAAATCAACTAGCATACCTTAATCAATCATCAAAGAAATAAATAGCATATCCCAGTAGGGTATGCATAAAGTTCGTGACTTTCTTGCTTGAGTCTTGAGGTATTGTCATGAAGTCTAGCGTTGGATGCAATTCGATACGATAGATTACAGCTGCCAGTGATTGTTTCTTAGTGAATCTACTAGTATTAGCTTGTAGCTATTATGGTCAATATTTCACTTATTTTTTCCTCCTTATGATATCAAGAATCTCATCTTCATCTACCATTTGTCACTCTATCCTTTAATATTTTTTTCTTGTAGTGTTCTGACTTAATTATAATGGTTACTGGTATCTATTGAGTGGACTTCACAGCTGTTTGATAGAATATTCAGTAAGTTCCGATGAATGATTTCGTATTTAGCTTCTTGTACTTGGATGCCCGATTGTCACTGATATGCGCCTCCTGGTTTCTAATGCCTTATGCATGTCATGTCCTGTTCTTAAGTGTGTGATCCTATTACAAGCCAATGATTTGTTCTTCATCTCCTATAGGATCTACGATGGTAGGTGGAGTCGCTAAGTAAAAATATGTATCTTTTGATCGATGCTGCTGGAGTAGTCACCGATATTCAAGTTGTTCTGTCATCTCAATGTATGGCTCCATACCCATCCCTTTTGTCTTTCCTCTCAATTGATTAATCTGTTCAATTTTTTTAGAAACCTGAATCTGATCATTGAGTTGGGCTGCCTTTTGTCGGGTCACGCTGTAGTAGTGTTGTTTATGCACATGGTACTTTTGGATCATTTTTGACCACGCTTTTATGCACAGCTGCTTTAGTCGCATGATTGGTCTTGTTGCTGGAATCTATGTTGTCTGATGTTTTAAAACCTATTTTGATGCTTTGGGTAATCTCTACCAATGATTCTTGGTTTGGTATTGTTCACTGCACCTCAGACAATGCATTGTTGCCTTTGTAATAATGTACATGCTAGGATTTATGTGGTGGTGATCCAAGGGATGAAAATGCTTAATTATTGTCACAAAATTGTATTTAATCATTCAATAGGATGGGTCATAGCCAATATTCACATATTTAATTTGCGACATTGTGAAAAATTAAAACTGATGAGAACATACTTAAATGGATGTAACCTATAAAAGTACGAGACAAAAAAACTTGAGTCACCTGTATTTTGAACAGAAATTATTTTTAGATTGATATATTTTTTAGATAAAAGTAAATGAATATCAAAAGATACTAGTCCCCTGTCCCAAAATATAATTCCGTGTAGCTTTTTAGTCTTGTCCCATAATATAAGTCCATTTAGAATACCTATCAAGCATTTATTGCATTTTTCTCCTTTTACCCCTAATTTATTACATCTTCACCCACTTTTCATTACTCGACAACTATTGCATTTATGACAGTCAAAGGGTATTCTAGACTTTGGACATTAAAATCAATGACACTTAACCAATTTTTTTAAACTGTGTGAAAAGTCGAATGAACTTATATTTTGAGACGGAGGGAGTATATTTTTCTTTTTATAAACTCATATGACATATTAAAATCTGACTTTGTAAGTATAAAGTATTTCATTCCGATTTTTATGGGAAAAAGAAAAAAGAGGGAAATGTGTTGGTAGTTAAATTAGTTAGTCGAGATGTGAGAGAAAAGTTTTTGGAAAATTGTACGGGAGTGTTTATTGAGTTTGTTGTTTTATGGGGTGTTGAACACTGCAGTTGGTTGCTCTAATAATCTCTAATCATGATGACAACCTTTGTGGCTCAGAACCAGGGTCTAGAAGGTTTTAGATTTCTCCTACATTCGCATAATTTATCGAGTCATAACCAAATGATTCGCTCTAACGGTCTTCGCACACTGGCCCACCAGCTCGCTTCTCCGCTCTCTTTCTTCTCATGTCATCCACAAATCCTCTGCCTCCGTGACGTATATTCTCAAGAAATTTTCTTGTCTATTTAACCCCTTACTCGAATGTTAATTTAACTTAATATTCCCTCTCTCTGAAATTGATTACAGACAATTGAAACAGTAATCTGTCGGGAAATAGGAGCTTTGGAACTAACATTACCAATCAAAATGGAGTCTCGAGATTTTCAATTCAGGAAAAGGTTTGTTGAGTTGTTAACCAATTCAATTTTTTTGATACTTTTGGTTTAATAATGCAGGGATGTGCTACAATGCATTAAATTTAGTCATATTTCCTATCTGCTAAGTTTATGGTAGATTATGGTACATTATGTGGACAATGCAATCGCCCTCTCAGACCAATGGTACCATGCCAAAAAGGCGTCGTTGGAATTTATCAACCGAAGTGATTGAAGTTCCAGTAAGGATAATTTTACTCACTTTAGTGTGTACAAGATGCAGTTTTTAACGGAGTGCAAGGTCTTGGGACTGGATTATCAAAGGGAAATGTTATCTGGGCACGATCAATTCACGCGACTGGTAAGTCTTTTATCTTTCTTTCTGTTGTGTAGATTGTAGTCATTTTGATTTCAGTGGCACCAACTCTGACCAATTTTTCTCTCAAAAAATAAAATAAAACAACTGTGCCTGAACCCTGAGTGACCGAGTCTTCAGGTCCTGATATTATTTGTATTTTAATTTCTAAACAATCTTCAAAGTTTTTTTTTATTTTAATTTTTAATGTGCATTAGGAATTTATGAGCTTTTTCATAGGCATGTTGTAGAGGAGATATGCTTTTGGAAATACAGAACAAATTGATGTTTTTTCCCTTGTGATTAGTATATTCAGCACAGGATTATTATGATACTCTTGAGTGAGTAAGAACGCCACAACATCTGAAATTAAGAAAGCTTATTATGGGGTGAGCCTCTTCCTTAGGTTTGTTGCTGCTGCTACTTTTTTATTTGGTTGTGCTGTCGTTTTCTAGTGCAGAACCTATTAACGCTTGTCAATTCGTCGGTTTTCACTTTATGATGCATCGTTCTTGTTTGCAGCTTATAAGAATTTACATCCTGATGCAAATAAAGATGATCCTGATGCAGCAAATAAATTTCTAGAAGTTCAAAAGCATATGACGATGCTTGCTTGGCAATGTGTTTATGATGGAGCTTTTGTCTATTTTCATTTGCTGAACTTGCTTCAGATTCTCACCCTATTTTTTTGTTCTCTGCAGGTCTTAAAGGATGAAAATAAGCGTGCCCAATACTTACCAGGTTCCCATTTTACTTTGACACACCTATAATCTTATTTTTAATTTGAGGTCGAGCAGGAAGGTTTTGACTTTTGCTGCTATATAATTGGTATGCTGAGAATTTAACCTAAACTACATTAAAATTGGGGTCGGATTTTAGCTTTTTTCATGCCTTGATTTGTGCCATGTTAAGTATAGCATTTTGGGCGGGCCATGTAGTCTATTCTCCTATTACTCAAGCTCTGGATAAATTATTGACAAAGAGTTTGTTTCATTAGTTTGGTCACATACACCTGCTTTAGAACTGCTTTTAGGATATATCTGTTTCCAGGTCCATCGGATTTTATCCTTCACAAATGAAGCATACGTGTTTCCATTACACTCTTGCCGTTGAGGTTGACAACTTAGATTTTGGAGAATGGATCTGGAAGATGTAAAAGTGAAAATAGAGGACAAGGTTCATATATCGGATATATTAGAAAGAGAAGATGATATATAGGAGCTTGTGGCTATGCAGATTATGTGGCATATTCACTGGTGATAACTATTAATACATGTGGTAGCTTCACTTTTGGAGTTGAATAAAGAAGTAGTTTGATTCTATGTCAACCAGGAGCCTGTGTATTTGGTATGGACCTTGCATTTATGTTTCAAGCAGGATGGAAAATCAAGTTTCATGTAGGCATGTAAACAATGGGAGAATCGGGCACAACATGTGATGATGTGGTTTACCTAGATATATTATGGTCGGATGGAACCCTTTATCTCCCCATGATTCAAAAAATTAAGGCTGCGATCTTTGCATGGTTATATACTTTTGGGTTCGTTGAATCGCCCAAAATGTTAATGCTGACCAAAGTCCTCCTAAAGTGATAGCTGGGCCTCTCAGATGAGGTCAATATTTACCCAACCTTTGTCCTAAATGTATACACTAGAAAAGCTTGTTTCACATATGTATTTAATGAATCCATAGGTATCATATAGTACATATATACACAAAATAATAATCAAGAAATATGGCTTAGTTTCGTGATAGGAAGTTAGGAGTTGTGTAACTAGGCAAATATATTCCAGATTAAATTTTTCAAGATATGTAAAGTGTGTCCTTTTCTATTTGGTTTCAGTTCATGTTCATTTATTTTTTGGTACTGCCATTTCATGTTTCAAATATTTTCGCATATTTATTGTGTCTGTTTTCCCAGTTTTATGTAATAATTATACTTGGTATTGCAGCTTGGGCATGATGCTTTTGAAGCGGCTTCAATAAACTCCAGTGGGGAAGGCGGTTTCAACTGCTTGAGAAAGGCGGTTTCAACTGCTTGAGAAAGGTGGTTTCAACTGCTTAATGTGAGTATTGAATATCAAGAGTTGGTTTATCATACATACAACCTGATTTTTACTTTTCATCATTGAGATTGGTATATTTACAATGGTTGGAGTTCTTGGATTTTTTTCCATGAGGATTTGTTATTTTGACATAAAATAGCAGTCCCTTTAACGAGATTGTGCCTTTAAACAATAATACTTGTACAGATGTTGAACAATCACTCTACTGCCTTAGTCAAGTCCGCTCGCTTTTTTCTAATTCTTCATTTAACAAAAGCTATAGCCAGAATTATCATTTGTCCTGCATCAACAGTATTAAATATGTTCTGTCAACATGGTACTTTTTCGGGCATTTTCATGTTAATAGCATTTAAAGGTGGTTTGTAAAATTGAAGTCTTAAGTTTGAAACATAGAGGTACTTTTTTAAGTGTCTGATTAATGCTCGTGTTGAATTAATAGTAATATTGTCTGAATCTGAATGCTGAAAATTATCAAAGTTACAATATATAGGAGGGAGGGAGGTTGGTTTTGACAATAAATATTTTTAAGATATTAATTCACTCTTTTAATGACATAAATCACAAAAGAGATGGCCACTTATTTAGTTAATTGTTAAGGAAATCTAACTAGCTCTTTAAATTCTCAGATTAAGTGATAGTTAGTGTTAACAAACACGTCCGTATTGTAGTGATTAATTGCACTTGCTAGTTATTTAGCTGACGAACAAAAGATGCTTATGCCTTCAATTCATGATTAAAAATTTTGGGTTTATTTGGTGTTCTAAATGAATGCTTGACAAGTGTAAATTAACTCTGCAAAAGCAAAATAAGTTGAGAATTTTACGGTCTATATTAACCGAATATACCTGCTTTTGCAAATTTTACATGACTATGCTTACAAGATTCAATTGTTTTTGAGGGCTCCCATATGGGTAGCCGGGTGCTCACAGTATTCTTGTACATATTCACTGCATTCTTGCAATAGTTTTTATTTTTGTGGGAGATATTAATAATCTGCTCCACCTACAGCTATCAGTCTCTTTTGGAATCTGATGACCATTTCTCTTTGCATTTTCTGACATTTGATGCAAATTCAAATTGGATCAGATTTTTGAGAACTTGTTCAACAGAAAAGCAGAGGCAAGGATGTCGAGGTTTGGGCATTCCACTGTCAATGGTTTAGGTTACATGCTGTTCATGTTTGATGGTTTACTTTTTGTGATCTTTATAGGTCATACTAGAACTTTCATTTATGGAAGCTGTTCATGGATGCTCGAAAACTTTAAATTTCCAAACTGATGTGGCCTGCAACACTTTATGTATGATTTTCCTACAATAAATGGATAATTTGAACTAAACAATTCCAGATATGCTCATTTTAATCATTTCATTGAAGTGCAATTCTAACATATGGATGATGCGGTTTTCAAATACACCACAATAATGCATGGATGGTGCTAGTTTTGTAAATTACACCATAATAAGCATGGCCACGGGAACACTCATGATTTTTCTCATTGGTTCTGTTAGGCGGAATGGGTGCCCCTCCAGGGAGTCGGCCTGAAACCTGCCCTCTTTGTAGAGGCTCTGGTGTGAGTTTTCTATTCATGTTTATTTAGTTTGAGTGTCAAGTAATAATCTGTCTTTAACATCACCTGTCTATGTCTTCCTCACTAATTACATGCAGGTAAATCTGCAACAAGGCTCAATGATGATGCAGATGACGCCTTGTCAAAATTGCATGGGTCAGGGAAAGATCGTAAAGGTATGATACCCATTTTATTATTCCTAGACAAATTTCAGCTTCCCGCTCAAAATTTTTGAGGAACTTGAGTTGTTTTATTTGTGATGCCTCCATTTGCCGCTGGTTTAGAAATCTCCGGATGATTACATTCTACATTGCGCTCTTGATTTGTGATTGTTGAGAATGTTTATGCCAACCAACAGAGATTGATTTCATAGAGAAATAACTAGCCGATTGCATTTTGGGTAAATGTCTTGATGCAATAATTTAACCGGTGCAGAATTTATGCAAGACCTGCAGAGGGAATCGTGTTGCAAAAGGAACAAAATCCATAAACGTAGATATCACTCCAGGTAAGTGCTGTGTTGCCATATACGTATTGACCTCATCATATCATTTTCTTTGTTTTGATCCAATCCTCCAAGATTAATTTGTTGGATGCATTCTCCTTCATCTAAATTTTTACCATGTTGTCTTTTTTCATTCACCGGGGACTATAATTTGACATGGAAATGACTTTGCTCGGAACCTCGGAACTACGAGTCCAAATACTCTATCACTTATGTGCGCTAAGCGTGATGGTGATCACTTGAAATGGAGAACAAAAAGAGTAATGTAGGTGACATGAATAACTGTTGATTTGGTTGCTATTTTCAACAAATTCAGGTGGATGTAGTTGATCAATGTATGTTTATATCGCTTCATGGAGGCTACGCTTATGATATAGTGCAATAGACACAAGCGTCCATGGAGCCGAATTCCCACCTATGGTGAATAAAGCTTGTGTTGTGTTGTGTTGCCTTTTGGATGGTTTCAATTTAATGATGGATATACCCTAACCTAGATACGAATATATATACACACGCGTGCACACACACACGCACATATACGGATATATGCACACTTGTGTTGTGTGTGCGTGCGCGCGGGTGGGCGGTAGCAGTGAGGTTTGATCCTTGGACCCCGTGCTCTATGTTTGAATGATCATCTCACCTAAAAGCTTATGAAACTTAAAGAGAAGTGTAGCTTATACATACACCTATGACCTGTCACTGCTTTTGTCTTTGTGGGCTAGTCATTCTGAGTTTACCCACCTCGGCCTCTTCTTTATTCTTCCAACCTTATCTGACCCTGGATTAGCATTCGTCCGAATAATCTTTTGGATTCTTCTTGTTTTCTTTCCCTTCTCTCTTTGTTTGGTTTCTAGATTACTTTCTTCTTCTCGCCTGGTTCTGTCCCACCTATTTCCTTCATTTATCTGCTTTTGCCTGCTCCCTCCCCTCTCTCTCTCTCTCCTCACACACACACAGTCACTAACTCTCACTCTCTCGTTGTCTCTACACATTTTCTTATTTTGTTAGTTGGGGTGGTTATGTATGCCTCAGTCCAATGAAGTAGAATCTTTGATTTGTTCCTTAAAGGTCCTGTGATTTGTAGACTGTTCTTTCAAAACTACAAATTATACTCTGAAACTCCAGTCAGTACTTTTGTGTAACATACACCTATCTTGGAATGTTGCTATGTCTAAATTAATGTTTCAAGTTTTCTGCAGCTCATTGGTGTGACCATGCTTGTGGATTTTATTGCTTTTTTTTTTTTTTTTTTCCTAACAATTCTGTTCATAAAATGCTTTGTGGCTTGGCAAAGTTTAGGTGACCAATCCTGGGTATAGTTCTCGCTTGGTCGAGTTAAATAAATTTGCTGAATGACAGAGATGGCTTCTAATTCAACTTATGAAATGATTTAGGATCCTATTGGTTCTAGATGGGCTTATAGTTTATTTATTCTTATTTGCTAATTTATTATTTTCAAATATACCTTTTGTACTTTTTATTATTATTTTATTTTAATTTTTTTATTAAACATTTCTTCAGGGGTAGACAATGATGAAGTTTTAAAGATGTTCAATAATGGTGGTGCCGATCCAAAAGGCAGTCAACCTGGGGATCTTTACATTATCATTAAGGTTGTACAGATTGTTCTTGCGTTATTGTCTCTGCTCTATACATCATCTCTCTGGTTATTTTTTGACCTCTAATAATGTTTAATATACCCAGTGTCTGATTTTCAACTCTTGTTTTGTACATTATTAAAAGGTAAGGGCTGACCCTGTATTTCGGAGAGAAGGGTCCAACGTACATGTTGATGCCAATCTTAGCCTCACTCAGGTCTCTCTCTCTCTCTCTCTCTCTGTTTTTTTGTTGTTGCTAGTTTCGCTCAGAGAATTGTTATGAAGTTGTGTGTGCTTATGGAAGTCGAGTTATATTTTTTGATGTGCATGCCTCGGCAAATTTAGCTTTAGCACGTGTTATTTATTACTTTTCGAAAGAAGAAGAAAGAGAACCTGAACAAATCATCTTGGATATGGTGATTATATTCTTCAACTCCTCATCATCTTTCTTAGTTTTGTTATCTGTCTCTGCTCTTTTTTGGTGGTGGGGGTGGGGGTTCATCTTTCTCTTTTCGGAGTTTTGTAGGTATATGTTCGTCATTCCTCTAAATTGCACTTCTGGGCTTTATAGGCATTGTGGAAAGATGACAGATTACACTGTTCATCTTACTGTTCCTTTTCTTAGCTTAAGTTGTCTAACTAATGGGATGGTCTTTAACCCTATTATGTTAGTCTTTTGTTGTTTTAATTAGTTGGTTAAGTGTTTATCCTTATTTAAAGTTTGTAGCTGTTTACAGCCATTGGCTTTGAATTTAGAATGGCTGGTGGCCCTCTATAAATAGTTGTAATTCTATCTTGAGAATAATAAGAAAGAATACTCTTCTTTGTTAAATTCTATAGGCATATCTTCTCTTTCCCAATTCGCTGCTTGTTATTTGTAAATTGGAAGTACAAGTGTACGACCATGATTGGTCCTATCTGAGGACACCGAGCTAGAAGCTACTTCCATGATAAAACTCAGCAACATATTTGTTAAGCTTTGTAGGAAAAGTGCTATTATAGATTTTCCTCTAACAAGCCCATTCACCTGTGTAGCTTACCAATATGCGCACAAGAGTGCACATGAGTATACATGATGTAGCAAAGTTAACTTACCAAACAGTAGTAGTAGTATGTTTGTTGTTGCACTTACAGAAAAACAGTATTCTTGCTGTACCATAGTAGCAACAATAGTTTTTTCCGTAATGAAGGGGTGGGGGAGGAGAGAGGGGGGTAGAACCCTTGATGCTCCGTGTTAGAATGCCTACTCAAAACTTGAGGTGTTGAAGAAAGGCATACTTTATATACTTATCTCTAACAATAATAGTCTGAAACTCAACACAAAATGGTCATTAAGCAGGATGGATTATTGTAGGAGAAATTCTTCTAGTCCAAGGCACAATATGCATTTTGTCATGCACTTCCAGTATGTAACACGCTATGTGCTGTTTAAAACGTCTTTCTCCATTGTTGATGCAGACCTTCTTCATTCAAGGATTGGAATCTCTGAATCCTTCCTAATGCATGGAAGTGTGATGCCCAAACTTAATCTTCCATGTCCTTAAAGCTTACATGACCATCAATTGCAGCATTCTTTCTCTCTGGAGCCATCTTTTGCTGAATCTCTAACATCTTTGACACTGGATTCCATACTTTCCTCCATCAATTCATGACACAAAAGTAATCAGTAAGTTTTAATCTTCATCTTTACAATCTGTCCAAGGTACCTGCCCTTTGATGGCTCGCTAGCCAAAGAATCCATGGATACCGCCTCTACCAAACAGTCTTTATGGATCATGTATTTTGCTGACTTTTAACAGCAGTTTTCAAGGTAAACGTATTATAATTGTCAGGTTCTCATCCAAGCAAATTCTCAACTTCACATTCTAATTAGTAGTTCTTGAGGAGTGTCATCAAGGAATACCTGAACATCAGCATCCCTCTTTGTACATTGGGCTATCTCTTATGCTTATGTTTATCAGATTTGGGACCTTGAGCTTCAGTACTCAATCTGAGCTTTCTTTTGAGCTTGGAGCTCAGCTGTATACATCTGCTAGGTTTCACCCCATTTCCCAGCTGCACCTCTACCTTCCTCATGACAAACCCTTGACTAAAGAAGCTTCCTCCACATCCAAGAATCTGACTTTCTTTGTGCTACCTACTAAGTTGATGTTTTTCGTTTGACAGTGGCACCAGTTTAACCCATTAACTGTTGGTTTCACACGATACTATATTCCTCAATAGCTTCATGAATAGCACCTGCTGTTCACGTTGTTTTTTGCGCTTGGTTCTCCTTAGGCAAATTACTTGGGCTATACTTGATTCGAAAAGGTTTTGCTTGATTCGAGTTTAACTGTTATGCTTCCTTTTGGGTCTTAAGAACATCTTAAGAACATAGACATTCTTTCAATTATATAGAAGAAATTTGTTTTATGCACACATTAAACTGTTTGCATCTTGCAGGCTATTTTGGGAGGTACCGTTCAGGTTCCGACTTTGACTGGTGATGTCATTGTTAAGGTTTGTTTTACCCAATGAGTTAACTTTTCCTTCTTTCACCCCTGCTTATTGCTGTAAACATTGCTTCAGAGAGTGAGATAATCTAATATTGCACCTTTATTTTCTATTTGGTTTGATTATGCAAGTCTTGTTGGATGAGGCAAGCAAGTATTGAGTTTTTTTTTATATATATAATTGTTTATACAAGTATTGCAATAGATTGGATACATGCCTCTTGGTTATTTGAATTTATATCAGAAGACTGACCTGAATTGTGTGTATGTGGCTTTTTTATTTTTTAAATCTTAGTGACGGCTTGCATATTTCATTAGAATACAATCATCAAATTAACCCTTTACAAGTTTGTGAATACATTGACCTGTAATCTTGATTTGGAGCCCTCAATATTGATAGGATGATGAAATAAAGACAGTGATAAGTTTATGTATTGTGGTGTCACTGTATACAATCAGTGTTCTAAAACTGCCCAGGCGGTGCCTAGGCGCTTAGGCTTACCTCCCACCGATGCGATTACACCCTAGGCGGACATGTCTAGGTGGGTAGGGTTCTATGCGGGGTTTGGGCGGGTTCTAGGCCGGCTAGGCGGTAGGGCCTCCTATATATATATATATATATATATATATATATATATTCACGAAAGACTTTACAAAAAAAAAAAGCTAGCATCACTGCAACGAGTTCTTCCACTCTTGACTCTTGAGTTCTTAGACTTATTTTAACTTAATCTCATGTGTTTTTGTACTTAAGTTAGTCTCTTGACACATTTCCTTAATGCTTATGCTTTAGGATTTATTGATTTACGTTTGACAACCATAGTATTATTTAAAAATAAATAAATAATAAATAAAACCCCAGGGGCCGCTTACGCCAGGCGCCCATCACCTCCCGACTAGCGCCTAACGCCTTTTAGAACAATGTATACAATTGGTGCTAGTCCTATGGCATCCGCTCAACCGCTGATTCAAATTCTTTGATGACTATGGGGTAAAGGAGTCGCATCAAATTCACATCTTCATATCCTTTGTTTGGATATTCTAAATCTCTATACCGGATGTAGCACTGTAACTCACTTGTTGAAATTCCTTGTTTCTAACACAGAAGTAGAGTGGATGTTTATGCTTCTTTCTACCGGTCCACAATAATGAGGCTTGATTTAGATCTTCATACATGAAATAAAAATTGTTAGAAGTACCTTAACATGATTTTATTTTTTTTTTTGCTGGATCATCAGTTTTTGGATAATTTGTATTTCAGCTATTCACTATTTTATTTAGCAGTTCTTGCTCCTTTTATGCTATTGTGCTTTCGTGATCAATTGGTTTATTGTCTGTGTAATGCAGGTCCAGCCTGGTACTCAGCCAGGTCAAAAAGTTGTCCTGAAACTAAAAGGTAAAAGTTAGTCTCAGTACTTTTATTTATTTATATACATGTTGCATAATAATACAATGCTGGTTCCTCACTCCAGTATACTAATGCTTAGTTGGACGGTGCATACTAATGCTTCATGAAAACAGAATCATTTAATGGTAAAAAAAGGATTTACTTAATGAGAAATGCATGTCTACTATTTTGGTAGGAACTGATTCAGATTTTATCTGTTGTGACAAATTGTTTGTAGAAAGATGATGGGGATATATGTAGGATGATTATTTGATTGCGTGTTTAAGTATTTGTAGTTTTTGTTTCCTACTTGTTATCTTTCTGGAAGTTCAAGTATGTATTACGCCCCTGAGATAATAATGTGCATATATTTTCAATCATAATCTGATTCGATATTTTTTTGTTGCTTATATGCAGGGTTAAGGGCTGGGAAATCCTCTTTGTTCGGGATCAATATGTCCACTTCAATGTCAGAATACCCACGCATTTATTTTGTATCTTGTATAGATGCATTTTTTTAATTATTTTGTCCTGACAAAACCTTAAGGAGCACGGTTTTGGTTGACGTTTTACTACATGTAGTGGACTTGATAAAATCTTGTCATACAACAACGAGTCTTGAACTTGAGACCTATCCAATAGCTCAGTATTATTGCCACTGGCAACTTGTATAGATGGATTACTGACAAGTTTTAATGCACCGAGCTGCGTCTTTATCTTGCTCTTTTTAATATTTATCATTATTTCAGGAACTTGACACAAAGACAGAGGCAATTAATTGAAGAGTTTGCTAAAGAAGAGAAAGGCGAGTATGAAAAGCGTGCGGCAGCAGGTGCTTGTGGCTGAACTGGTGTGCACCGGAAAGCAAAGGCAAAATGAAGAATTGTCGCGAGAATAGAAACATGGATTTTACATCGATTAGAATTTTAGAGAATACATACGGGTTTAGCCTTTGTTGGCCTTGTTTCTTTCGTTTTGGGGCGTTCGGTATAGTTTCTACTGTTATTTGTTTCATTTTTAGTATACCCCTCCCTGAGAAAACGGTGTCTTCCGTTTTGGCAATTTAATTTAGTCTGAATCAATCACCAGCTATTATTATGTACATAATACGCTCTTTAAGAAATGAGAAGGTAATCTCAAGTAATAAAATTTTAGTTTTTGAATGAAAAGCATCTACTTTTACTGTAACTTGTTTGTTGGAGGATGATAATACTACTGGAGGTAGTTTTCCTCAAGTTGTGGTGGTTCTGCTGGTGGCCACCGGAGGAGAGTTGGACGAAGAACTCATGGCTTTGATACCATGAAAGAGTGAAACAAAATCAAACTCTTTCGTTAGATTCACCATTGTCTCTGATTGTACGGACGGATATATTTACACTATAACGGGAAGGTTTTGGATAGAGAGTGTTTTTAGAAATGAATGATCATTGCGCCGAATCGATCTGAAACACACAGCTTTACTGGCCAGGCCCGATCAGCTTCACTCCATGTCCTCTATATAAACATACTAACAACAAAATAGCATGCTAGGTGTACCACTCAGAAATAGATACATGTCAACTCACAATTGGTCCACATGTTCCCAAAATAATTCTTTTGCTCGGCCTTTAACTTTTTATTTTATTTTACGTATTCCTTTTTATTTTTTATACCAGAAACGAAAGAATTTTATTAAAACAACAAAATACTACCGGACCTACGCCGAAAAAAGCTGGACAACTTTCAGATCACTACCAGCCAGTAAGCTGGACACCATCACTACAGGCAACCAAAAGAAAAGTATGGGAAACCCATACCAACCAAATTCAACTATTCAAATCGTTAGTATATGACATGATTTTCAGAATATAATAATAAGTCAATCTTAAACATAGCTTAATACTTAATACTTAAACACAACTAAACTATAAACAAACGATCCGAAACACCAACCATACCGACTGATCTAAGCAATACGTAAAAACTAAAAGCTACAACATGCAAAGACAACAACAACCTAGATCTAACCCCAATCTTCATGAAGCACCAAACCTTCAAAGGAACATATCCATCGCCATATAAAAGGTAATTCCGCCTGCAGAGTAGCAAATCCCACCAATCATCACCAAAAATCGAGCTTGAAGAGTCGCAAGAAGCCATCGATTTCCGCCATCGAGAGCAAAGATCACGAGACAAGAATTCAAGACCGCGCTGAAATCGCCCACCATTTTAAGCGCTTTCTAGCAGATCTAAAGGCGCCACAGAGAGCAGGAGAGACAAGCATCCGTAGAACCGCCAGTTCGCATATCTACAAGCAGAACTGGCCGCCATCTAGAACGGAAGAAAAGAAGAAAACCGCAGGCAAGAGTCTACGAAGGATGGAAATAGGAAAAGAAGAGGTAGATCAAGAAAAGAAAACAACAAAAGAAAGGAAAAGAAAAGAAAAGAAAAACAATAACTGCACTGCCCTGCCCTTTACGCCCCGGCGCCGGAGGAGCTTATCACCAAGGGAAGGGTGGTTTTCAGAGAGAGGCAGAGAGAAAATGTTTTTTGAGAGAGAATACTATCGCCTCCCCTCTAACTCATTTGGTCCGTAAGTAAATTAGTGACATTATTTCCCCCGAAAGAGTAATGCATAAATCTAGAACAAGGAGTGTGATTTAAATACACATTATATCCACACAAAAACACAAATAAATTTAGTTTAAGTGGTTGAAATTATTTTTCGCTTCTATTTTCTTTGATAATTATAAATATTGTTTGGCGTGGCATTTGTGTGTACACTTTGTGTGGACAAAATCTGGTACAAATACTTTTCCTAGAACAAAGCTACCACCGGGTAAGTATAACAAAGTTTCAACTTCTTTCATCATGTTGGGAATAAAATTTAGTTTTGATGATGATTCATCGTATTCAAGAACATGTTTGTTAACACCCCATTGATGAAGTGTCAAACTAACTCGCTATAAAGTGGAAAGCAAATGATGTCTAGAATTGAATGTATAAGTTTTACTGTAGTCCGATAATTGTATAGGTTATATGCATAAGAATCGTAATAGATAGAAGTGTTGAAGAATCGACATCAAAATCATCTAAGAAATCGAAAACACTTAGACAATCGGAAATCGAATACGTGGATCAAGATATACACCAAGAATCAAGTTCACCGAGAAATCAAGAAGGTAAGTTCACGAGGACACAGACTGATTGGCTTATCTATAATCAAGGCCGAGGGAACAGATCAGATTTGAAGAACCGAGGACACATGCACTCATTAAGGAAGATTGAAGAACTGAGGGTTCAAACTTAGTTATGAAGATTTTTAAGCCGAGACTGTAAGGTTAGAATTCAGGTAAGTCTGTGATGGCCTGAACTGACTTTATAGATCTTGAAAGAAGACCTAAGTATCATAAGGACAATGATATCTTAGAAGATCTTTATAAGGAATGGTGTAATCTGCTTCAAATACATAAAATCAGAAAAATAGAGTACTGAAGTTTTTGAAGAAGAGTAAAAACTCAGTTAATGCTCTAAGTCAGTTAAGCAAACTGAAAACTGACATACTCAGTATAAAACTGATGAGGAAACTCAGTTTTATAAGTCAGTCATCCAACAAATTAAACTAAAAGTACATTCGAACGTTGTAAAGGAAGCAACTCTATTGGATGAAATACTGACAAGTCAGAACGGTCACAAAATATAGCCGTTACAAGATAGACGTTGATACAATTCAAATTCAAACGAAATGAACGTTGGACCTCACACTATAAATAGATGACTTTGCACCAAGGATCAAACACCAAGAATTAACAAGATTACAAGCATTCTTGTGCAAGAGTCTCGTTAATTCGAATTATTATTTGCGCTCAACAAGATCTTATCTAGTATTCTTCAATTGTTCAAGCTACATCGATCTTATCCAGATTTCTACACTTTGAAGAACCACAAACAAGAATTAATTAATTGATTCTCAGCCCAACTTTGATCTTAATCAAAGGCTTAGACTGTGAAGCAATCCGGTCATGGAGTTGCCAAGGACAGTTGTGACATTTGCAGTCGGGTAGATTGTGTTTATGGTGGTAGATGGTGAAGAGGCAATACAACCCTCCAAGGACCAGTGGTTCAAGCAGTTGAAGAGCAGGCATTCAACATGTCTTTAGTTGTTTAGACAGTGACACTAGGGATTAGTCAAGGACTATCATATATGACTTTTTGTAACTGCGTACCTCAAGGAGTTCTAGTGGAATTTTCCTCCTACATCACAGAGGAAGAGTGGACTGACAGGATTACACCACTTGGAACCACTATAATTCTTGCTCTACTTACTTTATGCATTTACATTCTGTTATTTACTTTATAGCACACTAGAATTAATTGTTATAAGCATACATAGTTCACAAACTGACAGTCACCAGAATTCAGTTTTGCATACAGCTTATAGAATAACAAGATCCAGATAAAGGCTAAAACCTATATCCGCTGCCGGTTAACTCAGTTTTGTATAAGTCAGTTTGACTTAAACTCAGCTCTGTTAGCTCAACTCCACACAAGTTAAAACTGAACCTTAATTGTTGATCAATCTGTGCTAGACTCAATTTCCAGTTAGGTTTTTGGTGACAAGTTTATTCACCCCCCTCTAAACTTGTGTTAGCCTTTCTAAGGGACCAACAATTGGTATCGGAGAAGTGTTTCTTTAACAAGACATTGTTAAAAACTCATTTGCTCTATATCTCCTCTAGTTGTTCTCCTGAAAAAGCTCAGTGTTTAAGTTTCCAGACTTTTCATAATACAAATCTCATTCACTCACACAATGGATAACAATCAAGATGCTGCATAAATGTTGATGTGCAACATGGACGGATTTGATGAATATAAACGCCGCTTATGTGCTTTTCTAGCAGCCTTCTCATGATGAGATGATTGATGTACTTGAAGGATGTAGGAGCTCATATCTAAACGAATTAGATCTATGCGCAATGATGGATCACGCATTTATATATCACAATACATAAATAAAGGATTTAAACTACTACAAGGGGGTTAAGATTATGTTACCAATATCGGGAAGAGAAGCCTTGATCTTCCATGTGTTCTCCAAACGGCGGTTGATGGACACCCTTCTTGATAAACGAACCTCCTTGATATGCAACACCAAGAAAAACTTAGAGTTTTTCTACTTCTAAAACCCTGACAAGAAAACTAATTTTTTTTTTTCTTTTAAGTGTGTAGGTCAAATTTTTGCCTTGCCAATACCCTTGGAATAACTCTCCTTTTATAGAGAGTAAATCTTGGTCTCCAAGTATTAATTAATTAAATAAATAATTAATTAAACAAAATAATAAGATATTTTCCTTAATGACTAATTGTGACATGTAATCGACCAAATAGAAATCAAATAACAAGTCATCCAACCAATCATATAACAAGAATATCTTTTATTTTCCATAACACAAGAAAATTAAATCTTGTGCTAAATGAAGACCTAAATGGCGCCACCTACTAGGGTTTCTAAGCCCACATAAAATGTCTTTTATTTGTATTATATTATTTACCCCAACTAAATAATATCCATGCATATCAATTAATTAGCCCAGCTAATTAATTATCAATGAGGCCCAAATAACAAGAATATCACCAATTATGGGCCACATCGGGACCATTGACCTATAACCAAGAGAGCTCCAATAATTAATTATTCATTGAACATAATAAGTACATTAATTATTAATTCCGGATTACGCCACCATAAACCCAAATCGAACTCTACCGATTATAGATGTATACTTATACTCAACCCATAGAGTGAATAAGCGCCCATTGATATAATCACTACATACGGATTAACCCTCCATAGATCGTCCATTCTCGAGTAGGAAGTCTCCGTGAACCCGACTCATAATATCTTATCCTTATTTACCATTAACCCCTCGATGATCAATTAGTTCACAACTCGACTAGTGATCAATTAGTCTAATATGAACTCGGCCGATCGATCACTTTCTTAGGTTAACAAACAAGTGGGTCGTCTCTCTACTTCCCGCAGAAGGAATGGATTCCATGTCTATGAAAATCGTAACTACTCACTCATCGTGAGATAGTGCCAATGAGAAGTGGCTTGGAACACATATTTAAGTGAACCGTGAATTCAACACATCAAACACTACCCCGAGACAAGCAAAGACTCGTGATCACCTCAGATTAAGGTTGATCCATATATGATCATCTAATGATTTAATAAGATTCCTCGATTACGCATTATATCGAGAAATTCAGATTAAATCGGTCCACCCTATATGAATGCCATCATATATAAATGCCCCCACGTAGTACCCTCTACCGATAGTCCCGATAAGACTATTACACCCTAAGGTGTTCGGGCGCATTATTGGTGTTTTAATCAAGAGACCCTAAACTCGATTAAGTTCACCATGGACTTACTGATTTAAGTATATCACCACTAACTCAATCCTCACGCATGCCATACATCGAAAGTTAAGCGGTTACATACTGATATACTTAGGGTTTGTAGCAGTGTTTTACTTACAAGCACAAAGCAAGTAATAAGGTGAGATAAATTCTGTTATAAAAAACAATTACACAAATTGTCTTTCGGGCACTACACCTAACAGTACTCACTGATGGACCTATCCAGATCACCCATATGCAAACCACAGAAAATCAAGTTAGAGTCCCCAAGCCTAAAGTCGAATGGACCGTTGATGATCGGAAGAGAAATAACTCGAACAATGTCGCCATGGACATCATACTCAGAACTCTTGACAACAACATGTACCTGAAATTCAAGGATTGCACTACTGCAAAAGATATGTGGGAGAAACTTCAGTTAGTTTGCAAAGGAACTGATTCGATTAAAGAGAATAACATCTCGGTAGCAAAACAGAAGTTTGAGAATTTCAAGATGAAGCAGGCGATAATATTGATCAAATGGAAACAAGATTCAGATCTATCATGGATGAATTGGCTCTACTAAAGATTGATTATACCAAAAAAGAAATCAACACTAGAATCATGAAGGCTTTACCAATGTGCTGGAAAATGAAGGTCACAACAATGGAAGAATCAAGAAGACTTGACATAGAAGATTCTTTCAAAATCTTCTCAGATCTCAAAGCTTATGAATTCAGTGAAGATTTCACCATGACAACAGCTCTAATCAAAGCCATGTCGGAACCTAAAACAAAACCTTTTGCAAAGAAAGAAATTTCAAATGATAATGAATAAACCTCATCTAGCAATCTTCAAAGAATTGGATGATATGGAGGAACATATGGCTCTAATGATGAACAGACCAAGAATGAAGAGTGGACACCCAAACCACCGTAAGTTCATCAAGAGGACTCCTAAAAGAAGAAAGATGATGAATATCTTTGCTTCAACCGTAAGAAGCTCGATCACTACAAAGTCGAATGTCCAGAGTTGACCAAGAAGACTCAAAGAATGAAGAATCGCGTAAGAGCACTCTTAGCCGGAGATGAGTCGACATGAAGTCGAACTCGAAAGACTATCGATGACACAGCCTTTAGTGGCTCACATGGAAAATCCAAATGAGATATGCGAATCTAACTCTAAATACTCCTCAGCTCAGATTTCCATACAAAATGCATGTTCTTCGACTGCTGACTCCAATCCAAAAAATCTAGAATTAGAAGAAACACTTGACGAATTGATGAATCAGCTAGTAATTATTCAAGATGGTTATGAATTAAAGCTGAAAAAGAAGATCTAATTCTTGAAGTTGAAAGATTGAAGTCCGAACTGAATCTGATGAAACTGACTAGAACTGATAAAGGAAAGAATCAAGATTTCACCATCGTGATCGCCAGAAGAAGAATCGAATCTTTTGCTCAATCAAGTTCAGCTACTAGATTCAAATCAGGTAAGCCATATGGAGACAGAACTGGCTTAGGATTTGATACACATCAATCTTCTATGGAAGGAACTAGCAAAGCTGCTGAACCTAGTATCAAAACTGGTATTAAGTATGTAGCAGAGCAACTTCCACAAACTGAGAAAATTGCTGAACCAGTAAAGTCAGCTTCACATAAGTCAATTCAGTTTTCTAAAAAGACAACTGTACCTACCAACAAAGGTAAACCAAATGGTAGATCAAATTGCACTTCAAGGAAACCAAAATGATATATCAACTGCCAGATCTATAAGAACTAATCAAGTCAAGAACCAGAAAAATTATAATCAGAGTAAATCTAAGAATGTCAATCATTCAAAGATTCACACATCCAGGGGGAAAGGCAGACTATACCCTACTGATGATGATTGGAATTTTACTAAATCTACTATTAAAACTGATAAGAACAATCATTTCGCATCAAAACTTATCACAAGTTTCACCAAGACTCTCACAGAGCTTATCCCGCTTGTCCAAGAAAGTCCCCAAGACAAAGGTCGACTGCACTCAAGACAAAAGGAATGATGGTTATTATTCAATGTTTAATAATAGAAAACATTTTAGAAATCAGTCTAAACCAGAAGACCTGAGAAATCATATAAATGAGACACAATCCAAGAAAAGATATTTTGGAAGTGTGGCTTATATATATGAAAACAAGTGCAACAATTTCCAGAGAAGACCTTATGGAAATATACCCAGAGTTGTACTGACAACTGACCACTATGGACCCAAACAGAGTTGGGTACCTAAAGCATTTTAAATGGTTTTACAGGATATTTGGTATTTTGACAGTGGATGCTCTAGGCACATGACAAAGAGCAATGACTGTCTCACTGATTTTGTAGCTAAAGATGGACCAAGATTTAATTTTGAAAGTAAAGACAAACCTGGTTACACCAAAGTTATGGAAATTTAATCATAAATGGACTCACAATCAAGAATGTATCTTACGTGAAGGACTACACTACAATCTACTCAGCACAAGTCAATTCTGCGATATGGGATACAAAGTCACCTTTGACAAGGAGTATTGCATTGTCGTCAATAAACAAATTTTCCAAGTAGTTCTTATGGAAGAAGAGAAGAGAATGTGTATGTTGTAGATTGGTCTCATCAGAGTTTCGTAAACTTGTTTGATCGTGCATACCAAGTCGAACTCGCTTGGCTTTGGCACAAGAAACTCGAGTCACCTAAACTTTGATGATATCAACCTGTTAGTCAAAAAGAATTTGGTGATTGGACTACCAGAGATGACATACAAGAAAGATTTCCTGTGTGATGCATGTCAACAAGGAAAACAATCAAAAGCGAGTTTCAAGACTAAGTCTCAGCATTCAACAAACAGAGTTTTAGAACTGGTACATATGGATAGTTTGGACCAGTTACACCAATAAGTGTTACTGGAAAGAAATACACTTTGGTGGTAGTTGATGACTTTTCTAGATACACTTGGGTTATTTTCATGACCAAGAATAGTGAGACCAAGCAACAACTGACCGAACTTCTCAAGAGACTTCAAAATCAAAAGAGTGTTATAGTAATCAAGATCGAGATCGATAAAGGAAAAAATTTCTCAACAACACCTCAACAGAATGGAGTAAATGAAAGGAGGAATAGAACACTCAAGGAAGCTAGAAGAACAATGATCTATGAATCTAAACTACCGTAAAGATATTGGGCGTAAGTCGTGAATACAAACTTGTTATACTCGTAATCGAGCTCTCATGAACAAGAGACATGAAAAGACACCTTATGAGATTTGGAATGGAAGAAAGCCAAATGTCTCATACTTTCATGAACCGGCTCAACACAATGAAGACCCGCTGATGCAACCCCGGTACATCAATGGATGAGAAATCACCTTGAAGAACAAGTGATAGGTGATTTTCAAGATGGATTTCATACTGCACACCAACTAGATGCTATGATAGCATGCTTTGTGTCTCTCATCAACCCAAAGAGATTGAAGATGCCTTAAATGATCCAGATTGGATTTTTGCTATGCAAGAAGAACTCAACGAATTTGAAAGAAATCAAGTTTGGGATTCAGTTGACAAGCCAGATCATGTCAACATAATCGAAACTAAATGGGTTTTCAGAAATAAGCTTGATAAAGATGGGAATATTATTAGAAACAAAGCTAGACTTGTAGCAAAAGGTTACTCACAAGCTGAAGGGATAGACTTTGATGAAACTTATGCCCCAGTTGCAAGGTTGGAGGCAATCAGACTATTTCTTGCCTTTGCAGCTCACAAGAAATTCAAAGTGTACCAGATGGATGTTAAAAGTGCATTTTTGAATGGGATACTTGAAGAAGAAGTCTATGTTCAGCAACCACTAGGATTTGAAATCAAAGATCAAGCTGATAAAGTCTTCAAATTGAGAAAAGCTCTTTATGGACTCAAACAAGCACCAAGAGCTTGGTATGAAACTCTATATCAGTTTCTGGTGGATAATGGTTTCACAAAAGGAACTATTGACAAAAATTTATTCAGAATGAAAGTTGAAGAAAGTACTCTCCTAGTTCAAATCTATGTGGATGACATCATTTTTGGATCAGAAAATGAACAACTCTGTGAGAAATTTGCAAGTTTAATGAAGAGCAAATTTCAGATGAGTATGATGGGAGAACTAACTTACTTTCTAGGGTTGAAAGTAAGACAGATAGACAATGGAATTTTCATTCACCAAACCAAGTACACAAGGGAATTGATCAAGAAGTTTGGGATAGAAAAATCAGCTGGCATTGCAACACCAATTGGAACCAAAATCAGGTTAGATGAAGATAAAGATGGAAAGGATGTTGATAAAACTCTCTACAGAAGAATGATTGGAAGTCTGCTCTATCTTACATCAAGCAGACCAGATATATCATTTACTGTTGGTGTATGTGCCAGATTTCAAACTAGACCTAAAGAAAGCCATCTTACTGCCGTCAAAAGAACCTTGAAGTATTTGAAAGATATAGAAGGAGTTGGGATATGGTATTCAAAAGAAGGAGAATTAAAATTGATATCCTACTCAGACTCAGACTATGCAGGATGCAAAGTGGACTGAAAAAGTACTTGTGCACATGTCGGGCCATTGTGAAATAGACTTGTGTCATGTGATGGGAGTCAAATTGTAGTGTATTTCTTATATGAGATTACCTCCTTTTACGAGTTATTCATGGTTATTTTGGGCTATTATGGGTAGTATATGAACGATATTCACTTATACGCATGTTTCGAGACTAATGATGTTTTCATCCTAAAAACTCGTGTTTTATGTGGATTTCAACACGCTTCACAATGTATATTATGCCTTGGTGTTTGTGTCTTTGTTTTCAGGCTTAGATTGATGTATAAGGTTGAGAATAAGGAAGAGAGTCTCGAGAAAGAACGAGATTTGGGGCCAAGGAGGAGAAAAGAGTGAAGAATCATTGACGAAATCTGAACCAGTCACTTCAGGGGCATTTTGGTCACACTTGGAGACACTTTCAGGAAGAGTTGTCTTGATGAAATTTGTAGAGGATTGGATCAGCTTTCCAATTCATTTTGAATCATCTCATTTGGAGCCCTAGAAGTGAAGTTATTATGAAAATACTGAAGCTTGGTGCAAACGAGCGTTTACGGAGCAATGCTGAATACTGAGAGTTAGACTTTCAGGAAAACGAGCGTTTGCCTTTCCACAAACGCTGCTCATGGTCGGGATACGGCAAAACCTATAAAACCCTCTTTTCGGTCCCATATGGATCTATTCAAGACTTAGACGCTTTTTAGGTTTCTTAGGGGCTATTTTAGGCGATTTCCATTAGTTTAAACGTTGTTTTAATCCTTAGATCATAGATTTAATTCCTAGCAACTCTATACAACTTTCATAGCTTAGATTTTCGATTCGTGATCCAAGATTTCATCTTTTGAAGGAGATTTTCACACAATTCAAGGTTTCATCTTTTATGGTAATTATTTCTCTGCCTTTCAATTATTTGATTATGTCTTTGATTATTGCTTTCATTATTATTTCGCTTTTCAATTCCATCATGAGTAGCTAATTGTTCACGGATTTTATCAACAAAGCAAGCAAGCAATAGAATTTATAAATCCGGTTTTTCCTCAAGTATAAGGATCGTGAGTATGAGGTTGATACCGGTCGATCTTACGGGAATCGGCGATTGTTAACCCTAGTTTTTGTCTAATCAAATTATGTCACTAAAAACTAATCTAAACAAATGGATAAAACTAAACTAAATCGAAAACAAACTTAACTAAAACGTAAAATCGATGTGTAAGATATGATCTAAAGCCGTGAAAGATACGGGTTGCGAACTATTTAAACTAAAACTAATATGAAATAAAAGTAACTAATCTAGACAATTCAAGTTTCACAGATTAAATTCAAGTTTTAACGAGCAAACGAAATGATTGATCCACATATCCTAACAAGTATCAATTCCTATCTCGATTATATTGCGTTTTCTAACCAAGTTGTGATTTCACCTTGTCTAAAACATGAACCCTAATTTCTTAGGTAATTCACCTATTAATCTTTATCTTTCGATCTAAGATTAACGATTTTACTAATCAAAGGTGTAAACTTAAACCTAGCAATCTAACCTATTAACTCTCGTTATGATAGATTAAACAACTATTCCTTATCATGGTGATCTAAGGCTTATAGAGACTTTCATCAACATAAGACAATCATGACATGCAAATCTTTCAATACAATTGCAATTAGATAATATAAACATGCATAAAGGAAACAACTTTAGGTAAAACTCACAATATAATCGTAGAAACGAAATCAAAACGTGTTGGATGGCTTCACAATGCTCGTTTGATGAAGCTTAGCCTCTCAACATCCTCTGGAAACTCGAAATTGCAGGAAAAACTAACATAAAACTGCCTACTTTTAATCTAGAATTTGGAGCATAAAAACTGGAATAAAAGAAGTAAAAACGCAGCCTAAAGCCGCCCCTAGGTTTAGGGTTTCGAATAATGAGTATATGGTATCCTTAAGGTAGAGAAAACGCGCCGTATATATAGAAAACAAAGGCGGCGCTAGTGCTAAGTCGGCCAAGGATGCCCGTCCATTCTTGTGAACGCCCGTCCATATGGATTTGGACTTGCTTCAGACGCCCGCCCACTCGGGCCCAAACTCTCTCAGATCAAATTTCTCAAATGGACGCTGCTTGGAGATGGTGGACGCCGCCCAAAGAAACTTGGAAAAACTCAGATTGATTCCATTAGGCGGACGCCCGTTCATTTCAGCAGACGCCCGTCCATGTGGACAGGACTTGGACGTTCGTTCAAATTCGACTTCATCTTGATTTTTCCATTTTTATCTCTTTTTCTTCAATGTAAATCATCATTATCTCTTCCTCTTTAATTAAATCCGACTTGATCATCTTTGAATCACCTCTTGAGCTCGAATTTGTGCATCTATAACACATGAAAATATCGCAAAATGTAATAATGTCCAACTAAATATAAATTCATCAATAAAACGCATAAATTGATTAATTTTGCGATTAACTTATTAAAAACACCACATGCTCAATATTTCCATCTAAACACTTATTTTCTTATGCAAATAATACAAATACGGGGGAAATTATCATAAAATATAGCATTATAAATCGTATAAATCCTTCCTTAACAACTCCCCCACACTTAAGCTTTTGCTCGTCCCGAGCAAAACAAAACGAAAACCAAGGCTCGGAAAAAGATAGACATCTCAGACGATATAGCATAGATCCAATAAATCAGAGGTTCACCACTGTGTGTGTCCAAAGCCATAGAAAACTTCCACTAAATCCAAACTTGAGAAACTCAAAGCAAAACTAGCTAATACCCCCTTCAAACTAGAGATAAATGACACTCATAAGATGTACCCTACAAACGTGACATATCCCGAAAAGGATGATCGAATATATCTAGGGCCTTTCTGAAATACTCAGAGGATAATCCCTACAGCATATCTATCAGTTTCTATTGGGGATAAGATAGACGATAACTTAGTCCTTCATTCATTTCATAACACTTCATTAGTTGATTTAACTATTTTCACTTTTAAACGCACATCAGAATGAGCTATTGCCCTGTCATAGCAGAATAGGATATTCGAGATATACCCTACCTTACTCCAATCATAAGGCAGCTTCTTCTGACTGTCGTGAGCTTTTAGTCATCATAGTGGTATAGGACATACGTGGTATACCCTACCGCACTCAAATCATCGACTAGCTTTCGACACACCCAATTAATTCATATATTTTTCAACTTTTTCTTTTGACAATAAGTTACGTGTGACTTATCACATTCAAACCTCAGATATTCACAGTATAACATACTCCGGATCTAAATACAAACTATCATAAATCTCAAGATATGTACGTAGCACTAAGCACATGACTTATAAGAAAATCAGAAATCACTCGTCCAGAAGGGATATAACTTTATAAATTAGCTCATCATTCACTATGGCTCGTGAAAAATAGATCTCACGTGAAACAACTAACCTATCAAACATATGATATATAGCTTGGATGACTATAAAAATAACGAACAAAGATTATGCCTTGCTTACTCGGGACAAAACAAAAACAAAAATGTCAAAAAATTTCGAAAATTCTAGCTCATTTTGCATAGAAACATAACGAATTAAGCAAATGTGCAGATACATATCAAATCATGATCATTCCCCTCCCCCACACTTAAATATCAACATGTCCTCATGTTGTGCAGAAAGTAAATAGAGAAAGAACTTAGCTGATTTTAACAGATACTCGAATCGTCGGTCAGGCCGGAGCCTACGTAGTGACACTGAGAACTCGGAACCATACAATGTAGCTCGACAAAACCTCTAAAAATATACCTGCACGACTTGACAAACACGGAAACATCTCGGGGAAAATGGGGAATTATACCAGAATGAAAAGATATAGCAAAACCGAATAATATCAAAAGATGAAACATTAAACACATCCACAAGTTGAAACAAAGTAGAAATGAAAGTACTGATGCCTTATGGCTTACAAGATCCATCCGAAAGAATAAATAGTAGCTAATTGAAAAGTACAACGAATCACGTAATCAAAAGTAGCAAAAATATACAATCATAGTATCTATGACAAATCAAAATCGAAAATAGACAAATAAAATCATGATCGCCCGGTGCCGAGTAATCATCACCGGAGGTGCTCCACCCGCGAGAGTCAGCGTCGCTCCTCATCCGAAGACGACTCGCACCGGCCCAGGACATCCACAATGGCCTACTCAACCTCATCAAAATATACGTAATCGATGACGCTTGGATCAAAGACTCTGTCGTCCCTCGGCTGCCGGCCCTCACTGATACACTTCAGAATCGTCAAAATGTTGTTTTGTGTAGTCCGAATATCCTCCATCCAGTTCCGTACACTGTTGGCCATACTCAACCTCAACCGGACTGAGGGAGATAAAGTAGGAAGTGAGGATGCTCGAGGCGGGGCCGAAGAAGAACCAGGCTCACGCGGTGCCTCCGCCTCGAAATGTCTCAAGACTTACCCTTTTCCTCTCAGATAGGCCTCGGGTTCTTCGGTTTATGATCCGCTCCATACTCGTGCACACCGGCATCAAGACACAAACCGTGAATCGTGAGGATAATCAAGCTACGTGTATAAATCTTCCGATTGATAGCTACCTCATCGTATAACGCTTGTCCCACGCTCACATCTAGGCCAAAAGTCACGCGATAAAGCATGCCTAGGTCACCAATATGAAAATGCGTCAAGTTGTTCTTTGGTAACAACCGACTCGAATAAACCTACACTGGACTTTCCAATCCTCCGTCCAGGTAGTGGTGACTAACTCTTTCCGGTCTCCACCCGGCCTCAATGTCCAAGCCACGTCCGGGCAAACTCTCAACCTCAACTCCTCCAAAGGATCTCGCCCCGTACTCTGTCTATGAACATTCTCTTCCTTATAATCCCGTCCCTCAAAAGCCGCCAAGTTATACTTCTGATTAATCACCTCCGGCATAAACGGAACGTCCACCCCTCGAACCACAACTACCCCCGTCTCCAAGTTGGTCTCCGAGCAATTAGCGTAAAATTCCTGAACTAGGGAACCATTGACCGGGGTGGTCGGGATCGTCATCAAGGCATCCCATTTCCGGTCTTTTAGCAACTTGACGAAACCCGGGTCTACCTTCGCCTCCAATGTAGCCCTCTCAATCAACATGGTTCTCAAGAAATAGTGTTTAGTATAAGCGTTGTGGGCTCTAGGGTTCACGAATCTACGAGGCATAGGCATAGGGGCTACGGTTTTTGCTTTTTTCCTAGGTTGTGCAGCCCTAGTCTCCACCGGTTCCTCTTCCCGAGGAGCATCCATAGCCTCCTCAACCCTAGACGATGCTCCACCTCTCTGAGCTCTAGGCATCCTCACCAAGGGGATATCATCGTCTGTCTCAGATCCCGAAGTTGGCTCATCTCTCAATGTGGCCCTAGTTTGGGTGGCTCTATGGGGCTGCTCTCGAATGCTAACACCTCGGTTCGGATCAACTAAGGTGGGGTCAAACCCTTTACATTTCTTCCCGGCCTCCCTAGCCACATCCTTACCATGTCGCTTCACTACCGCCTTCTTATGAACCATGATTCACTCCTAGACTAAACCAAAACAATCCCAATTCAAAACAAGGCACCCGTTTAACATCCAAATCGGGATTTCAAAACAACCAAACCACCAACCACAACCATCATCAGCACCAAACAACCCATTCATCATCCATCACAACACCACAACACAGTAACAGAGTAGAAAGAAACCACAAGACCAGAAAAAAACGAATTAAGGTAATATTCAAGTGAACGAGCCGACCCAAAGATCGAACTCACAAAAACGTGAATAAAATCTAGAAAAGTATTTACTAACTTACCAAGTAAGGTGAGTAGATGCTGATCGAGATGAAAATCAGTCCGAACAACACCAATGTGGCTTCCAAAATCGGATATTTTCCTCAAAAAGTCGGATCAAGAGGGCTCGATTCTCCAAAAGATGGTGTGTTGGGGAATTTGGCTTTGAAAATCAAAGAGAGGGGGCAAGAGCGGTCTATAGCAATTTGAATCGCTTGAAATGGTTTAGAATCAAGATTCTAGGCAAAAAGGAGGGGAAAGGTCGGTTTTCGCGCTTGAAATCTCAAGAATGAGGTTTCATGGAAGGAGGGGGTATATATAGACAGATGTGGGGACGCCGTCCAACTCGGTGGACGGGCGCCCACTGGAAATTTATATGAACTGGACGGGCGTCCTGATTTTCTGACGCTCGTCCAAACATTTGAAAACTGAATAGGATTGGAGGGAAATAATCGGACGGGCGTCCAAAATGTTGGACGGGCGTCCAAGAGATACACAGGCGCACGGACGCCTGCACTCCGGGACGGGCGTCCAATGCAGTTTCTCAACAAAATCATCAAATTTTCATGCAATTTAAATTCGAATAAGCCGTTTCTCATTAAACTTAAATAAAACTTCAAAAATACAAATGGATATCAACGAAGTACATAAAATTACTAGAAAATAAGTAAAACAAATAGAAAATAGTGGGTTGCCTCCCACCAAGCGCTTTTTTGTTTTACGTCGTTTGCTCGATTTAAACAACCTAACAACGCTTAGTCATCGTAAATTTCGACCAATCTATCACCCGGATAAGACGGCGGAGCATGTCAATCGCCGGAGGGAAATCATATTCATCCCCGCAGACCCGGTCCTCACCAACTACATCAACACCTCAAAATGTTCACTGCAAAGCACTAGCGCTAAATCTGTCAAAGATCGGATCATTCAGATTGTGTACGGACGTCCTAGAGCTGCCTGCAACTCCTCAGTAGTAAAGTCTCCACCTCCCGAACAGCGGGGAACAATAAGAACATAGGTGACAGTCCTGATGCGGGTAGTAATATCAAAGTCTACGTGCAACACTATAGTCCCTCCCGGTCCGTCATCTACAGTGATAAGTGGGATCCTCCTAAGGAAAGGTAACTCCTCTTGTAGAACTCCGAAATCCATATCTAGAAAGCACAACTAACTGACATATACAACAAAACGAAAACTTAGTAGACTAAACTTAAATAACTAAAACTACAAAAGCACAAAACAAAAATAACTAAAGCTAACGATATCTAGGTTGCCCCCTAGTGGCGCTATTGGTTAATGTCGTTAGCTCGACACTGTTGAAAGTTCAGTCTGGATCAGGCCATTTGACTTTTCTGCCAGCCACTACCTCGTCTAGACTTTGATCAGTAGTTCGGCTGCAGAAACAACACTTAACACATGTGGTGAAATCTGTGATAGCTTTCCAAACACGTTTAAACTTCCCCATGGCCGACTTCTTCTTCATCTGGGTCTTCTGATGACGTTTCAGCTGACGCTCCCTCTCAAACTCTTCCATATCCCAACTACCGCTAGAACTTCTTCGGATCGACCCTACCGCCATCCTCTCAAAAACAGTCGGGTGAAAACTCATCAAATCCTTCGACTTTTGTAGCACCACACTCGAGGATATCGAGGAAATGAACAATCAAAGGCTTTTCCTTGGGCTCACCAATGTAGTGCTTACACTTTGACCATTCACTCAAACGGTTGGTCACCATAACCTCGTAGTTCTAAAACACCTCCGGGAATAATTTGGAGAATCTCAAAGGACCGGACCATCGTGTCCTTAACTTTCCAGAAACAGATGTAGCCTGGAATTGTACTGTAAGAACTTGTTCCCCGACTTGAAATTTCTCTTCTTAATCTTGGCGTCATGGAGGAGTTTCATCTTATCTTTCTTTGATCCTGGCGCCAGAGGCCTCGAGTCCGACCGCCCAACTCATGCAATCTGTTGCAATCGATGCTTACCACAAGATTGTGAATCAAAGTTCAGAAACTTTGTAGCCCAATAAGCTCTATGCTCTAACTCGACTGGCAGATGACATGTCTTACCATAAACCATTTGATATGGAGATGTACCCATAGGAGTCTTATAGGCGGTCCTGTATGCCCATAGTACATCATCCAACTTCAAACTCCAGTCTTTTCTATGACCGTTGACCGTTTTTTCCAGGATTTTCTTAATACTTTGGTTGCTCCTTTCAACCTGACCACTAGTCATCGGGTGATATGGTGTGCCAGTCTTATGGCGAACACCATACTTTTCAAGAACTTTCTAGGGTCGGTTTGCGAGAAATGCGTCCCTTCATCACCGATCAAGGCACGTGGACATCCAAACCTCACGAAGATGTTTTTCTTTAGAAATTTCATGACCGTCTTATGATCATTGTGAGGAGTGGCTTGAGCCTCCACCCATTTAGACACGTAATCCACGCAGACTAAGATGTATTTGTTTCCACAAGATGATGGGAATGGTCCCATAAAATCGATACCCCATACATCAAAGACTTCAGATTCTAGGATGGGTTTCAATGGAATGTCGAAACGCCTTGTTAAAGTTCGGTTCTTTGGCATCTATCACAAGCTTTACGTAAAGCTTCGTGTCCTTAAAGATCGTGGGCCAATAGAAACCGGATTGGAAGATCTTAGCAACGGTTTTCCAAGGACCAAAGTGACCACCAGTGGGTCCACTGTGGCACTGCTCAATAATATCGCGCTGTTCAGATTCTGGAACACATCTTCTAAGTAAACCATCTTTACAGATCTTAAAAAGATAAGGTTCATCCCAAACGAAAGATTTCAAATTAGAGAATAACTTTTTCTTCTCCTGATAGGACAATTCTGGATCAAGATATCGGGCATGAAGGTAATTTACAATGGAAGAATACCATGGAACATCTGGAGCGCAGCCATCGATAAACATAATGTTTTCTAGAGGAAAGTAAAGATCTATATCTTCCGGATCGCCCTTTCCTCACCGAACATTCTCGAACGTGATCAGCCACTACGTTTTCAACGCTCTTTTGTCTTTAATTTGAACGTCAAACTCTTGTAGGTCGTGATCCAACGCAAGATGGCGCGGTTTAGCCTCTTTCTTAGTCATCGATATCGCAGCAGCGGCGTGATCATCCACACAATCACTTGAGCTCCTAACAAGTAACTCACGAAACTTGTCCATAGCAAAGACTACGCCAATAATTCCTTTTCATTAGTAGTATAGTTAACTTGACAGATTCAATGTGTGATGGCGTAATAGATTGGCTGGAATTTCCTTTGATTTTTGTCCAAAAAACAGCACCAATCGCATAGTTGGATCGCGCCGCACATAAGCTCAAAAGGTAGATTCCAGTCAGGCGATATAAGAATTGGAGCAGAGATTAAACGGTCCTTAAACTCCTCAAACGCTTGCTTGCAATCCTCATCAAAATTGAACTCAACGTCTTCCTTTAGTAAAGTAGATAGGGGCTTGGCTATCTTGGAGAAGTCCTGAATGAATCTTCTGTAGAAACCGACATGTCCAAGAAAGCCTCTCACTTCACGCACATTCTTGGGATAACTCATCTTCTCGATAGCTTCTACTTTTGCCCTGTCAACTTTTATACCCTTGGCGGAGATCTTGTGGCCAAGAACTATTCCCTCATCAACCATGAAATGGCATTTTTCCCAATTGAGCACTAATTTCTTTTCCACACATCTGGATAACACTTGATCAAGATTGTCAAGACAATCATCAAAAGACTGACCAAAGACCGAAAAATCGTCCATAAAGATTTCCATACACTTTTCTACTAGCCCGTCAAAGATAGCCAAAGATACATCTTTGAAATGTAGCTGGGCATTGCAGAGACCAAATGGCATTCGCACAGAGGAGGCGAATGTACCATAAGGGCAAGTGAAAGTGGTCTTTATTGGTCATTTGGATCAATGGGTATCTGGAAGTATCCTGAATATCCATCGAAGCAGTAGAATTCGTGTCCCGCCAGACGCTCGAGCATCTGGTCAATGAATGGAAGGGGAAAATGATCTTTCATGGTTACCTCTTTGAGCTTTCGATAATCGATGCAGACTCAGAAACCAAAGTGACAAGTCTCAATGCTATTTCCTCTCCCTTCTCATTCTTCTCAATCGTAATTCCACCTTTCTTGGGAACTACGAGTCGGGAAACCCATTCACTATCGATGATGGCATAAATGATTCCCATGTCCGTAAGTTTGATGATTTCTTTCTTAACCACCTCTTGCATATGAGGTTGAGCCTCTCTGGGTCAGTCTATCAACACATTCGCACCCTCATTAGTCTTGATCTTGTGCATACAGATGTCCGGAGATATCCCTCTGATATCTCCTACTTGCCACCCAAAGGCTTTCTCGTTCTTTTTCAAGACGTTTATTAACTTCATTTCTTCTAGTCGAGACAGCTTGGCAGATATAATCAATGGAAGCTTATCACCTTCTCTTAAAAACACATACTTTAGATGTTTAGGTAACGGCTTCAGTACTAGATCTGCAGGGGGGTCTTCCAAACTTGATTTAAGATCTCCACTTTTTAACTCAACATCGCTGAGTTTACTTAGTGGTCCCACTGCCAAAGCTTCTCCTTCCAGCAACTCATCCATAAATTCACTTCTAAGCGCCTAGACTTACCACAACATGATTATTCAAATTATCAACGATCGCTCATACTCGGTGTAAATGACCATGACTTGCTTTTCCATTAAATCATCGAAGTCATCAGACGTATCCTCAATGGAAAACCGGTTGGAGGACCAGAGGGTATTTGAATGGATTTGGAGACATTATAGCTTACCTCTTGATCACCAACACGGATCGTCACTCGCCCACCATCGCAGTCAACGAGGGCTCTATTTCAGAGACAAAAAGGGTCTTCCAAGAATCGTGGGGACATTTTCATCTTTTTCAATGTCTAGGACGTACCAATCAACGGAAAGGTAAATCATCGATTTGAACTAGTACGTCTTTTAAGATTCCCGCTGCTTTCTTAGAAGATCTATCAGCAAATTGCAAATTCATGGTAGTGGGTTCTAGAAGATCAATTAAACCCAGCTGTTTACACACAGACAATGGCATGAGGCTTATAGACGCACCCAGGTCACACAAAGAGTTAGGGAAGACTAGGCCTCCCATTAACACTGTAAGCACGAACTTTCCAGGGTCACCTCTCTTGGTTGGTAAGTTTTCATAATTGATCATTGAACAATCCTCACCAATCAGCCTCTCCATGTCTGACAACTTCCTTTTAAAAGAAACAACATCCTTGATAAATTTTGTATACTTAGGCATTTCAACCAAGACCTCGGATAATGGAAGATTTACGAGTATTTTTCAAGAGATTCAAACACCTTTTCATACTTCTTATCTTCACTCAAAGGGATGTTGCTCTTTCTTGGTGAAAATGGAAGCTTTTTCAAGTCACTCTCGTAAAAGACTTTCTTTGAGGATGAAGCGATAGCTTTGTCTTCCAAATCCTTCCACCTTACTACCTTCTCATTCTTCTTACTCGTCAGGATCAACCTCACGACTCTCACTTGTTTCTTCATTCCTCAGGGTTCAAACCACCGAGGACTTCCAACTCTTTCACTCTCTCAGGATCACCACCGAGTATTCTCTTTCGGCCAAGGGGAGTGTAGGTGCTCAGCTTCCCCTCCTGCCTTATCAATGGCAGGAGGGGCTAGTGGTTTCCCTGGTGGGAAGGACCACTAACTTGAGTACCGCTTCTTAGATTCATTGCACTGGCCTCTTCTCTACCGTATGGAATTGATGGTACGAGGTCAGTACATTGGCCATTGTTCAAGTCGGTTTGAGCAACTTGACCACCCTTCGGATTCTTCTCGGTGGTGGCGGGCGGTTGCCCCTGGGGGTCTTGAAGCTAATCGCTCGGCCCGGTTGTCCAATTTGCCTCTCAAGGTTCTTATTTGTAGTCATCAGGAGTTGGATACTTTTATTTTGCTCCTTCAATTTAGCTTCAAGATTGGAGGGGCCTTGAGAGTTTTGGAAATTTTGAGCATAGGGCTGGCTGGGCCGACTTTGAAATTGAGAATTTGAATTGGAAGGCCAATTACGATTGAATCTCCGAGTAGGATTGGAAAAATTTGAGTTTTGGTTACGATTAAAACCAGGGTTTCTATTGAAATTTTGATTCAATTAAAATTGAATTAGGATTGAAATCGGAAGATTGATTAAACCCGTGGTTTTGGAAATTATTCTCGGCGTAAACTTGATTAGACCTTTGATTGTTCTCGCCATAGAACGCGATTTACTTCGCGATTCTCGCCCGTTCATAGGACGAGAATTTAGATGTGTGCCCCACCTCGTCACAATTCGACATGTGACTTGATTACAATGTCCATAATCATGAAGCAGCATTCACTTGATAAGGTGCGGGGATTGAATTGGCGGCCAATCATGTGGCGACCGACAAACGACTTTTCGCATCATGAGAACACGAGGGTTACGTGGAAAAGAAGAAGTTTGATTTATCGGATTTGAAACTTGAGATCTTTGCCATCCGTCCTGCGACATGGCGATCAAACTTTGCATGTTTACCTCCTCTACCTTAGGAGGAGGGGTGCTTGAATGGCTTGATAAGAGGGGCGTAGTTGTATTTTGCAATGTCCTCAAACAAAGGTGCCCATCCTCATCAAGCGTTTTCTTAAACGCCCCACTGAGATGAACTATTGACCATGCCTTTTGTAAGCTCGGTCAATCCACTAAGAAAGTGTTGACTTGCCTTTGCAAATGCAAGCCATGGTGGGGACACTTTCTAAGCAGAGACTTGAATCTTTTCCAACAATCGAAAAAGGATTCATTCTCTTTCTGATAGAAAGTGAATTTGTCGTTTAAACACTGGGCTGTTTTTGAAGGTGGGAAATATTGACTTAAAAATTCTTTTTCAAGCTCGGCCCAGGTGGTAATAGATTCAGAGGGGAGAGAAGTATTGATGACGGTCAAATTATACCCGTAAAAGTCATCAACGTTGACCTTAAATCGAGATTAATAATGTATATTTCATATTGAATCACTCGTTTATATTTATTATTTAATGTTAAGTGATTATTAATATGATATTTGGTATTTAGCCGTTTTTATTATTTAAAGCCGATTTATTGTGCTATAAATGTTTATTTTGTAGATCACGACAAATCGAGAGGATAAATGTCATTCAATCAATGGATCTCAAGATAATAAGGAAGAAAATCGGAGCATTAATCAAGAGATAAATTAGAGAAATCAGATCAACACGCAAGCATGGAGTGGGGAGCAAGATAGACAAGAAAAATGATTAACGTGTGCAAAAGTAGGTTCGGTCGACCGAGCCTAGTGCTTCGGTCGACCGAGTGTCAGCTCTCGGTTGACCGAGTGTCAGCTTCGGGGTGGTTTTCGGCTTTACTCGTGCTTATCTTCTAGAACCACCCTAAGTCGGCAAAGACCTCTATATAAGCAAGCAGCTACGAGAATTGTAAAATACACCTTATACACCAACATATCCCTTCATTCTTTCTTCAATCTTACAATTCATAATACAACTTTGATACAATGTAGAATAATGTGAAGGTTTCCAGCAATTTAAAGGCTGCGATTATGTAAGCCTTTATTTTCTGTTTCTTTTCTTTTAAGTAATTAATTCCCCCAATTATGTTTTATCGTTTGAGTTAGTTAATTCATAGCTAGATGATGTAGATCTAGGCTATGACGTTAGGGATGTGGCGAAGCCTTGTCTATGAGGATCCCATAACCTACGCCATATGTTTAACGCTCTATTCATGAATCGCTTGGTTTAATTAATGTGTATCTAAGTAGTTTATATGATTTCTTTACGAGTTTCTTGTTTAAACATTCACGTATGATGAAACGCCGAGAAATATATTCTAGGATGTAATCGGGGATGAAATCGTTTGGGTGACCGAATGGAATCATTCGGTCGATCGAAAGTGTGTCTATGCTCGGTCGACCGAGCCCCTATTTGTCTCGTTAGTTAGTCCGCCACGCGTCTTTATGGTAGGTTTAGCTCGGTAGGATTTATTATCTCGTAGGTATGGCCATGGCTACGTCGCTTCGTCGATTTTTCATTAGCGTATTATTAGGAAATACCAATATAATCGTCTAGTTCGGCTCACGAACGATCTTCCGGGACTTTCAGCGAGATCTAGGTAGGTTTTGTATTAGGGAATTGACGTCACCTAGTTGTACGTAGTTCGTAAACTAGCATGAGACCTAAAAGGTAATTGTTAGTTGGACGAGGGCTTGAGCGATCGTTTAGGAAGTACGCCTAACCATAGGAATGTTGCCTAAACGAGGTGTACGGTTAATATCGGCATCCTTAGAGTCGTAAGCGTGTGAGTTATATGAGATGGAGGCACCAAAAGGCGAAGTCACGTAACAATACCACAGTGATCTAGTGACCTACCGGTGCTAAGTCAAGTTAAAGAGGATGACTCCCGTAGCCAATCTAAAATAAGATACAAACGGATTAACAGTTAATGAGTTTAGTTAGTTTTATAAACTATCTAGGTCCAAACGATAAATACTATAATTGGGGAGGTTAATTACGTTGTGTCGAGTCGTGTCTTTACTTTTCTTGTCCTATGTTGGTCGTAGATCGCCTTTATGTCCTTGACATGTATAATTAATTGTTTATATATGGAATTACCCACAATTGGTTTCCTGTGGGATCGACCTTGATTCACTATAGCTATACTACGATGGGCCTAGTCCTCTTGCTAGTATTGGTTTATGGTGGTCAAGTATATTATAACCCGATTGACCACGTCATCAAGTTTTTGGCGCCGTTGCCGGGAGCCAACGGTCAATTTTATATATAAATAATTTTTATTCATGTCAAGTTTTTCGTTTTAGAGTCGGTTTTACGTTTTGAGTCCTCTCGATTGTTCGCTCTGTTCGAAAATTCCAGATTCTTAAAAAAAAAAAAAAAAAAAAAAAATTTATTTATTCGTCGACCGAGAGACCTCATTCGGTCGATCGAGAATTTATTTTTGTTTACACGGTTTCGATTTGTGTTTTTCGAGTCCGGAATTTCGCGTGTGTCTGTTTATCCCAGTATGTTTAATCCGTAGAAGTCGATAGCGACATGGAAACCATGTTAAAATCAGTCCACGGTCTGCTTGTTTTTGTTTTCTTACGTTTTGCGTAAAACCAGGAAGCAATAATCCAAGTCAATAATTTTTCGCGGGCGCTGAGAAAATAACCCAGCAAACATGTGGAGCTACGAATCTAAGATGGGAAAAGTGATGGAAGCAATACCTTTAAAGCACCAAGATGGCTCTGAAATTTTTTTTTTAAGGCTTAAATTCTTCGTGGTACAATGTTGAAGGCAAGGTACTACCCTTTTTTTTGCTTATGTTTTATTACCTTTTGGTTTTTTGAGCATAAGTTAGCCTATACATGAACCTTAGTATGAATCTTAGCCCGGAGTTGGTTTGTAAGATTAATTCTATTAGTGTGGAAGGTTCTGCCCCAAATCTGTCTCATCTAGAGGGTGTAAGGAAACATGTAGTAGTTGAAGGAAGCAGTGAATAAAGAGTTCCTCGTAGTTCTGTTAAAATCTCATTGTCCTATGCATGAAATTGCTTCTACTGGCCATGGGAGCAACACATTGTGTAGTTTAAGCATTCACAATCTAAAGAAGACGTTGAGTTTTGAGAGAACACCATCTACTGCTTTCGTTGAGTTTTATGGTGATGGCTTCTCGGTGAACCCACCTTAAACAGAAACGAGATTACGCTTTGGGTGACAATTTAGAAATCGAAGAATCTTTGTACATAGGTTCGGAAATGGTTTAACCAAGGCTTGGCGAGTTCAACCGAAGCTTCGGGTCAATCAACTCCCTCCACGTGTGATGTAACGTTCTAAAGAGTTCAACAAGACTTAGCATAGCCGATAAGCCTTCGGGCTAAACGGGGCTTATCTTGACGGATTGGCCTGAACTGTCACATATGTTCCAACGAATAAGACGGCGTAGGCTAGCCTACATAACCGGCCTTATTCGAAGTACTTTGATTCATTGTTTCTTATTGTCAAGGCCAAAACCGTAATTCTAACCAAATTCACTAATTCCTAAAACGAGAGCCGAGGTAAGAGCTTTGTATAAATGGTATGGATAAATGTCGTTTCCTAGGTCTCACAACCAAGGGAAGGGTATTAATCCGCAAAAGCAACAAGCCCACCTCTTATAGTGCGCGAAGGGTCAAAGTCTGGCGATCCAAGAATAATAACTGACAAGGATACTTTTGGAAAGTCGAGCTGAGGGCTTTAAACTCAGAACTACTTCTTTGAAAACCCTTAGGATTTCTTTTAAGGATTATAGGTTCTGTTTTCTTTGAGTCAAATAAGAGTAACGTGACATATGTTGAGGTTTTTTATTTTGCCGTGTTCCGATGGCCATTAGGCTAAGGATGTGCAAAACTTTTTTACTCAATATAGGCCACGTGAATTAGAGTTTCTTAGGAGAGTCGAGAAATTGCTAAAGAAAAGGAAATTTAGCAATCAATCTTAAGATGGAAGCATTAAGAGAGCTTGAGAATTACTGAAAATATAACAGAGAATGATTGGTGTGAACAAGAACAATTTTGGCCAACTTCCAAAACCTTTTAGAATGGTGATCCAAGTGAAAATCCAAAATAGTGTGCAATTCATTTTGCAATTATCCTTACCTTTCCTTTTACACTTTTTCACCTTCAACCTTTTCGATCCTCTCACCAATCTGCCCCAACAGTTCACATTTCTAACCATTCTTTCATCGCCTCTCTTACTTTCCATCCAGTTCACTCTCCCACCCAATCCCATTCCTTTAAACAATTCCCAACCATTAACACAATTTCTTACCCACCCTTTATCTTTTCTTCCCGTCCTTATGTGTATCTTTTTCTAAACCCATCATACTCTCAACCTCCATTTTGTTTACAAAATAACTTTGTGTTGCGGAATTTGAAATATTGCTAAGCTTTATTGATAATTTTTTATCATTTTGATTTTCATGATCCTAGTTGGGGGAAGTGTAGCTCTGACCCTAGCTAGATTTTAAAGGTTTTTGGTTCGATCAAAGTACAACTTATCTTTCTACCGGAAGTTTTAAATTTCACATTTTTTTCTGACTATTCCGGCATTTATAGATGATAAGTTTTGTTCTGAACTATCACACCGATCCGACCTTGTTGGTGACGGTTATGACTTTTACGTGACACATTGGGTTATTAGTAATTTCGAGGAGTAGCTACATCTCCTCTCGCTTGTTGATATCCAATGCAAGCGAGAAGTTTTGCGTTAGGTATTTGATTTTATCTTTAGCCAATAGGTCGCATTCAACTGCTATACCTTACCAAGTTTCTCTTTTCCTGGATTGAATACCTTTTCGATCGAGTCACCCTCGTGTTTTCCCACGTCGGGTAATGCTTTTTGATCTTTGTCTTCTCCACCCGGTTTTAAGAATATTTAGGCGGTGGAGGTTGTAGATGAAGACCACCACCTTTAGTTGCTTGTTTATTTTTCTTTCTATTTAGTATTTTTCTTTTGGTTTCCTTTGTCATTGGTTGTATAAAATAAAGTGGCTTAAACTGTTTTCGGTATTTATACCTCATTCTCGCCACATTATTTTATAACTTCCATAGACATGGTATTTTACGGTTTCGTGGAGTTTGTCTCGCTTATACTGAGTTTTCACTTGCTTCTCCACAACGTCTTTGAAATTTACTCCGATGTTCTCGCTTTACTTGAGAGCCGTTTCAGAGCTAAGTCTTCTTCTTAACTTCTCATTTATTTTTGTCATTGAGGACAATGCCATGTTTAAGTGGGGGGTAGGAGACTTAGCCATGTTATGTTATAATTGAAAATTGAATGAAACGGCACATGATTGAAAAATTTGAATAAATGTCACATTATTTATCTCGCACTTTAGAATTGTGAGTTCCTAGCTAAGAATTGATAGGAAATAAACCAAGTTTCATGAGTAAGTGATCATTTTATACTTATGTTAAGTAAATTTAAGGATATTCATGCCCGCTTTTATGAGTAGTTATTTATTATTCAATTACTCAATAAATGAATCGAGTTATACCGCGCAATTTATAAAAAAATTGAAAATATTGTGTACATTGCATAGATGATTGGTTATGCCTACCTAGAGTCGATATCTATCTGCTGAGGTATCCTTATATTCTTACCAACAAAAGCGGAGTAATAAGCTTGAGACGTACCTGTGTTTTAGCAAAATGTTAGACACTGGGCTTGTAGTAACATTACCAAAGTAGCCCCGCGCTTGTGGTAATATTCAATGCTATATTTGATCTAAGATAGGGGGATACTTTAAAAAGTTTTCTTCCTTGAGATTGATAGTATTTGAAAAATATGAAGATATGAATTGAAGATATTCAACTTTTTAAGAGGCTTTGAGTAGTACTCGGTCTCCAAGTCCAAAAACCCTATAGATACGCTCTTGCTTATTGCTCTAGCGCTTCAAAAATTTAAAGGCTTGAGAAGTATTAATGCTGAGGTTGGTAGGTTGAGATTACGAAGTTGGCATAAACTCTAATCTTGCTACGAATATATAAAACTAAATGCACATGCACACATCACTTCGATTCATAGTGAGTAGTGAATAATGGATATCTTATGAGCATGACTAGTATGAGTTGACTTGAGTTTCTTGTGTAAGTATGATTTGACCATAGAAAATGTTGTCTTGGGGAATGACTTATTAATGCTTTGTTCGGGACGATCAAAGTCTAAGTGGGGGGTAGTTGATGACGGTCAAATTATACCCGTAAAAGTCATCAACGTTGACCTTAAATCGAGATTAATAATGTATATTTCATATTGAATCACTCGTTTATATTTATTATTTAATGTTAAGTGATTATTAATATGATATTTGGTATTTAGCCGTTTTTATTATTTAAAGCCGATTTATTGTGCTATAAATGTTTATTTTGTAGATCACGACAAATCGAGAGGATAAATGTCATTCAATCAATGGATCTCAAGATAATAAGGAAGAAAATCGGAGCATTAATCAAGAGATAAATTAGAGAAATCAGATCAACACGCAAGCGTGGAGTGGGGAGCAAGATAGACGAGAAAAACGATTAACGTGTGCAAAAGTAGGTTCGGTCGACCGAGCCTAGTGCTTCGGTCGACCGAGTGTCAGCTCTCGGTTGACCGAGTGTCAGCTTCGGGGCGGTTTTCGGCTTTACTCGTGCTTATCTTCTAGAACCACCCTAAGTCGGCAAAAACCTCTATATAAGCAAGCAGCTACAAGAATTGTAAAATACACCTTATACACCAACATATCCCTTCATTCTTTCTTCAATCTTACAATTCATAATACAACTTTGATACAATGTAGAATAATGTGAAGGTTTCCAGCAATTTAAAGGCTGCGATTATGTAAGCCTTTATTTTCTGTTTCTTTTCTTTTAAGTAATTAATTCCCCCCAATTATGTTTTATCGTTTGAGTTAGTTAATTCATAGCTAGATGATGTAGATCTAGGCTATGACGTTAGTGGATGTGGCGAAGCCTTGTCTATGAGGATCCCATAACCTACGCCATATGTTTAACGTCTATTCATGAATCGCTTGGTTTAATTAATGTGTATCTAAGTAGTTTATATGATTTCTTTACGAGTTACTGTTTAATCTGCTCGTATGATGAAACGCCGAGAAATATATTCTAGGATGTAACTGGGATGAAATCGTTTGGGTGACCGAATGGAATCATTCGATCGACCGAGTGTCTATCTTTCGGTCGACCGAGCCCCTATTTGTCTCATTAGTTAGTCCGCCACGCCTTTATGGTAGGTTTAGCTCAAGTAGGATTTATTATCTCAATGAGGTATGGCCACGGCCACGTCGCTCGTCAGTTTTTCATTAGCGTATTATTAGGAAATACCAATATAAGACATCTAGTTCGGCTCACGAACGATCTTCCGGGACTTTCAATGAGATCCAGGTAGGTTTTGTATTAGGAATTGACGCCACCTAGTTGTAACGTAGTTCAGTAAACTAGCATGAGACCTAAAAGGTAATTGTTAGTTGGACGAGGCTTGAGCGATCGTTTAGGAAGTACGCCTAACCATAGGAATGTTGCCTAAACGAGGTGTACGGTTAATATCGGCATCCTTAGAGTCGTAAGCGTGTGAGTTATATGAGATGGAGGCACCAAAAGGCGAAGTCACGTAACAATACCACAGTGATCTAGTGACCTACCGGTGCTAAGTCAAGTTAAAGAGGATGACTCCCGTAGCCAATCTAAAATAAGATACAAACGGATTAACAGTTAATGAGTTTAGTTAGTTTTATAAACTATCTAGGTCCAAACGATAAATACTATAATTGGGGAGGTTAATTACGTTGTGTCGAGTCGTGTCTTTACTTTTCTTGTCCTATGTTGGTCGTAGACCGCCTTTATGTCCTTGACATGTATAATTAATTGTTTATATATGGAATTACCCACAATTGGTTCCCTGTGGGATCGACCTTGATTCACTATAGCTATACTACGATGGGCCTAGTCCTCTTGCTAGTATTGGTTTATGGTGGTCAAGTATATTATAACCTGATTGACCACGTCATCAAGTATACCACTCTTTAGCTTCTCCCTTTAGAGAAAATGGGAACAATTTTAGTTTAATGGCATCCTCACTTACTCCTTGGATGCGTGTAGTACCGCATATCTCTAAGAACGTATGTAAGTGAGTGTGGGGATTCTCTGACTGATAACCGTGGAAAATAGATGCATGCTGCATCATCTGAATGAGTCCCGGTTTTAGCTCGAAGGTCTGTGCAGTTATGGCTGGAATAACAATAGCCGGGTTGACTTTGACTTTGCCTGACATGGCGTAGTCTGCCAACGTACGCCTATCATTAGCAGCCATTATTACAAAATCAGTGATTTCCTTGGCTAGCTGATCCTCAAGATCTTGCTCGGCTCTGTCTGCTAGAACCGCAGAATGGAAAATCCGCCTGTTTGGCCGGACTACGGTTCGCTCGGGGTCAGGGGTGTATAGTAACGGTCCCTTTTTACTCCGAGTTTGCATAAACCGGACCAAAAACAAGTGAAAGCAACCTAAAGACTAAGAAATTAAAAGCCTAAACTTAAAATTAAAAGCCTAATAAAAGAAAAGAAAGGAAAGGAAGAAAAAGAAACAGGATTTTTAAGGGAAAAGATGAAACAGACGGGCGTCTGCCCAACTTTTGGACTGGACGGGCGTTCGGATTCCCAAACGCTCGTCTGGTCTTTAGAAAACTTGAACGGGCGTTCAAAATTTATGGACGCTGCCTAAGTGAGTGAAAACGCCATAGATTGAAAATTTTCCAAGCGGACGGGCGCCCAAGATCCTGCACGCCCGCTTGGTAGCGGGAAAATTAGAAATGTAAGGTAAAATTAGCGTAAAAGAAAGGGGGGTAAGGAAAAAAAAAACAGAGAAAAGAACAGAGACAAATAGATAAAAGAGGAGAAAACTAATCACAAAAGAAAGAAGAACCTTAAACCCTAAACTAAAACCCTAATATCCTAATAACCTAAACGATTATCAACTAAAAACAGGAATTAAAACGAAATATAAACAAGAAAAACGAAAAACAAAAATTAGGCAACCGTCCGGTTCCCCGGCAACGGCGCCAAAAACTTGTTCACGGATTTTATTAACAAAGCAAGCAAGTAATAGAATTTATAAATCCGGTTTTTCCTCAAGTATAAGGATCGTAGTATAGAGGTTGATACCGGGTCGATCTTACGGGGAACTGGCGATTGTTAACCCTAGTTTTTGTCTAATCAAATTATGTCACGAAAAACTAATCTAAACAGCGGATAAAACTAAACGAAACTGAAAACAAACTTAACTAAAATGTAAAACTGGACAGAAGATATGATCTAAAGCCAGGAAAGATACGGGTTGCGAACTATTTAAACTAAAACTAATATGAAATAAAAGTAACTAATCTAGACAATTCAAGTTTCACGGGATTAAATTCAAGTTTTAACGAGCAAACGAGCGATTGATCCACCTATCCTAACAAGTATCAATTCCTATCTCGATTATATTGCGTTTTCTAACCAAGTTGTGATTTCACCTTGTCTAAAACATGAACCCTAATTTCTTAGGTAATTCACCTATTAATCTTTATCTTTCGATCTAAGATTAACGATTTTACTAATCAAAGGTGTAAACTTAAACCTAGCAATCTAACCTATTAACTCTCGTTATGATAGATTAAACAACTATTCCTTATCATGGTGATCTAAGGCTTATAGAGACTTTCATCAACATAAGACAATCATGACATGCAAATCTTTCAATACAATTGCAATTAGATAATATAAACATGCATAAAGGAAACAACTTTAGGTAAAACTCACAATATAATCGTAGAGAAACGAAATCAAAACGTGTTGGATGGCTTCACAATGCTCGTTTGATGAAGCTTAGCCTCTCAACATCCTCCGAAACTCGAAATTGCAGGAAAAACTAACATATAAAACCGCCTACTTTTAATCTAGAATTTGGAGCATAAAAACGGAATAAAAGAAGTAAAACGCAGCCTAATGCCGCCCTAGGTTTAGGGTTTGAATAATGAGTATATGGTATCCTTAAGGTAGAGAAAACGCGCCGTATATATAGAAAACAAAGGCGGCGCTGCTAAGTCGGCCGAAGGACGCCCGTCCATTCTTGTGAACGCCCGTCCAGATGGATTTGGACTTGCTTCAGACGCCCGTCCACTCAGCGTCCAAACTCTCTGTATCAAATTTCTCAAATGGATGCTCGTTTGGAGATGGTGGACGCTCGTCCAGTGATGAGAGATAAATTTATGATCGTTTTTATGATATTTCGCCCCATTTCTGATACCATTTTGAACATTATTATATCAAATCAAGTCATAAATACTAAGTTTTATCTAAATATGTAAGTGGTAGTTATTATATAAATTATCGTATTTTTATAAGTTTTTGTTAGTTTTGTACCGGTTTTAATGACCGGAGTGTCGTGTCTGTTTTACGCGGGTATTTTTTGTTTGTTTCTTTGCAGAATCCTAAGATGAACTGAAATCCCGATTATCGACACTTTTTGAAGTCAATTTGAGTCGTTGGAAGAAAGTTATAAAGCGTCACTAAGTCAAATGATCAAAGGGTTAATCATTTCTTAAATAAAAATCCCGAGTATCGATGGGAATGGCCCTTCAAAACGGCATTTTCTGAAGAAGTGGCCTTAATGAAAGTCGTAGATCTTCATATAAACGTTCCGATGCACTTTGAATCACGTCAATTGGACTTCTAGAACTCAAGATATGAAACGTCACTAGATCAAGTGGTCAATCCCAAAACGACACGTATTGGGAATGGCTCGTCAAAACGACGCCAGAGAAAGTGTTCTTCGTAAAAGTTGAAGATCTTTGTACAAGCTTTCCGATGCAATTTGAATCATGAAAATTGGAGGTCTACAACCCAAACGGTGGTCAAGTGGCTACTTGATTCGCATTTCATCGAAAATGCCGAAAAAGACTCTGCGTAATACAAATGGCTCATCAAAATGACGTTTTCTGAAGAAGAGTCTTTGATGAAAGTTGTAGAGTTTTCCGAGGGATTTCTAATGACGTTTAAATCACGATTTTTAGAGATCTACAACTCAAGTTACGAATTTTAGAAGTTTAATATATAATTATATATAACCGTCGATCATGTGCTGCATGTTACTGTGATCATTTGCAATGATGGATTCCGGATCGATCCGGCACCAATCCGGACCGATCCGGGAAGGATCAATTGCTTATAAATAGGAGCCTCAGTGCAGACGGATCATTTGTACCTAAAATATATATATATACCATATACTATATATATATCTCTTTCTCCCTTTTTATTTTGTAGTTTGTAAATCGGCCTTATGCCGAAATAAATTCAGTAGTAGTAGTACGGTAGTAATGCTCGGGAAATTCCCGGAAGATCGGTGTTGCTGAAGTCGTTGTAATGCCCGGAAAAAAAAACGATTTCTGAGTCAGCGGTTGTAATCGGGTAATTTTCTATAGTATTTATGTTTATGTTTTTCTTTGTTATTTTCATCTTTTTATCTTTTATAATGTTATTAGGCTAGATCTAATAACTAGCCAAAGTTATGTAATCGTTTTAATTCGATCTTTTCGTTAAAGAAATGTTGTTAAGTTAAAATGATTAAAATTGAGTTAATTGAATCTTTTTCTATTTTGATCGTATTCGTATTGACGTATTTAATCGATCTGAGGAATTCATAATCTAATTATGAATTGACGCCTCGTAGTTAGGTTATGAACTCGTTAATAGAAAAACCGGAGGGTAAAATTGGCCGTGTGAATAACGTGACAACGGAATCCTATTTCCTACCCGGGGGTAGATTTGTTTTGGGAGAAATGAATCTTATTATAATTTGTACTCGAGATCGTAATAATGTTAAATCATCGCTTAATTGAAACTTAAACCGAAAGTTGAATCGTCCGGCTTTGACAACCGGAGCATTTTAAATAAAATTGACCGCTTAACGAACGGAATGACTCCTTTTATCTAAAGGTAGATTTGTACTCGGGACCTGCTCGGAAAAACCGTAATGCTTGTGGACCTTGGGTGATGACAATGGACATATGACAATTTCATACGCCGTGTGAGGAGGAGTTGTCTAGTTTAGAGTACACCGTTTCATTTACTCAATTGGACCTAAAAGGAAGATCGAACACATTTCGTTAATTGAAAAGATCGAGTAAATTGATTACATATACTTTGGCTAGTTTGGTTTATATATTATATTTTGGTACTATATATATATATATATATATATATATATATATATATATATATATATATATATATATATATATATTTTACAATCTATGTACATCTATATATATTTATATATTTATATATATTATATTAGTATAGTTTAATTTTATTTATTGTTTACTCTAACATCTAATCGATCTAACTATCTAACCCGAGGAAAATGTTATAAACTCTGCGACTTAGATCGAGTTAATAATTGCTTCTTGGTGTTTAACCCCACTTAAAAGAATTACCATGTTTTCCTCGAGGAATACACTGACTCACCATACTAGAGCTACAATTTGACCCGGTACACTTTGCCGGTTAGGATCTGTATAGCCTAGGTAATGTCGTCGACTTTGGCGCCGTTTCCAAGGTTAGGTTTAGGTCTGTCAAGATTTTGGCGCCGTTGCCGGGAAAACGCGCTAATTTCTTTCGTGTTCAGGGTTACTACTTGTATTAGCTCAAAATTCTTGAGGATAAGTCAACACTCTTCTTATCACATTTCTTTTTTATTTTCCGTTGGTATCTACCTTCTTTTAGTTACCAATTTTCTTCTTCTACCAATTTCGAGTTATTTTCTATTTTCGATAGTAGAAAGTAAACGCGGTTCGTTTATTTTTGTTGGTACCTACCTATTGGTAAGATACCAATTAAAAAATAAAATAAAAAAATACACTCGGTAAATACCGAGTGGACTCGGTAATTACCGAGAGAAAAAAAATGTGGTTTTTTTATCGATTTCGTGTTATTTTCTATTCGATATTTTCTATTCCACAAGAATTGTCAAATCGAGTTATGAAAACGGCGAAATCAGTAATGAAACACCATCTGATTCAGGTTTTATCTATTTCAAGTTATTTTTCTATTTTTCGATAGTTGATGACCAGAAGTGGTAAGGCCCCACTCACTCCTTATAGGCCTGATTTAAACACTTACGAAAGGCAGTTAAGAGTAGAGAGTAAACGCGGTCATATCACCAGGAAATCGACCAAGTATCATTTTCAAATCGAAATACGAGAATGACTAAAACTAGTGATGAAACCCTGAACGAGGGCTTGATCATGCCCAAGGAATATTAATAAATAAAATAAAAATAGAAATAATCGAATTGGAAGCAAAGTTGGAAGGAACCAAGTTTGAAAGGGCCAATTCAAACCGAACCTTATCGACTCAACCCAAATTCATCTCGGTTCAACCGAGATAAGGCAACACCATATCCAATGCATATTTTGAAGAAAAAGGTACAGAATGATGAAACACAAGTCATTCGAGGAAGCTTTACCATATTCATCTAATGACAAGGGTAAAGGAGGTATACATTCTATCCCTATTACAAAGATGAAGTTGGATAAAAAGTATGTATGTTTTCTTGACGATTTTAGTAAGGGAGAAGTTTGGGAGTTAATCATGAGAGCGTTGTCTTCAACACTTACAATTCATTGAAATATCCATGCATTACACTAGAATCTTGTTCTTGTGTGTACACTTTGTGTTTTTTTTTTTGTTGTGGATTGTACTAACACGCAGGTAATTGAAGAAGATGACTTTAGCAATAATATGAAGGCTCGCAAACCGAAAGCTCAAAAATCAAAGGAAAATGTCAAGAATCGTTTGGATTGGTGGGAATTGTCTAACCTCTGTTGGAAACCGGTATTGAAGAAGGATGCGGTGCGTGAGGATGACCCACCACCAAAGGCCTTAAAAGCAAGCACGGTAAAGTCGGCTATAGACTATAAATGTAGTCAATGACGGGTACTATCCTTCCTTTTTACTCCTTAAGCATTTATTTTTAGTGGATTATGTGCTTAATTGTTACGTGCTTTTGTGAGTAATTGTTAGAAGTATCCCGTTTTGTTTAGTATATTATATTAGTTAATCATTATCATTTTGGTCGAGCAAACGACGTTAACCAAAAAGCGCTACCGGAGGCAAACCCACAAAAATGTTAAATATAATAATTACTCATACTTTGGATGATACTTTGGTAATACTGGATTGATTTTCATTTTGTTTCACCAAGTCTTAGGATGAATGTTTGAATGACATTAAACGGGAACGATTAGGTGGTTATCCGAAAATCCTGATGGATAACAAAGGTTAAATTCAAATGCATCATTTCTTAGACTTAGGTTTTAGAACAATTTGAAATAACCCTTCGAGGATCCGGGTATAAAAGACTCGTGAGTTAATACTTGTCACATATTTCGAGATCATGATCTAGTCTGCTTTAAATTTCAAAAATAATGTGTGACATGTATTAGTTCAACTACTGTGGAATATTGTGTGTTTTAAATCAATAAAAGTTTATGTGGTGTGTTTATCTACCCTTTTGCATTACAATGTCACACTCCACACACTTTTATTTCATTTGCACACACAACGGTCATAACTTTGACCCACCCACCCACCCTTTTTTATCATCCGAGTATTTGTTTTGACTTGTTTTTAGTGCACCATTGCTTTCCCAACAACTTATTTACACTCACTTTACATTGAGGACAATGTAAGTTCGTAAGTGGGGAGTGGAGTCGTTGGTCTAGCAATGGCATTAATGTTTATTTTGTATCAATAAATCCCTTAGTTTTCGATCTTTTTCGAGCATTATTTAGTTGATTAAAATAAACTGTATAAGGTATATATTTCATGGATTTGAAGATATAATGATCAATTTGGATGTGTATAACCAATGTGAACCGTAAGTGCATTGTAATTCCAAATATAGTTGTGTAACATGAATTCCTTCACGTAAGCCTTTGATATTGAAGCGAAAATTTTAAACTGTATCCATTCAGTATCCTAGTGGTTATTCTAGAGAAATAGCAGTAACTTAGTACCTAATTTTTGAACATGTACTGTGAATATCTGAAGGTTTGAATGTGATAGAGAGGATATAAGTTAAGTTTATGAAAAAAAAAAAAAAAAAATAAAGATGAACTATCTATATGTTGGTTGTAGCTACCAATGATTTGAGTGCAGTAGGGCGTTATCACGAAACGTCCTATATCACTATGAGGTTTAAAAGCTCCCGACTGCCTGATGATAGTAGTCCAGCTAGGGTGTTATCACGAAACGCCCTATTGCGTTGGGAATGAGGGCATATGCTACACATGTGGAAAAAAAAAGTTAGATAGGTATTAATGTATTCGATCTCACCTCATGACGCTTGCAAGATAGTCGATTTTGGCAATGAGTTCGGATATGTTAGTATTCTATGAAAAAAATAATAAGAACAGAGCATGGTTGAAAACTTAGTTATCTTCTGACTATCCCCAGTATAAACTGAACGATATGCTTTAGGGATTATCCTAATAAGTACACGGGAGAACTTTGTGTGGAACTGTTACTACTATACCTAGGAAAGTCATTCGAACGTCTTGAATGGATATTTGTTAGTTTGCTTGAATTATTCAAGAGAGGATAGTGGAAATTGAAAAGGCTTGTCACACACACACTCTGTTATACATTTATATTGAGGTTAACGCCTGGTTGTAATTCTATACGGTTGCAACATCTGGTTGTCTCTTATATCTTCTATCTTCATGAATTTATCTCTTATTCATTTTGTTTTATCGCTTGTTTTGATCGAGGACGACCAAAAGCTAAGTAGGGGGTTGTGATGAGAGATAAATTTATGATCGTTTTTATGATATTTCGCCCCATTTCTGATACCATTTTGAACATTATTATATCAAATCAAGTCATAAATACTAAGTTTTATCTAAATATGTAAGTGGTAGTTATTATATAAATTATCGTATTTTTATAAGTTTTTGTTAGTTTTGTACCGGTTTTAGTGACCGAGTGTCGTGGTCTGCTTTACGCGGGTATTTTCTGTTTGTTTCTTTGCAGAATCCTAAGATGAACTGAAATCCCGAGTATCGACACTTTTTGAAGTCAATTTGAGTCGTTGGAAGAAAGTTATAAAGCGTCACTAAGTCAAATGATCAAAGGGTTAATCGTTTCTTAAATAAAAATCACGAGTATCGATGGGAATGGCCCTTCAAAACGGCATTTTCTGAAGAAGTGGCCTTAATGAACGTCGTAGATCTTCATATAAACGTTCCGATGCACTTTGAATCACGTCAATTGGACTTCTAGAACTCAAGATATGAAACGTCACTAGATCAAGTGGTCAATCCCAAAAACGACACGTATTGGGAATGGCTCGTCAAAACGACGCCAGAGAAAGTGTTCTTCGTAAAAGTTGAAGATCTTTGTACAAGCTTTCCGATGCAATTTGAATCATGAAAATTGGAGGTCTACAACCCAAACGGTAGTCAAGTGGCTACTTGATTCGTCTTCACCGAAAATGCCGAAAAAGACTCGTAATACAAATGGCTCATCAAAATGACGTTTTCGAAGAAGAGTCTTTGATGAAAGTTGTAGAGTTTTCCGAGAGATTTCTAATGACGTTTAAATCACGATTTTTAGAGATCTACAACTCAAGTTACGAATTTTAGAAGTTTAATATATAATTATATATAATTATATATAACCGTCGATCATGTGCTGCATGTTACTGTGATCATTTGCAATGATGGATTCCGGATCGATCCGGCACCAATCCGGACCTATCCGGGAAGGATCAATTGCTTATAAATAGGAGCCTCAGTGCAGACGGATCATTTGTACCTAAAATATATATATATACCATATACTATATATATATCTCTTTCTCCCTTTTTATTTTGTAGTTTGTAAATCGGCCTTATGCCGAAATAAATTCAGTAGTAGTAGTACGGTAGTAATGCTCGGGAAATTCCCGGAAGATCGGTGTTGCTGAAGTCGTTGTAATGCCCGGAAAAAAGACGATTTACGAGTCATTGGTTGTAATCGGGTAATTTTCTATAGTATTTATGTTTATGTTTTTCTTTGTTATTTTCATCTTTTTATCTTTTATAATGTTATTAGGCTAGATCTAATAACTAGCCAAAGTTATGTAATCATTTTAATTCGATCTTTTCGTTAAAGAAATGTTGTTAAGTTAAAATGATTAAAATTGAGTTAATTGAATCTTTTTCTATTTTGATCGTATTCGTATTGACGTATTTAATCGATCTGAGGAATTCATAATCTAATTATGAATTGACGCGTCTAAATAGTTAGGTTATGAACTCGTTAATAGAAAAACCGGAGGGTAAAATTGGCCGTGTGAATAACGTGACAACGGAATCCTATTTCCTACCCGGGGGTAGATTTGTTTTGGGAGAAATGAATCTTATTATAATTTGTACTCGAGATCGTAATAATGTTAAATCATCAGTTTAATTGAAACTTAAACCGGAAAGTTGAATCGTCCGGCTTTGACAACCGGAGCCTTTTAAATAAAATTGACCGTTTAACGAACGGAATGACTCCTTTTTATCTAAAGGTAGATTTGTACTCGGGACCTGTTCAGAAAAACCGTAACAGTTGTGGACCTTGGACTGATGACAATGGACATATGACAATTTCATACGCTCGTGTGAGGAGGAGTTGTCTAGTTTAGGAGTACACCGTTTCATTTACTCAATTGGACCTAAAAAGGAAGACCGAACACATTTCGTTAATTGAAAAGATCGAGTAAATTGATTACATATACTTTGGCTAGTTTGGTTTATATATTATATTTTGGTACCTATATATTTATATATATATATATATATATTACAATCTATGTATATCTATATATATTTATATATTTATATATATTATATTAGTATAGTTTAATTTTATTTACTGTTTACTCTAACATCTAACTGATCTAACTATCTAACCCGAGGAAAATGTTATAAACCTGCGACTTAGATCGAGTTAATAATAGCTTCTTGGTGTTTAACCCCACTTAAAAGAATTACCATGTTTTCCCGAGGAATACGACTGACTCACCGGACTAGAGCTACAATTTGACTCGGCATTTGCTTTGCCGGTTAGGATCTCAGATAGCCTAGGTAATGTCCGTCAGCTTTCTGGCGCCGTTTCCAAGGTTAGGTTTATGTCTGTCATCCAGTAAACTTGGAAAAACTCTGTATTGATTCCATCAGGCGGACGCCCGTTCATTTCAGCAGACGCCCGTCCATGTGGACAGGACTTGGACGTTCGTTCAAATTCGACTTCATCTTGATTTTTCCATTTTTATCTCTTTTTCTTCAATGTAAATCATCATTATCTCTTCCTCTTTAATTAAATCCGACTTGATCATCTTTGAATCACCTATTGAGCTCGAATTTGTGCATCTATAACACATGAAAATATCGCAAAATGTAATAATGTCCAACTAAATATAAATTCATCAATAAAACGCATAAATTGACTAATTTTGCGATTAACTTATTAAAAACACCACATGCTCAATATTTCCATCTAAACACTTATTTTCTTATGCAAATAATACAAATACGGGGGAAATTATCATAAAATATAGCGTTATAAATCGTATAAATCCACCCTGATCCATTGTGTGGTCGAATCATGTGAAACCAAGCGAACTAGCCATTGGATAGATGAGATTGGAAGTGTGTAGTGCGTAATTGAATGGTTAATGATTGTATTCACGTTCTAAAACTTATAATAACCGTAAGTGGATTAGATTGACAACCTTGTTCACTATCACACACATATTAAACTTACATATGTATTTTGCGGTGAGATGTGGGATAAGGGGTTTTAGAATCGTGGCGTAGACCCGGCTAAGCTAGTTAGCCCGGGCCTAATATGAGGTTGGACATCGTTAAACGAGCGACTCTAGTGCATATCATGTTAGGTTAGTCGGTTTCCTAAAGGGGATTGGTTAGTCTTGCATAGGGTGTTTATATCGAGTTGTTCGGTTACTCACCAGAACTAGGAGTTGGCACCCGTGAATAGTCTTAACTGAGTAGGGATGGTTGGTAGGATAACGCACACTTTCCATTGAGTCTATCGAGGGGGTAAGAGTAGCTTGTTGGATCATGGTTCGCCTATGCCTTTTAATCATATTAGTATAATCTCTAGTATAATTATTACTTTCTGCATTAGTATAACTATTCCACCCTATTGTTGACCTAGACTAAGTCATAAGTCGACTTTGGTACTCAAACCTAGTCTCTGTGGGATCGACCTTGCTACCGCTGTATTACTACTGACCCGATACTCTGTCGGTTAACGGTTAGTCAGTTAATATTTTGGCTATCATTATGGTTCAGCAAGAAGCAAAACTCAATTTCAACATCAACAGCTGAAGCTGAGTATATAGCAGCTGGAAGCTATTGTGCTCAAGTTTTGTGGATCAGACAACAATTAAGAGATTATGGAATATAAGAGGGAATGATTCCTATAATTTGTGATAATACAATTGCAATTGCTATAACTGATAACCCAATTTTGCACTCAAGGACGAAACACATTGATGTAAGACATCACTTCATAAGGGATCATGCGGAAAAGAAAGATATCACGCTTCTATGTCTCGATCAAGATCGGTTGGTGACATTTTTACTAAACCTTTAGACAAAGAAAGATTTGTAAAACTGAGAACTGAATTGGGTATAATCAAAGTCCGCTAAGTCAGTTTAAGCCTAGAGATTCGTCAAGGGGATTGATCTTTGTTATGCTGGGTGCGCCACTTAATGCATCGACCATTGACATCAACAATCTCAAACTGACTATCTTGAAACTAAAGAATTGACGGAACTGAAATTTCTGAAACTGACCTCAAGCATCAGTTTATCCAGTCAAAGAAAGTCAAATGATTGAAAGGATAAAACCGACATCGGTTATATCACATTTAATTAGCGCCGTATATGTCGACTCCACTGTTTGCTTGTACACCCCCACTATGTCAGAATAGTACATGCATCGGTTACACAAACCATCATGGAATTTGAAAAGTTGGTACAAAATTCTCAGAATATCGTGCATCAGTCCACGAACCGTCAGTACACCCACTATATATCCAACCTCCTTGCACATTCTCACTCACCAAACAAAAGAAAAATTCGAACTTTGTCTCTCACAAAAATCAAAATTTTATCTTAAAATCATATCTTTTTCTGAAAATTTAGTAATGGCAGCCCCCATGAAATCACAAGAAGAAAGGCTCATTACTGAATTGGATACTTTATCATTCGAACAATATGAAGAACTCTGCAACAATACCCTGTTAGCAAGCCTTATGTGCGAGAAGATTAAGCGTCAATAAGGATTATGAGACATACTGGAAGTAAAGTTCAACGAAGATCGTGATGTTGAAGGGCTTTTAAAATTCTGGGAAAACATGAGATTGGTAAGGCAATCTCTGATTACAAAAGTTCAAGGTGAAAGGATTATATTCAATGAAGCAGTCATCAGGATGCTATTCGATTTCAAGGAACCACTTGTGAAATCAGTAGATTTGAGTTGTTTACCACTCAAAAGAGATGTCTTTCTCAAACAAAATTTTCTCTAAGAAAAGAAACCAGACCATTAATTCACATGTCAACAACCTCAAACCGGAGTTTGGCCTCCTTAGCAAATGGCTCTGCAGACATGTCATTGGTAGATACAAAGGCATTGCCATATTATCTGAAGACAATATTTATCTGATGAACATAATCTGGGATGAACTTGAGTTCAATTAGGTAGGTTATGTGTTTAACCAGATAAAACAACAACACTTAGCTGAATTGGAAAGTGTTCGAATAGCTCAAGATGAAGGAAGAGTGATGAGCTAAAAATTCACCCACTAAAAATACATTTATAAAGACTCGCAACTGTGGGTAAACTAACTCTCTAACTGGCAGAGTACCAGGTCGATTGCTAGGATAGCTACAGGAGTACGAGGTCGTCCCAAGAGAAATGTGGTTGTGAGTACCAAAGTTAACGTGATTCTTAGTCTAAGCGATCAAAGTTTTAAGTGGAGTGTTTATACTAATGCTAAAAATAAATTTTAACTAACGAGATTAACTAGGTGATTAAAAAGCATAGCCGAGCCATGATCCAACAAAGTTATCTCCCCACGGGAAAAACTTGATAAGGAGTGTGTTTTATCCGATTCGGTTCATATGATATTCACGGGTGTCAACTCTTTATTCTTGCGTTAAGATCTCGAGCGACTCTCACTTAACCCCACACTAGGTTTATTAACCCTCCCTTTGAGAGCTAACTCGCCTAACATGGTTGACCGGGATAAAAAGCCATTGAAAAACCTCACAAAAACATAATTTTAACGTATCACTTAGGTTGCCAATCTAACGATTAAGACTATGGTTTAGTGATTTTAAAACATGTTTCGCACATCTCGTAAAAATAAGAATTTCACTTAGGCATAGTCCAGATCTGTCACTTAGATTGTCAATCTAACAATCAGGACTATGATTAGTGATATCCATATCTCACATCTCACCGCAAAATACATTTATAAGCTCGATGTAACCGTGAACAAAGTCGTCAATTTTATTCAAAGTTAGGAAATGATCAAAACGGGTTTTAAAACATGAGTTTATCATACGAACGTTTAATTACGCACACACAACTCCCATCTCGCTCTCCGAGGGTCAATTTTACCCGCTTTCACATAATTCGCTATGTTTAGTTTAATTACTCATATTAACGAAAATAACAACGAAAATAACAAAACGAAAGAAAACAAAACGAAAAAGATAACTACAGCTGTATAGATATACGTATAGATATATATATATATAGATATAGATATATATATAATATACGTATATATATATATTTATACTAATTGCATAAAATAAAAGAAAGCAATAAAAGCGGCAACGAAATTATATTAAAACTATAACTAGTCGGGTTATTACAATCGACATTATAACGACATATATATTACATATAGGCCCCATAACATAAATAAAAAAGAAAGAAAGAAAGAGAAGAAGAGAAATGGGAGAAGAGAGGGCACCGTTCTTTGATGCTCGCTATATATAGGCAAATATAAGGGGACCGGATCGATCCGAAATTGTGCCGGATCGATCCGAGCTCATCATCACTAATGATTACTGATAACATGCAAAGACATGCAGGAGAATATAATTATATATAATTATATATTAAACTTCTAAAATTCATATCTCGAGTTGTAGACCTCCAAAAATCATGATTCAAACGTCATTAGAAAGCTCTCGAAAACTCTACAACTTTCATCAAGGACTTTTCTTCAGAAAACGTCATTTTGATGAGCCATTTGTATTACGAGTCTTTTCGGCATTTTCCAAGAAGACGAATCAAGTAGCCACTTGACCACCGTTTGGGTTGTAAACCTCCAATTTTCATGATTCAAATTGCATCGGAAAGCTTGTACAAAGATCTTCAACAATTTTACGAAGAACACTTTCTCTCGAAAACGTCATTTTGACGAGCCATTCCCAATACGTGTCGCTTTCGGGATTGACCACTTGATCTAGTGACGTTTCATATCTTGAGTTCTAGAAGTCCAATTGACGTGATTCAAAGTGCGTCCGAACGTTTATATGAAGATCTACGACTTTCATTAAGGCCACTTCTTCAGAAAATGCCGTTTTGATAGGCAATTCCCATCGATACTCGGGATTTTCATTCTTAAGAAACGATTAACCCTTTGATCATTTGACTTAGTGACGCTTTATAACTTCCTTCCAACGACTGAATTGACTTCAAAAGTGTCTATACTCGGGATTTCAGTTCATCTTAGGATTCGCAAAGAAATAAACGTAAAATACCCACATAAAACAGACACGACACTCCGGTCACTAAAACCGGTACAAAACTAACAAAACTTATAAAAATACGATAATTTATATAATAACTACCACTTACATATTTAGATAAAACTTAGTATTTATACTTGATTTGATATAATAATGCTCAAAATGATATCAGAAACGGGTTGAAAAGTTATAAAAATAACGGTGAATTTTTCCGTCATCACAACCCCCCACTTAGCTTTTGGTCGTCCTCGAACAAAACAAGCGATAAAATAAAATGAATGAGGAAAAATTCATGAACATGTAAAATATAAAGGCCAACCGGATGATGTAACCAATCGAATCATAACCACACGTTAACCTTAATATAAATGTATAACAGAGTGTGTGTGTGACAAGCCTTTTCAATTTCCACTATCCTCTCTTGAATAAATCAAGCAAACGCACTAGTATCCATTCAGACAATCCTAACAACTTTCCTAGGTATAGGCAGTAACAGTTCCACACAAAGTCCTCCCGTGTACTTATTAGGATAATGCCTAAAGCATATCATTTAGTTTATACTGGGGATAGTCAGAAGATAACTAAGTTTTCAACCAACTTTTTCTTTTCTTTTCTATTTTTTTTCCTTTTTCTTTTCATAGAATACTAACATATCCGAACTCATTGCCAAAATCGACTATCTTGCAAGCGTCATGAGGTGAGATCGAATACATTAATACCTATCTAACTCTTTTTTTTTCCACATGTATAGTATATGCCCTCATTCCTAGCAATAGGATGTTTCGTGATAACACCCTAGCTAGACTACAATCATCAGGCAATCGGGAGCTTTTAAACCTCATAGTGATATAGGACGTTTCGTGATAACGCCCTACCGCACTCAAATCATTGGTAGCTACAACCGACATATATATAGTTTATCTTATTTTGACATTCTTTCTATCACATTCAAACCTTCAGATACTCACAGTACATGTTCAGAAGTTAGGTACTAAGTTACTGCTATTTCTAGGATAAACCACTAGAATACTGAATGTGTACAGTTTAAAATTTCCGTTTCAATATCAAAGGCTTACGTGAACAAGGAATTCATGTTACACAAATATATTTGGAATTACAATGCACTTACGGTTCACGTTGGTTATACATATCCAATTTGATCATTACATCTTTAAATACATGAAATATATACCTTATAAAAATTATTTTAATCAACTAAATAATGCTCGAAAAAGATCAACAACTAAGGGTTTAAACACTTACTGCCATTTCTAGACCATCCTCGACTCTACCCCCCACTTACGATTTTGCATTATCCTTAAACATATTGAGTGAGATAGAGAGGAGAACTTAGCTTATAAACTTGGCAGAAAGATGCTATCAAATCCCGTAATGCTTGACCATGAGAAAGCACGTCCCGAATCCTCAGAACAAAACAAACAAAACAAAGCCAACATGGGACATGGTCCTCGTGCCAAAGTATGCAATAGAGATATGGGAATAATAAGATAATGGCATCATCACGTCGAGAAAATTCGATAGGCTATATAATAGCTTTAGATGGAAAAATCACCCACACGGGTAGAGCACAAAACATCTAAGCATATACGTATCACATGAGCATATATCATAGTCAAGACATCAATTCATAGATTCATTTTTATTACACACAGTTTTATTAAGGCGGGAATACTCACCACTATACTACAACAACAAGAAATTTGAAACAGACTAGATCATAAAATGAAATGTGTGAAAGAGTATAGAGTCTTTTATAACTAGATCCTCAAGGGTTTAACAACCTAAGTCCAAGAAATGATGCATTCGAATTTTTTCTTTTTTTCTCCATAGGGATTTTCGGATAACCACCTAATCGTTCCCTTTTAATGACATTCAAACATTCATCCTGAGACTTGGTTGTGCTTTGTGTTCATCTTTCATACAGATTCTACATTTCATTAAGACTAGTCTTATTCAAATTATTATTATTATCGGGTCGCCTCCGGTAGCGCTTTTGTTTAACGTCGTTTGCTCGACAAAGTTGACTCTAAACGGACTCAATCAACCAAAATCCGAACTCAAGAAGATCAATAGCTTAAGAAAATTAACAAAGCGAGAACCATCGAAATTAAATTGTCTAGAAACGCACCTCGTTTGGCTCTCGATGCTACCTCCTCCCAACCGTCGAACCTTCTTTTATCACTGTCGAACCATCTTCTTTTGAAAATCACCATAAAGCTCATCCATCGGGGAGTACACAAGCTGGACCGCAGAAAATTTATCCTCACAGAGTGGATAGTAATCCGGGACTGATATATCAACTTTTACCAACTCTCCCAGTGGCTTTACCAAAGATGGCCAATCAATCTCCGATCCTCTAACTCGAAATCTCATTATCGCAAATCGAATCCTCAACCTTATTCTCAACTGAACTTCTTCAATGAGCACTTCATCTTTCCCAACCACCTCACATGTCTCGCCTCTTTCACATACCTCACTAATTCAATCAATTCCCCACCTTGTCTTGAAGATTTCTTATGGCGGAGTCAAGATTTACCTTGAACTCCTCTGCATGTCCAACGATCGCTCTTCCAGTGCTCTGGTTCAATCGTTCTAGTTGCTCTATTTGACTGTCGGTGAATTCTTCTTGTGGCATGGGGGAAAACTGATCATATTGACTTTGATTCATCGGAGGTGAGTAGTAGTCTTCTTGCCATTCCAGACACTGATCAGATAGCTGAATATGGTTGAAGCTATCAACGTGTTGAGTATGAACACTGTAATCCTGATGAGCATTAGGGTTCGGGTAACCCTCGTAATATGGTGGCTCATTACTCGAATAACCATAATTCTGGTCCTGGTATGTACTAGGGCAATTATAGGACCAAGATCCCTGGTTACTCTGCTGTTGATACTGAGGCTGAGGCACGAACTGTTGTTGATAAGGTTGGTAGGGGTATTGTTGTTCAGGTGAGTAATATTGATTGAAATATTGATCCATTTATGTTCAAACTGCAAGATTTCAGAAAACAACACGAAAACAATAAAATTCTTTTTTTTTTTTCTTTTCGTTTTTTTTTTAAACACACGATATTTAGACCCCTCAAAAAGTTATGGTAGCCGAAGGCCCTAATCCCCAGTTTTAGCCAGACTTACAAGATATCACCCTCTCAAGAGGCTAAGTACCAAAGTCGTATTCAAACCGAGTTCAGGACAATATCACTTCAAAGATCCATAGCTCTTATCGACATCTAAATAAAACAAAGAAAATAAAAACCTAGGCCCAAGCCTTCGGTTCACTTACAAGATATCACAACAATATCACACATTTCCCGGCAACGGCGCCAATTTTGATGAGCTAAAAATTCACCCACTAAAAATACATTTATAAAGACTCATGAATCTGTGGGTAAACTAACTCTCTAACCGGGCAGAGTACTGTGTCGATTGCTAGGATAGCTACAGAGTACGAGGTCGTCCCCAAGAGAAATGTGGTTGTGAGTACCAAAGCTTAACGTGATTCTTAGTCTAAAGCGATCAAAGTTTTAAGTGGAGTGTTTATACTAATGCGAAAAATAAATTTTAACTAACGAGATTAACTAGGTGATTAAAAAGCATAGCCGAGCCATGATCCAACAAAGTTATCTCCCAAGAAAAACTTGATAAGGAGTGTGTTTTATCTGATTCAGTTCATATGATATTCACGGGTGTCAACTCTTTATTCTTGCGTTAAGATCTGAACAGCTCTCACTTAACCCCCACACTAGGTTTATTAACCCTCCCTTTAGAGAGCTAACTCGCCTAACATGGTTGACCGGAATAAAAAGCCATTGAAAAACCTCACAAAAACATAATTTTAACGTATCACTTAGGTTGCCAATCTAACGATTAAGACTATGGTTTAGTGATTTTAAAACATGTTTCGCACATCTCGTAAAAATAAGAATTTCACTTAGGCATAGTCCAGATCTGTCACTTAGATTGTCAATCTAACAATCAGGACTATGATTAGTGATATCCATATCTCACATCTCACCGCAAAATACATTTATAAGCTCGATGTAACCGTGAACAAAGTCGTCAATTTTATTCAAAGTTAGGAAATGATCAAAACGGGTTTTAAAACATGAGTTTATCATACGAACGTTTAATTACGCGCACACAACTCCCATCTCGTCTCCCGAGGGTCAATTTTACCCGTTTTCACATAATTCGGCTATGTTTAGTTTAACTACTCATATTAACGAAAATAACAACGAAAATAACAAAACGAAAGAAAACAAAACGAAAAAGATAACTACAGCTATATAGATATACGTATAGATATATATATAGATATAGATATATATATAATATACGTATATATATATATTTATACTAATTGCATAAAATAAAAGAAAGCAATAAAAAGCGGCAACGAAATTATATTAAAACTATAACTAGTCGGGTTATTACACCGACATTATAACGACATATATATTACATATAGGCCCCTCCATAACATAAATAAAAGAAAGAAGAAGGAGAAGAAGAGAAATGGGAGAAGAGAGAGGGCACCGTTGTCATTGTCGATGCTCGCTATATATAGGCAAATATAAGGGCGGATCGATCCGAAATTGTGCCGGATCGATCCGAGCTCATCATCACTAATGATTACAAATAATATGCAAAGACATGCAGGAGAATATAATTATATATAATTATATATTAAACTTCTAAAATTCATATCTCGAGTTGTAGACCTCCAAAAATCATGATTCAAACGTCATTAGAAAGCTCTCGGAAAAATCTACAACTTTCATCAAGGACTTTTCTTCAGAAAACGTCATTTTGATGAGCCATTTGTATTCTGAGTCTTTTTCGGCATTTTCCAGTAGTACGAATCAAGTAGCCACTTGACCACCGTTTGGGTTGTAAACCTCCAATTTTCATGATTCAAATTGCATCGGAAAGCTTGTACAAAGATCTTCAACTTTTACGAAGAACACTTTCTCTGAAAACGTCATTTTGACGAGCCATTCCCAATACGTGTCGCTTTCGGGATTGACCACTTGATCTAGTAGTGCGTTTCATATCTTGAGTTCTAGAAGTCCAATTGACGTGATTCAAAGTGCGTCGGAACGTTTATATGAAGATCTACGACTTTCATTAAGGCCACTTCTTCATAAAATGCCGTTTTGATAGGCAATTCCCATCGATACTCGGGATTTTCATTCTTAAGAAACGATTAACCCTTTGATCATTTGACTTAGTGACGCTTTATAACTTCCTTCCAACGACTCGAATTGACTTCAAAAGTGTCTATACTCGGGATTTCAGTTCATCTTAGGATTCTGCAAAGAAATAAACAGAAAATACCCACATAAAACAGACACGACACTCCGGTCACTAAAACCGGTACAAAACTAACAAAAACTTATAAAAATACGATAATTTATATAATAACTACCACTTACATATTTAGATAAAACTTAGTATTTATACTTGATTTGATATAATAATGCTCAAAATGATATCAGAAACGGGTTGAAAAGTTATAAAAATAACGGTGAATTTTTCCGTCATCAAAGAGCACCTGTTGATAGACTTCTACTGAAAAAGACACTCAGTGGCGTTATTCAACATTATCTGGAAATAATCAAGGAAGGGAATGCAACAGAACGAACTGGTGGATCTGTAAGAAGAATGGATACATCCACATGAGATGTTACTCTAGTTCATTCTAGGAAAGAAATCTCCAAGACTTCCCAACCTGAAGCCAAGAAGAAAATTGTGTCTCAGCAAACAGCTGAACACAAAGGAATCAAGCGAAACGCTGACTCTGAGAAAGTTAAGTCAGTCGGAAAATGTTTGTTCCCAGGCACCTCAAGTCAGTCAGCACCAACTGAGGGGGAACAAAAACTGACAACTTGAGTCACAAGATATGTCAGTATAGAAACTGAAATTGTTTCTCAGTTACAACAGTCTATTAAGAAGAAACAAGTTTCCGTTATGCATGCTGAAAAAGAGCAATAGCAATTTCAACTTGACTCAACAATCGATTAACGTTTTGAAGTCGGCGTAATCATCAGGCTGATAAAGATGAAACTCAAGACCGAAGACTGTCGTGAAGCTCCTCTCCCAAGTGAAGTAAAGTTGTTATTACAGAAACTTGAAGTCAAGGATTTATATGCTCTATTTCCCTTGGATGAATTTCTCACAAACTATTTCAGAAGATTCACTGAGTTAGCTCAATGAAAATCAGCCACATCATCAGCATTAGATATTCAAAAGAAGAAGGATGATGACAAAGATGATGAATCGAAGAAAGAAGCTGATAAGGTTACATATTTGCAAACTGAAATTCAATCTCAAGTTCACAATACGCAAACTGTTGATCAGGAAGAGGAATTGCCAGTTGGAAACCAAACAACTGACAATCAACAAGCAGTTGGAATGGTTGAAGATAAGTAGTTAATGGTAATCAAGGATGATTCTCAGCCAGAAACCCAAAAAGCTGAAGAAACAGATCCTTCTGAGATTTTGACAAAAGAAGAATTGAGCAAAGTACATGAAAATCTGAGGATTATGCTCAACCAAAAAGATGAATACTATGGCCTTTTGTCAAATATTTCTGGATATTTGGAAATATCGGAAGAAGACATATGTCTCATTCGAGACAAAGCTAAGCATTATTCAGAAATCAAGTTCTAGCTCAACCTCAGAAATTCTCCGTCTCAAAGAAACTCTTGAACTCACAACCTCAGTAGATAGAGAAACACATGCTGAAGCAGAATGACATTTAAATCAGCGCATCTATGGTTTAGAAACTCAGCTGAATGAAGTACTCACTTCTCAGAAGATTATCTTAGTAGGCCAAATAGCAACCCATCAGTTGGTAAATCAGTTATATGATGCCAAAAAGGGGGAAGCTGAAGAAGAAAAGCTGAGACTGCTTGATGAAAAGATGAAAATGGAAGAGGAACTGAAGAAATACAAATCAGTAGCAGATCCTTATGTGAAGATAAATGAATTATCTGAAGAGCAGCTAATTGCAAAATACAATCAACCTGGAGAAATGAGAGCTACTCTTACAAAGGATTTGTGGATGAAGTTTGTCAAAGATCATAGCAATATCTTGTTTACTTCAAATACAAAGACAAGACTTATGAAGAATCTCTTGTTTACTTCTTATCTGATCAGTATCATAATCAGAAGATGGCACAATATAAGAAGATCAAGAAGATTGAAGAGAAATTGCAGATCAGAGACAAGACTGAACAAATTAAAGTTGATGTGGCAGAATTTGAAGCTTATTACAAAGGTGAATCAACCTTGCCTAAACTAGTTTTGTGGAGGAAGTGGAAACTCACAAGTCAAGTAGACTATCTCAGAACCTTCCCCAAGGAAGACACAAAGATAGAACATGGTTTTCTACTTCATGATAAAGAGAAGAAATTTATCAAAGTTACACAAAGAAATGCTTAGATTTTATTTCAGTTTATCTACTGTGTAACTATTCCAATTTTTGCTAATCTTAATGAAATCCAGTTTCCAGTTTTACATTGTTTTTAATTGTTATTTATCTTTAAGCTTTTCTTTTAAGGAGGGTTTTGGCATCATCAAAAAGATGGAAATTGTTGGGAATAAAATTTAGTTTTGATGATGATTCATCGTATTCAAGAACATGTTTGTTAACACCCCATTGATGAAGTGCTGAAACTAACCGTTATAGCGAAAAGCTAAAAGATGTCTAGAACTGAATGTATAAGTTTTACTAGAGTCTGATAATTATATAGGTTATATCGGACAAGCAATCGTAATAGATAGAAGTGTCGAAGAACGAAGCGAAAATCATCTAAGAACCGGAAATCACTTAGACAAATGGAATGAATATGTGATCGAGATATACACCAAGAATCAAGTTCATGAGAAATCAAGAAGGTAAGTTCACCGAGGGACACAGACTCGGTTGGCTTATCTATAAATCAAGGTGAGGAATAGACTCGATGATTTGATGAATCAAGGACACGATCGATTAAGGAAGATTGAAGAAGCGAGGGTTCAAACTCGGTTATGAAGATTTTAAGCCGAGACCGTAAGGTTAGAATTCAGGTAAGTCTGTGATGGGCTGAACTGACTTTATGGATCTTGAAAGAAGACCTAAGTATCATAAGGACAAGAATATCTTAGAAGATCTTTATAAGGAATGGTGTAATCTGATTCAATTACATAAAATCAGAAAAATAGAGTACTGAAGTTTTTGAAGAAGAGTAAAAACTCGATTAATGCTCTAAGTCGATTAAGCAAAGCGAAAATCGACATACTCGAGATAAAAGCGATGAGAAACTCAGTTTTACAAGTCGATCATCCAACAAAGCGAAAGTACATTCGAACATTGTAAAGGAAGCAACTCTATTGGATGAAAAACTTACAAGTCGTAACGGTCACAAAATATAGCCGTTACAAGATAGATGTTGATTCAATTCGAATTCAAACAAAATGAACGTTGGACCTCACACTATAAATAGATGACTTTGCACCAAGGATCAAACACCAAGAATTAACAAGATTACAAGAATTCTTGTGCAAGGGTCTCGTTCATTCGAATTATTATTTGCGCTCAACAAGATCTTATCTAGTATTCTTCAAGTGTTCAAGCTACATCAATCTTATCCAGATTTCTACACTTTGAAGAACCACAAGCAAGAATCAATTCATTGATTCTCAGCCCAACTTTGATCTTAATCAAAGGCTTAGACTGTGAAGCAATCCGTTCAAGGCGTTGCCGAGAACAGTTGTGTCATTTGCAGTCGGGTAGACTGTGTTTGTGGTGGTAGCTGGTGAAGAGGCAATACAACCCTCTAAGGACCACTGGTTCAAGCAGTTGAAGAGCAGCCATTCAACCTGTTCTTTAGTTGTTTAGATAGTGACACTACGGATTAGTCAAGGACTATCATATAGGACTTTTTGTAACTGCGTACCTCAAGGAGTTCTAGTGGAATTTTCCTCCTACATCATAGGGGAAGAGTGGACTGACATGATTACACCACCGGGAACCACAAATTTCTTGCTCTACTTACTTTACGCATTTACATTCTGTTATTTACTTTATTGCACACTGAAATTAATTGTTATAAGCATACACAGTCCACAAACTGACATTCACCAGAATTCAGTTTTGCATACATCATTTTCTTATAGAATAACAAGATCCAGATAAAGGCTAAAACCTATATCCGCTGCCGGTTAACTCAGTTTTGTATAAGTCAGTTTGACTTAAACTCACTCTGTTAGCTCAACTCCACACAATTTAAAAGCGAACCTTAATTGTTAATCAATGTACAAGACTCAGTTTCCAGTTAGGTTTTGGTGACAAGTTTATTCACCCCCCTCTAAACTTGTGTTAGCCTTTCTAAGGGACCAACACATACACATCATGATATGCAATGTTGTCAAGGTGACTAGATCTCTACATCTTAATCTGAATCAGGCAAAGGGTTGTGGTGTGGAAGGTTAGTTGAGTGATGGTCAACTGAGTTGAGTGTTCAAGTCTGGAAAATCAACTGAGGGGTGGTTAGCTGAGTCCTTGTTCAAGCTGAGTTTAAGTTCACCTAAGTGAATTTTATCTAAGCAAAACAACAAGTAATAAATTATAAACCGGTATACCCCAAGTGCGAGGATCGAGTAGTATAGCAACTAATACCGGTCGATCTCACAGGAATCGAGGTTGGTCTAGTTCTTAATATTTCTAAAGGTTGTCACGAAAAATAACTAAAAACGAAAACGAAGAAACAATAAAGCTGGATGAGGGTTGTCAATCCAAAGCCGGGAAAGATAGTTATGAAAACCTAAATCTAAACTATAAACTAGAAAGAAAACAATAAACAACTATAAAGTTGTGACGATGATCATGGTGATTAAACAACGAACAAGCAATGATCCACCGTTCCCGGAACCCTCAATTTCCTCTCTAAGGTTATCTTGTGATGATTTAACTCAAATCTTGATTCACCTATCAAAAGTATGAATTTCTAATCTCTTAGATAATTCGTCTATTAATCTCGTCATCTCTCGATCCTTAAAGATTAACGCTTTCATAACAAAGGTGTAAGATTTATTCAATCTAGCAACCTAGATTTCCAACCTAACAACTCTCGTTATTTTTAGGTTAAAGATCCAATCTTTCCTATGGTGATCTAGGTTTACGCCGACTCTCGTTACATAGTAAACATCAACAGCAATACATCTCTCGATTTAAATTGCATAACAATAATAAGCATATAGAAAAGATACGACTTTATTAAAATCACAAAATAAACCTAAGATTGAAAATAAAGAACCTGCTGAAACGGTTTCACAGAACTTGAACAAACTGATCAGCCTCCGATCAGCATCGTTACAATCCAGAAAGAAAGCGAAACAAAATAAAAACCTAATCTAACCCTCGGTCGACCGAGCAGGGACACTCGGTCGACTGAGCCTGCCTCTAGCTCGAATTAGGGTTTTCTCAATGTATGGTGTGTAATTGTGGTATCTTTAGGGTTTAAGCAATGCGCATATATATAGAAAAATAAGTCGGTTATGCTAAGTCGGCCACTGGACGCTCGTTCACTATGCTGGACGCCCGTCCTAGCTGCTTGAAATTTTTGAGTCGGGCCGAGCTGAATCAGACGCCCGTCCCATGTATTATCAGACGCTCGTTCAACAATTATCTCAAAACTCTGAATCAAGTTACTTCTCCTGGACGCTCGTCCATACCTTCAGACGCCCGTCCAGCCGGACGGAGCAGCAGACGCAAGTTCAGCTCATTATATCTTCATTCTACCTTCGACCTGCATCTCCTTCCTTCCATTTAATCTTCAATCAAATATCTTTTCAGCTCATTCCTTGCCATGCAAATTGTACCTACAAGATAATAGAAACGTGCAAAATGTAGAAACATATATATTGATAGAAAATCGCTAATAAAATCACGTAATTAACTTGATTTTGCACTTAAACCACTTCAAACCTCATTTGCTCAATAAATCCAATAAATACCTACTTTCTATGCAAATCATTAGATTATAGAGGAAATTATTACAAAATATAACATTATAAACCATAGAAAATCACCCTAAAACACCGCATCCAGTGCGGTTACGTCTGGTGACTCTGAGGTGAGGTCACGTATGGGGTATTTTCGGGAATCCCGACATGAGTCTTTATGGCGGCTAGGGTTAGGTTTCAAAAAATATAAATACCGGCGTTAATTTTAACTTAAAGTGTGTGTGAGTATCATCTTGTAATTCTGTGCATAATAAAAGTTTTAATTTTCTGTCCATGGAGTAGTCGCACAACATCGGAAACCATATTAAATCTCTGTGTTTTCCTTGTTTCTATCTTGTTTATTGCATTCACATTATTTGATCTGTTATTTTATGTCTTCGATTGCAATCCGTAACAAAAACCGGTATCAGAGCGAGGTTTCCTGGAAATCGCAATCGAGCAGATTTGATCGTCACCAAGGTCCTCACCGGCACTAGGTTCTAGAATCAAAGTCTATTCTCCGGCAAGAGAAATATCTACAATTAACGTGAAAATCGACAACTTTACAGAGAGAAACTGTTTCAGTCTTTGGCAAATTAATATGCGGGCCTTGTTAAAGGAACAAGGGTTGTGGACTCCTTTAACCAAGAAAAGAGATGGCATTTTCATTGAGATGACCAGTCTGGAGGAAAAAACACATTCAACCATCATGTTGTGCCAATCAGATGATGTTATCACAAAGTTGTGAAGGAAAATATCTGCACCGGGCTTTGATCGAAGTTTGAAAACTTGTTTATGACTAAGTCTGTTGGAAATAAAATTTATGTTTTGATGATGATTCATCACTTAGTTTATTAATTATTCTTAACCCCATTGATGAAGTGTCATAACTAGCTTTTATAGTGCAAAGCAAAAAGATGTCTAGATACCAATGTATAGGATTTATTAAAGTCGATATTTGTATAAGTTAAATCGGACAAGCAATTGTAATAGTTCTTGACCGAATCGAGAAATGAAGAAACCGACATTTTGACTAATGAGACTCTACGAGAAACCGACAATAGAGCACACCAACAGAAGATTGAAGAAGATAAGTTCGCTGAGAGTTACAGACTCGGTTGGCTTATCTAAAAGATGGAAGAACTGAGGGACACAGACTCAGTTATTGAAGAATGAAGAACTGAGGGCTCAAACTCAGTTATGAAGATTAAAAGTTGAGATCAGTAAAGTTGGACTTGTGCAAGATTGTGATGACTGAATCGACTTTATGGATCTTGTATGAAGACCTAAGAATCATAAGGACAATGAGTTCTTAGATGATAAATGTATCATGGTGTACTACGATTAAGTCAATTATAATCGATGAAAATCGAGTCTTGATATTTGAAGAAGAATAAAATCTCGATTAATGCTCCAAGTCGAAGAAAAGCGACAAGTAATAAACTCGATATAAAGCGATAAGGAAACTCAGTTTTACAAGTTAGTCATCCAACAAACTGGAAGTACAATCGAACGTTGTAAAGAAAGAAATCTCATTGGATGAGTCACTGACACAGCAGGAACAGTCAGAAAATATAGCCGTTACAAAGCGGGATGAATGTTGAATGAACCCTATAAATAGATTACCTCTACAACATCAAAAAAAGGGGGGGTATATGATAACAAGCAAGAAATCCATCTAGTCAAGAAAGATCAAATTGATGGGGAAAGCCAAATTCAAAAGAATACTGCTAAATACTTAATTGCAAGATCAAGAAAATTTCTTCAAAGTGTTCAAGCATATTCAGACAGATTCAAGATCTAGCATTTGAAGAAATACAGAGCCGTGCTTAAATTAATTATTCAGAAGAAAAGCTCAAATCACAGTTGAATCATAGTCATTGATTCAAAGTCTCAACTTTGATTTTATCAAAGGTTTAGACTGTGAAACACCAAGAAGGTGTGAAGGACAGTTGAGTGCAGTCAGGAAGACTGTGTTTGTGATGAGCTGGTGAAGAGGCAATTCTACCCTCCAAGGACCAGTGGTTGAAACAATTGAAGAGCTGCAATCCTACATTATACAAGTGTTTAGATAGTGAAGCTGTGGATTAGCCAAGGACTATCAGTTTAGGACTTTTTGTGTAATGGGCCATCTCAAAGAAGTTCTAGTGGAATTTTCCTCCGCATCACAGAGGAAGAGAGGACGCATGTGATTTACCACTGGAACCTCTATAATTCTTGTCTATTTACTTTATGCATTCATTTATTTCCTCATAGTGGTTTTCATATCAAAATTATAGTTACTAGTTGTTAAAGGCTAATTTTATATCCATTTGCCGATTAACGAGACTAAATATAAGTCAAGTAATAACTTATATTGATTGAGCTAATCGAACTCCGCACAAGTTAAAGGGACAGAACAAAGCGAAGATCAGTTTAAGTTTCAGAGAAACTCGATTCTGGGACTTTTCGGCTTCGAGATTAGTTTTTGGTGACAAGTTTATTCACCCCCTCTAAACTTGTGTTAGCCTTTCCAAGGGACCAACAATTGGTATCGGAGCAAGTTCTTCCTTTTGGAGGAGATCCGAATTATTACTGATCAAAGGGATAACTGTGCATCAGTTATTTCAAAACAACCAACTGTTGAAAACCCTTACTGTACTTTATTACAATGGATACATCTAGAATTAGAAATTGGCTAAATAACCCCCTGACTGACTACTTGCAGAATGTTGTCTATGATTTTCAAGATCAAGTATTTGAAAGATTCAGTACTACAAGCTCTCACACAAATCCGGAACCTCATTTCAGTTATGATGAAGACATTGACTTTAATGCGAATATTGATGATGAATCCAGAGGATTTCCATCCTTAAGTGATCTTTCAGAAGAAGTAAAAAGAGAATTAATACGGGTGGCTGACTCTATAGAAGAAAAGCTAACCAGAGATCCATCCAGTATGAAAGTCATAGATATTGATGAGACCCTGCCTACAAGCCATGGAGGAGAAAGCGATGAAGAAATCATATTGCTAGGAGCTACACAGGCGAATGCTATCGATAAAGGGAAACAAGTTCTGATCAGTGATGATTCCTCAACACCAAGTTTATCTATTAAACATCAGGAGGTAAGTGCATCTACATCTAAATCTCACACTATCCTGAACAATCAAAGAAATGAAGATTTCAATGAAACCTTGGACATACTCATAAAGCAATTAGAGATAATTCAAAAGAATTATGAGAATGTCAAGAAGGAGAAAAAGTTATTGAAAGCGAAATTTCAAGATTGAAGCATTGAAATTAACCTAATCAAGACTAATAATGGAACCAAAGTGATTGGACCAATTTGTTAAACCAACAAACGTTGTAAATATCGGTGAATCATCAGTTGATCCAATCTCCAAAGTTTAATTCAAACCGGGAAAACCATTTGGAGATAGATCACGGTTTAGGGTTTGATAATCAAGATAATTCTAAGTTAAGACCAAGATCAGTTGCAATAAAATTTATGACTACTCAACCGTCAAAAACTCAGAAAACTGATAAAGTTATTAGAACTGATAGACACTCAGCACAACCAAATGCACAAGCTGCTAAAACTGAAAAATCTGTTAGTAAAATTCACCAAGCCAGCAGATTTTATAGAAAAACTCAGAAGGCTGAAAACAGTAACACTGATCCAATATCAGTAAGAAAAATCTTCAAGTCATATCCATCTAAGGATAAAGATCATTCAAGGATCAGAGGGAAAGGAAGATTATTTCCCATAGATGAAGATTGGAATATACCATCACATCAGTTTCACAATCAAAACAAATTTAAAACTGTTATGACAAAACAGGAAAAGTTTGTGAAAACTGACTTCACACAGTCAAAATATCAAGAAAGTTACAAAGTTGTATCATCACGAGCTAATCAATTAGGACCCAAAAAGATATGGGTACCAAAAATTTCTCACTTTGTTTTGCAGGAGAAACACAACCAGCTGAGAACTGAAAAATGTAATTCACAAAACTGAGTTGTTTTCACAACTAAGTTTTTGAATTCAGCATGAGGACAAAACTGAGAATATACAGCTGTCAACACACCGTACCTTCTTTATCCACTTTTATCTAGCTACGGTTATCAAGAAAAGACGTGGTCCTTCTCAATCTAAACCGTTCATAATTTCCACACATCCACTTTTTCGCAATCTCAACACATTTATAACAAGACGTTTTAAGTCCCACTCAATTCTTAACTACCCCCACTCCAAATTATAAATATCCAGAATTTTCTTTTATATAGATTCCTTACGCTTGAATTCTGAATCTACTCTCTAAATTTCAAATTTTCAAATCTTCAATCAAATCCAGAAAAATGACCTTCACTCGTGTTGAACCCGGAATGATCGTTTCTCTTGATCAATATATTGCTAAGTATGTTGATCAAACTCTAGTTAATTCTATTACGACAAAAATTCGAAAAATTAAAGGATTGGAAGCTGTCTTCAACATCGATCTAAAAAGTGTTTGTTTAGAAAGCATCAGAGACTTCTATCAATTTGGAAGAACAATTGTGGAAGGAGAAGACACACAAACCTTCATCACCACTGTCAGTAATAAGGAAATCAAAGTCACTGAAGAGTTAATTGCAGAAATCTTCGGGTTTGACAAATCCGGAGGAACAACAGCCATTAAGTTGACTAAAGAACAGAAAGAGAAGTTATGGAAAGATATAGCAATTAATGGTGAATCTACTTGTCTTTACAGGCAGGAGCACAAGCCTACTCAAGCCGAGTTTAATTTTCTTTCGAAGTTCTTTGGCAAATTGCATAATTGGGAATCTTTGGAAACTTCAAAGAATTTATCTGGAGCAAAACTAGATTTGCTTTACATAATCTGGTTTGAAAAGGATTTCAATTGGGCAAGGTATCTATTTGATCAATTGATAGCACAATCAATTGATGTACCCAAAAAGAAGACCGACGAGAAGAAAGGAAGATTTTATCACAAGAAAACTCTAGCATTAGTAGTCCAAAGGATACTCGATCACTTTGGAGTTGCTAAAAGGAAAGAAACACCTGTTGCTGATGGAAATATTGATATTAAGGAAGAAAAGACAAGGAAAAAGAAGGCTGAGAAAACTGAGACTGAACTCAAAAAGAAGAAAAGCAGGAAATCAAAAGAACATGCAACTGGAGATGAAGTGTTAGCACAAATTGAAGACTTGAAGAAAAGAAGAAAGCAGTTGGAAGAAACTGGAAAAGGCGTAACTGAGAAATCATTAGAAATGTCATCAACTCAAGAAGCTGGAACTAAAGTTGTCGATGGATCAAACACTAAGTGCAACCGAAATTAATCTCACCAAATCCATTCCAACTTCGGTAGCTGAGGTTTTACCAACTCAAGAAGAAGCTATACAAGAAATGGAAATAATGAAAGAAACTGAAGTTATCAACGGAGAGGCGATCGTTGAAACCGACTTGAAGAAAGAAGTCAGAACTCGAGAGGAACAGACCCTGAGAACTGATCCCGATAATGAAGAATCAGATAGTGATGAAAGACTGATTGATGAAACAACATTGAACATGCTTATGTTGCTTTCAAAGTCTAGGGCTACTCCTCAAGAATCTGTACCCAGCTTGGAACAAGAGGAAAGCGCCAAAGAATTTCCGGCTCCTCAAATCAGCGAAAAAGGATTTGAAGCAATAATGAGAATCAACCAAGTTTATTCTATTGGATGAACAAGTTCATGAAGTGAACCCCTTTGGACACATGATGGAAGAAGTTCCAATTGTTGAATTGGAACCCGAGAAAAGTGAAAAACAAGCCGTTGAAGAAGATGCAAGTGAAAAAGGTTTGCAAATTGAGCCGATAATCTCAGCTTCTGAGATTGAAAAAGGAACATCAGTTGTCCCAGCTACTGCTGAGGGAGAAACCAGCAGAACAAATCTTATGCAAACTGATGATCCCATGCAAATTGAAATTCCTACTCAAGGAGAAGATCATGAGATCACTGAGGATTCGAAGACACCCTAACACCATTCAAATATCCATCTCGCGCTCATACAGAGAATCGTTGAAAGTCGATTATGAGCGATTGCAAAGATCTGAACACGGAAGTTCGGTTCTATAAATGATCAAAGAAGTCAGCGTGCAGAAATGAAGATCATTGAGAAATGGGTATTCGATCTATACAACATTACAAGCTTAATGGAGATAATCAATACCGAAGAATTCCTAAATCAAGGGTATGCGTTAATCAGAAACAACTATTGGAAGGAAGCCACAGCCAGTGGAAGCTCTAAGAAAAATGTTGATGATGATTTTGAGGAAGATCCTGACCTACAAAAGGGGATTCTTGCCTCTATACAAGAAAAGGAAAGCGCAATGTAAGCGAAATACTAATGAAGACTCAAGTAGTTACGGAAGCAGCGTGAAGCTCAAGTTCAAAACTTATCTCAAACTCGATCGGACAAGGAAGCGGAAGGAGGTTACCAGCCTCCCACTGATAAATCCACACTTGAAATAGCAAGAACATTGGCAGACATACCTGGAGAAGAATCAGATGATGAACTGGAAGTACATTTGTCACCAGCAAAAGTTATTGATTCATCAAGACTGGAGGAAGCTGAGAAACAGTCGGAAGAGGAAAGACAATCAGCTGAATGTAGAGAGAAATTGAAGGAAATTGTTCTCTCACCTCTAAAGCAAACTAATTTACCAGATGCTGGAACAAGCAAGTCAAAGGAACAACAAGAAAGAAGTTCACAAGATGTTCCTACTCAAGTTGATCTCATTAGATATTATCACAATGAGATACTCAGAATTCAAAAGGATGATATGAGCTTATTCGGACAAGTTTTAAAATCTTTAGACGCCAGCCAAGATGAACGATCCAAACTTGAAAAGAAGATGGATACTGTGAATGACAATTGTCAAACTACTCTGCTTGAGATTCGGAAAACAACCACTGAACATGTCACGAAGAAAAATGAAACTCAAGACAGATGGGAAGGCATTCTCAGTAATCTAGTGGACAGAATGTTTTTAATGGAACAGGGCTTAAAGGACTCAGTTGTGGCTCAAACCATATTGGCATCAACTCAACAAACATTGAATGCTTACATCAAAAGCCTGATTAATAAAGATGATGTCAATAAGGGGGAAAGTTTGGACATCTTAAAAGTCCATGCAGCTGAAATGCCACAAGCTCTCACAAATGTTGATGATAAGTTGAGTGAACTGAAGAAAGCAAGAGGAGATTTTACTGATGATGAGATGAAACTGATTGTTAAATACTCAGAACCAACTGACGAAAGAGTTGGTCTGGATTCTCGTCTCTACAATTTATTCAAGGACTTACCAGAGAAAGAAGGAGTATCAAAAGAAGAATCTCTTGAAACATTTCTACACATGCAGAAGATACTTGTGTACTATTGGAATAAACTGAAGAAATAGGAAGCAGATGGTACCTTAGATAAAGCTTCAGAGAAAGTTGAAAAGGCTGAACCTGAATTTATTCAAACTCTACTGAGAACAGCCACCAATGAAAGACTAAGGACATCAGTCTTCACATTTGCAGCTGTATTCAAAAGTAAATTTTTCAAGAAAAACAATTTATCTCAGTCATGGAACATTTGGGCAAGCATTCATGGAATTGAACATTCAGCCACGAATGAGGAAATGAGAATTGTTGCAGAGAACTATGATAATCAACCAGGACACTAAATTTAGTTGTTTTACTTATGTTGTATTCTAACCTTGTAACTCAGCTATCAAATAAAGTTTCAGTTTCTCAGTTCATGGTGTTGCTTACTATGTTTTGTCTTTTATCTTTTTGCATTGCTTTTAAGGAGGTATTGACATCATCAAAAAGGGGAAATTGTTGGAAATAAAATTTATGTTTTGATGATGATTCATCACTTAGTTTATTAATTATTCTTAACCCCATTGATGAAGTGTCATAACTATTTGTTATAGTGCAAAGCAAAAGATGTCTAGATACCAATGTATAGGATTTATTAAAGTCGATATTTGTATAAGTTAAATCGGACAAGCAATCGTAATAGTTCTTGACCGGAGGCGAGAAATGAAGAAAGCGACATTTTGACTATTGAGACTCTACGAGAAACCGACAATAGAGCACACCAAATGAAGATTGAAGAAGATAAGTTCACGAGAGATTCTGAGACTCGGTTGGCTTATCTAAAAGATGGAAGAACCGAGGACACAGACTCGATTATTGAAGAATGAAGAAGCGAGGCTCAAAATCAGTTATGAAGATTAAAAGTCGAGACTGTAAAGTTGGACTTCAGGCAAGATTGTGATGACCTGAACTGACTTTATGGATCTTGTATGAAGACCTAAGAATCATAAGGACAATGAGCTCTTAGATGATAAATGTATCATGGTGTACTCTGATTAAGTCAATTATAATCAGATGAAAACTGGAGTACTGATATTTGAAGAAGAATAAAATCTCAGTTAATGCTCCAAGTCAGTAAGAAAACTGACAAGTAATAAACTCAGTATAAAACTGATAAGGAAACTCAGTTTTACAAGTTAGTCATCCAACAAACTGGAAGTACAATCGAACGTTGTAAAGAAAGAAATCTCATTGGATGAGTCACTGACACAGCAGGAACAGTCAGAAAATATAGCCGTTACAAAGCAGGATGAATGTTGAATGAACCCCTATAAATAGATTACCTCTACAACATCAAAAAAAGGGGGGGTATATGATAACAAGCAAGAAATCCATCTAGTCAAGAAAGATCAAATTGAGGGGGAAAGCCAAATTCAAAAGAATACTGCTAAATACTTAATTGCAAGATCAAGAAAATTTCTTCAAAGTGTTCAAGCATATTGAGATGATTCAAGATCTAGCATTTGAAGAGAAATCTGAGCCGTGCTTAAATTAATTATTCGGAAGAAAAGCTCAAATCACAGCTTGAATCATAGTCATTGATTCAAAGTCTCAACTTTGATTTTATCAAAGGTTTAGACTGTGAAACACCAAGAAGGTGTGAAGGGCAGGTTGAGTGCGATCGGAAGACTGTGTTTGTGATGAAATTTGGTGAAGAGGCAATTCTACCTCCAAGGACCGAGTGGTTGAAACAATTGAAGAGCTGCAATCCTACCTGTTATACAAGTGTTTAGATAGTGAAGCTAGGGATTAGCCAAGGACTATCAGTTTAGGACTTTTTGTAACTGGGCCATCTCAAAGAAGTTCTAGTGGAATTTTCCTCCATCATCAGGGAAGAGAGGACGTACAAGATTACACCACCGGAACCTCTATAATTCTTGTCTATTTACTTTATGCATTCATTTATTTCCTCATAGTGGTTTTCATATCGAAATTATAGTTACTAGTTGTTAAAGGCTAATTTTATATCATTTGCGATTAACGAGACTAAATATAAGTCAATAATAACTTATATTCATTGAGCTAAGCGAACTCGCTTACAAGTTAAAGGGGCAGGAACAAAGCGAAGATCAGTTTAAGTTTTAGAGAAACTCAGTTCCTGGGACTTTTCCAGCTCAGGATTAGTTTTTGGTGACAAGTTTATTCACCCCCCCTCTAAACTTGTGTTAGCCTTTCCCAGGGACCAACAAAGTCATTAACCACAAGTTGTTACTGAAGCAATGTCCATTCAGTCTGAGGATGGGGGTACTCAACTGAGAGATCATCTTGATCAGCTGAACACAATATTACCGGACTTGAGGAATATTGAAGTCAAGATTGAGGATGAATATGCAACTCTAATCCTGTTGGTGTCATTACTGGCATCATATGAGAACCTTGTGCAATCATTTATTGTTGGGAAAGATACAGTGTCTTTGGAGTATGTGAGATCATCTCTCCATGCAAGAGAGCTGAGACATAAAGCAGCTGGAACATGTACATACAATTAGGCAGTTGGGTTGATAGCCGCCAGCAGCAGTAGGAAAAGACATGGACATCATGGGAAGAAGAAATCGAAGAAAATTGGTTCTAAAGCTCCCAAGTCCATATATGTCTGTAATTATTGTAATGAGCTGGGGCATTGAAAGTTCAATTGTCCAAAGAAGAAGAAGCAACATGAGAACAATTCTGGCACAACTGCTATTGTAGGTGAACATGACTCAGATGAGGATCTGGCTTTAGTGCTAGGAGAATCAGCACATCACAAATGATGTGTTGATTATTGATTCTGGAGCATTTTATCCTACTAGTCCACACAGAGAGTGGTTCTCAACCTATGACCAGATGGATGGAGGACATATTTTTATGGCCGATAGCAATGTATGCAAGATCATTTTATTGACCAAATACTTAACGACGAACAGTTCATTATATTCTTGGTTTTAATATGCTTAAATTTTTCTGCAACTTCAACATGATCACAATGAAATCTGAAAATTTCATGTTCATAACGATACATATGTACTCCGAAAAAATAACTTTTTGAAACACCGAAAAATTCTATAAAGGCGAACTGCATTATTAATTTTAGAGATTAATTACTGCCAACGTTGCTGCGACGACAACTCTTAGTGTTGCAGCGATATCACGTCTTTTCCTAGAACTCTGCAATGAACTGTAAGCATTCTAATAAAAGATACATGTTTTCAAAAAAAAAAAAAGAAAATACCTATGTCGATCAGTTTGTAACATTTTTTGTACATAACCTTGCACCCTACCGTTGTTTGAGAAAATTAAAACGACTAAAAAATTATTCACTAACAGAAATTTTCAGATTCTCTAACACAAATGGAGAAAAGATGAAACTGAATTTGCATTGATTTGATTGAAATACGACTTAATTGGACAACAAATATAACAGCCAGATATATATAAAAAAGAAAACAGTAAAAAGAGATGCTTACAACTGGATAGTATCTATAAATCACAATTTGTTAAGTAATATTATGTATTGCTGAGGGTATTTGTGTCAATGGTTATTGCTGGGTATATTTAATGGGGAGAATTGGCTATATAGCCTTTTTTCAACAAATTCTTTTTGTGTTTTTTCCGCTTTTTTGACCGCGATTTTCTCAATTTTTTTCACAAATGTGCACGATCTTAAGGTCCTCAAATCCCCTAGGGTTCCCCCTTCCCAATTAGGGTTTAGTTTGGTTCAAAACACCAAAAGCGAAGATTTAGAGGCTTCAAAAAGGCTGTTTACACCATTTTCGAACAAAAAGACTATATCCCCAAGATTTGTGGTCAAACACCCTTTTTAACCTTAAGCCCCTATTTAATGTGTATTGGACAAGTGTCCATCTAATAGATTGTGTGGGACCTGTTGTAGCTGCTAGCTTGGGGTATATCTTTTGTAATTCTGTACCAGAAAGAATTAATGAAAACTGAAAGATTCTTCTCTCATTTTATTCATCTTGGTAGCAGAGCCTAGTATGCCGGACCACCGCCGGTGAGCTCTTATTCTCGTCTTACCATGTCAACCGGAGCTCCACCAACAAGCGATTAGAGTGCTATTCCACAAGGGAAGGAAAGCTCAGGAACTGCAGCTTCTTCCCTTGCAAGTGCCGGTTTCCGGCACCTTCAACATGCCCATCAGTAGCCTTCCACCTTTGTTATGCAATCTGGTCTATTTCCGGTGATTTATCCAAGGTCTGACTTCTTCTCTGCTGGTTTACCCCTTACATATCGTACTATTCCATCTCTACACTTTTTTGGTGTTGCCGGAAATACAAATCTTCCGTTTACAAGCAATCTGAATCAAGCTTGTAGTGTGAAACTTAATAGGAACAACTATCTCCTCTGGAAATATGTAGTTTTGCACATTATCGGAGGACCTGAGACTAGAACACAATGTGTTGTCCGATGATCGGAGCTCCGTCTCTCTCGGCTAGTCCATCACATTTTCTCTTCAAAGCGTGTTCAAACTCAAGAAGAGTGGAACCTAACGGATCAACTACTGATTGGATGGCTCATAGGTACGATGACTGAGCAAGCCCTACTTGAAATCGTTGGCTATACATTTGCTAGAGAAATCTAGTTGACTCTTGAAACCTTGTTCAATAGTCATTCTAAATCACGCATGTTGGAATACAAAAGTGCCTTGACCAGGGCTACCAAAGGAGGGAAATCTTTGGCTGGTTATATAGCCCAAATGATGTCCTACTCGGATAATCTACGGTACCCTATCTCTCATTCAGAACTCATTCAGGCTACTTTGGGTGGATTGAAGAAAGGGTATGAAGCTATTATTGTGAATCTAACAGCTAGAGTTGGGTCCTTAACATGGCAAGAGATGCAGTCACAACTGATAATACACGAACGCCTATTGGCCAGGTTCAATCAAGGGAGTAATGCTGACTTTGGTATGAATCTCAAGAATCCTAGTGTTGACTTTGGTATGAATCTCAAGAATCCTAGTGCTGACTTTGCAAATTCAGTTGGTGGAAATAGTCCCAGAGGTGCAAATCCGGGTCCTAGACCCTCTAATTTTTCACAATATCAGAGTAACAGAGGCAGGAGAAGTAGAAATAATAGAGGAAGAGAAGGTAGAAATGCTAACTCTAAAAACAGACATGTCTGTCAGCTTTGTGGAAAAAGTGGTCACACAGTAATAGCCTATTGGCACAGATTTGAGGAGGACTTTGTGCCGAGCAACAACAACAATTCTGGCGGCGGTAGACAGAACACTGCTCTGGTTGCTTCACCACAAACTGCTGCAGACTCTTCCTGGTATTTGGATAGTGGTGCTACCAACCATATCACTTTAGACATCAACAATCTGCATCTTACATCAGACTATCCTGGCTCAGACACTATTGCAGTAGGAAACGGTGAGCTTCTTAACATCACTCATACCGGTAAATGCATTCTTCCCACACACACCACTGTTCCCTAAACTTAAACCTTGCCCTGTATGTCCCTTCCATGAAAAAAAACCTTGTTAGTGTTTCTCAATTGACTCATGACTATCCTGTCATAATTGAATTTGATAACCAATTTTGTTATGTTAAGGACAAGGTCACAAGGAAGCTGCTCCAAATAAGGGTTCTTAAACATGGTCTATATCAAATTCCTGTCACCAAAGATGCCACTTCTGGAGTCTCAACCTGCTACTCTGTCAACCTGATCTCCCTTCAATCCAAGAATCCTCAAACCACAAGTGTCAATCAAGCTCACAATGCTGCTCTTGTTGGTTCCTTTAATTTAGATAAAGACCCAAATGTCTGGCATATGAGACTTGGTCATCCATCCAGACTGGTTTTAGACTATGCTTTGAGTTATTGTAAAACCTCTTTTGATGACAATCTTGCTTTTTGTGAAGCTTGCTAGTTTGGCAAAGCACATTCTCTGCCTTATCCTAAGTCCAATTTTCATGTTGTGTCAATGTCTGATATGGTCTATACTGATGTGTAGGGCCCTGCCCCTGTTAAATCTAGTGCTGGTTTTTCCTATTATATATTGTTTGTTGATGACTTCTCTAGATTCTCTTGGATATTCCCTATGAAACTGAAATCTGAATCCTTATTTGTTTTTGTCTCCTTTAAAAAATGTATTGAAAATAATACCACTATCAAGTGTGTGCAGTCTGACTGGGGGGAGGCGGAGGGGAATACAGAACTTTTGAACCCTTCCTTAAAGAACATGGCATCAAGTTTAGGCACCCTTGTCCTCATTCTCATGGTCAACAAAGGAGAGTAGAGAGAAAACACAGGCATGTCACTGAGATGGGCCTGACATTACTAGCTCTCAGGCTGCCAAGCCCTTGAGATTCTGGTGGGAAAGTTTTCAACAAGCCACCATGATCATAATGACCTACCCACACCTGTTTTAAGTAATGTATCCCCTTACCAGACCTTATTCAAAACCAGACCAGATTACACTAAGTACAAAGTCTTTGGATGTGCCTGTTTTCCCAACCTTAGACCCTATAGTCAACATAAATTCAGCTATCACTCCATCAAATGTGTTAACCTAGGCCTCAGTACAAAACATAAAGGGTTTATTTGTCTTGATCCTTCAGGCAGAATTTACATTAGTAGAGATGTTATTTTCAATGAAATGAGTTTCCCTTTTCTAGAAGGATTTCACTTAGGTCCTCAAAGATCTGTTCATGTCATACCTTCTACATTCAATATTTCTTTTCCTTCCCCTGATACTTATGATGTTCAAAAGTCTGAGGATGTTGTGGCTGTCAGTCCTAGGTTCACTAATTCTGATGTTGACCCCTGTATCGTCTCTCATGTTCCTTCAAGCCCCACTTTACAAAACTTCAGTCCTGTATCTCTTATGACTGCTCCAAACTCACCTGATCCCACTCCATCTTCTTTCAGTCCAGTCAATCTGAGTCTGACAGTGGTAGTCCTATTCACCAATCTCCTTCACCCTCACGTTGGTCATCATATGCAAAACAGATCCGAAAGTGGATTTTTAAGCCTAAAGCTTATCCATCCATTGTCACCAAAAACTACCTCCTGCTCACACCTTCGAACACCGTGAGGTGTCTCGATGCTCAGGTATTCTGAATGGAAGCAGGCCATGGTTGAAGAGTTTGAAGCTCTTAAGAAAACCACACTTGGGGCTTAGTGCCCCCAGTTCTAAACAGCACCTGGTCCCAAACAGATGGATATTTAAACTAAAGCTAAAACCAGATGGAAGTGTTTTAAAACACAAGGCAAGATTGGTGGCTAAAGGCTTTTGTCAAACCTATGGAGTGGACTTCACTGACACATTTAGCCCTGTGGCTAAAGCATCTATTATAAGAGTTATTCAGACTATTGCTGTGACAAAAAACTGGAATATAAGGCAGATTGACATAAATAATGCCTTTCTGAACGGCCCCATTTCTGAGTCCACTTTCATGCCTCAACCAGAAGGGTTTGAAGACTCTCAGCATCCACATTTTGTGTGTAAGTTAAAAAAATCCTTATATGGATTAATATTGGCTCCTAGAGCCTGGTTTGGGGCCTTGAGAAATCAGATTCTACATTGGGGATTTCATCAGTCCAGAACTGACGATTCATTGTTTATACTGCAAACTACATCTGAACTTCTATATGTTCTAATTTATGTTGATGACATACTAGTAACAGGGAATTCATCAAAGCTGATGCAAAAGTTAATTACAATATTGGAGTCCAGGTTTGCCGTAAAAGATTTAGGTCCCATTGCTCATTTTCTAGGGATGCAAGCATATAGGGATCACACTGGACTGCTACTATCTCAACAACATTATGCTGCTCAATTACTAAAGAGATTGAACATAGAAAACATCAAGCCCAGCTCTATACCTATTACTGTTGGGGAGCATCTCAGCCCAACTCAAGGGGTTCTTATGACCAACCCTACTCTCTATAGAAGTGCTATTGGAGGGTTACAGTTCTTAACTTCCATAAGACTTGACATCACTTTCTCTGTGAATTACTTAAGCCAGTTTATGAAACATCCAACCTTGGATCACTAGCAAGCTTTAGAAAAACATCTGAGATATGTTAAGGGCACCTTGCACTACTGTTTATTTTTCCCTATTGGACATGACCTGAACATACAAGGCTTTTCTGATGCTGGTTGGGCCTGTTTCCTATCTGACAGGAAATCTGTTACAGGGTATTGTGTGTACTTAGGCTCATCATTGGTCTCGCGGTGTTCAAAAAAGCAACCTGTTGTGGCACGGTCTAGTATTGAGTCTGAGTACAGATCTCTTGCTAACTTATCAGCAGAAATAGCTTGGTTGAAACAGCTCCTGATTGAACTCAAAATTATAAGTTCTTCTCCTCCTATTGCTTGGTGTGACAGTCTTGGAGCAGCCTCACTTGCCTAAAATCATGTATATCATGCTCGTACAAAACATATTGTGGTGGATGTGCATTTTATCAGAGACAAGTTTCTCAATAAAGAACTCAAAGTTAGCTACATTCCCTCAGCATCACAAATTGCGGACTTGTTTACCAAGGGTTTTCCTGCAACTCAGTTCTGCAACTTCAGGAGCAAACTGAATCTTATTCCAACCACATTTAGTTTGAGAGGAGGTGTTAAGTAATTTTATGTATTGTTGATGGTATTTGTGTCAATGGTTATTGCTGGGTATATTTAATGTGTATTGGACAAGTGTCCATCTAATAGATTGTGTGGGACCTACTATAGCTGCTAGCTTGGGGTATATCTTTTGTAATTCTGTACCAGAAAGAATTAATGAAAACTGAAAGATTCTTCTCTCATTTTATTCATCTCAATTATTTAATTTGAAAAAAGTGTATATAATAAAAGATTTCTTATGCCATAAGGCTTTGAAATCAGATACGAAATAGAGGGTTTGCATTGTAGACGAAGGCTTAATTTCGTGACGGATAATGATACCATCACAATATATATATATATATATATATATATATATATATATATATATATATATATATATATATATATATATATATTGTCACAGTATATTACGACACCAAATATTGATCATTGGATATGACTCATTTGAAGATATGAGTACGTATAACCTATATAGATCAATGATTAGCGTCTCAATAATAATTGTGATACAAATTAAATATATAGTTACAGCTAGAATCATTACCCGGAGCCTCAGTTTTAGCAGCAATGAAATCGATCAGCAACCACCACAAAAGAGTTTGACAAGGTAGCACGAACAATCATTGAAACATTTATAATGACGAGGTGCACCGTTGAACAGATACGGCTCCGATTTAGCTAAAGGAGAAGACGTAGTAGTTGCCATTGTTGCTAATTTGTGATTTCCTTCATGAAAATCTATAGCAGAAGAATCAGCTGAACCAACAGTACCAGCAGAGTCTTCTTCTTGGTTTGCAGAAATATCGCCATAACACACCATTAATGACGACATCGAGAGAGTGAAAACAACAACAAATATTGCAAACACCACTAATTTCTTCATAATGATCGATCGTAATTGCAAATGTTGCAGATAATATTGATAGTATGAATTATGAAAGCTTTGCTTCATTGTGCTAACGTATATATAGTTGATCACGCACGATGATCACAGTTGGTAACAACTGTATATAATTCAATATAATATGTTCAATATCAACTCAACATCATTTCGTTACTTTTTATACACAAAGGTATTTGCTTCTGTTTTTTTTTTGGTATAAATCCTAATACTGGGCGGATATGTTTTTTTTTTTGAAAAGATGAAACTGAATTTGCATTGATTTGATTGAAATACGACTTAAAATTGGACAACAAACATAACAGTCAGAAATATATAAAAAAGAAAACTGTAAAAAGAGATGCTTACGACCGGATAGTATCTCTAAATCACAATTATTTAATATGAAAAAAACTGCAATAAAAAGATTTCTTATGCCATAAGGCTTCGAAATCAGAAACGAAATAGAGGGTTTGCATGGCAGACGAAGGCTTAATTTCGTGACGAATAATACTATCACAACATATACAGTATATATTTAGTCACAGTATATTACGACACCATGAAAGAGAGTGATACAAAATCAAAATATTTCGTCAGATTTATATTTACACTATACGTGAAGTTTTTGGGTAGAGAGTGTTTTTAGAGTGAAGTGATCTATAGGGTGATCAGAGCCGCACAAGTTACATCCAAGATGTAAACTGTGAGGGTCCGATTAGCTTACTTGTCACTTCACTCCATGTCCTATATATATAACAACAACAAAATAGCATGCTAGGTGTACCACACAGAAATAGACACATGTCAACTCACAATTGGTCCACATGTACTCGAATTAATTCTTCTGCTCGCCCTCTAACTCATTTGGTCCATAAGTAAATTAGTGACATTATTTCCCCAGAAAGAGTAATGCATAAATCTAGAACAAGGAGTGTGATTTATATACACATTATATCCACATAAATACTCAAATAAACTTAGTTGAAGGGTTGATATTATTTTTCTTTTCTATTTCTTTGTTAATTATAAATGTTGTTTGGCGTAGGCATTTGTGTGTACACTTTGTGTGACAAATTCTATGTACAAATACTTTTCCTTAGAACAAAGCTACCACTGGGCAAGTATAACAAAGTTTCAACTTCTCTTACACATCATGATATGCAATGTTGTCAAGACGGCCCGATCTCTGCATCTGAATCAGACAGAGTTGTAGTGTGGAAGGTCAGTTGATGGTCAAGTGAGTCGAGTGTTCAAGTCTGGGAAATCAGCTGAGGGGTGGTCAGTTGAGTCCATGTTCAACTAAGTTTAAGTTCACCTGAGTGGTATCACCTGAGTATCTTTGAATACATCCGAGTCAACATCGATCTCAGTGCAGTTACGTCTGGTGGTGACTCTGGTGAGGTCACGTATGGGGTATTTATGGGAATCCCTATATGAGTCATTATGATGGCTAGAGTTAGGTTTCAAAAAATATAAATACCAGCGTTAAATGTAACTCAAAGTGCGTGTGAGTATCATCTTGAAATTCTGTGCATAATAAAAGTTTTCATTTTCTGTCCGTAGAGTAGCACAACATCGGAAAGTAAATTAAATCTCTGTGTTTTTCTTGTTTCTATTCTTGTTTATTGCTTTCACGTTATTTGAGCTGTTATTTTATGTCTTCGATTGCAATCCGTTACAAAAAACTGGTATCAGAGTGAGGTTTCCTGGAAATCGGAATCCAGCAGATTTGATCGTCACACCGGCGCTAGGTTCTAGAATCAAAGTCTGATCTCCGGCAAGAGAAATATCTGCAATTGACGTGAAAATCGACAAGTTTACAAGGAGAAGCTGTTTCAGTCTATGGAAAATTAAGATGCGGGCCTTGTTAAAGCAACAAGGGTTGTGGACTCCTTTAACCAAGAAATAGGATGCCAATTTCGACGAGATGGCCAGTCTTGAGGAAAGGGCACATTCAACCATCATGTTGTGCCTATTAGATGATGTTATCACAAAAGTTGTAGAGGAAGATACTTCATCCGGGCTTTGGTCAAAGTTTGAAAGCCTGTTTATGACTAAGTCATTAATCACAAGTTGTTGCGGAACAAACGTCTGTTCAGTCTGAGGATGCATGAGGGTACTCAGCTGAGAGATCATCTTGATCAGCTGAACACAATATTGCTAGACTTGATGAATATTGATGTTAAGATTGAGGATGAATATGCAACTCTAATCCTGTTTGTGTCATTACTGGCATCATATGAGAACTTTGTACAATCATTTATTGTTGGGAAAGATACAGTGTCTTTGGAGTATGTGAGATCATCTCTCCATGCAAGAAGCTGAGACATAAAGTATTTGGAACATATACTTACAATCAGCAAATTTGTCTTGATAGCCGCCAACAATGATAGGAAAAGGCATGAACATCATGGGAAGAAAAAATCCAAGAAATTGGTTCTAATGGTCCTAAGTCCATATATGTCCGTAATTACTGTAATGAGCATGGGCATTGAAAGTCCAATTGTTCAAAGAAAAAGAAGCAGCATGACAACAATTCTGGCACAACTGCTATTGTAGCTGAGCATGACTCAGATGAGGATCTGGCTCTAGTGCCAGGAGAATCAACACATAACAAAAGAAGTGTGGATTATTGATTCTGGAGCATCTTATCATACTAGTCCGCACAGAGAGTGGTTCTCAACCTATGACCAGATGGATGGAGGACATATTTCCAGGGCCGGCCCTGGCATTTTTTGGGGTTAAGGCCAAGTCCCCGAATTGGGCCTTTTAGTTGAAGTTGTTTTTTTTTTTAAAAACATACTTATCTTGTTTTTAACATCCGTAAATACAAAATTCTCAAAACATGCGTGGTATTTTCTAGCATATTTAGAAACAAAAACCAAATTCATATGTATATACAAAACATACTTACATATTACTATTTCAAGATTGCTCTTGCAACACATTTAGAGGGGAAATTACTAAACAAAGTAGAATTGTCAATTTCATTAACCATATTCTTCTCAATTGAATAAAACTTGTTTGTGTGTCTAATTTTTTTTGGGCAAAGTAAATTTTTTTATTGGGACCTTTATCGATTGGAGTAAAAAAAAATTTGGGCATTTATAAAAAAAAAACATATTATATTAGGTAGGATCGGATTGAATCTACACGGATTTTTTTTTAGCGAAACATGTATCGTTGGGCCCTCCCGGCACCGTTGGCTTAAGACGGCCGTCTCTCCGGCCTCACATGAGGACCGGCCCTGCTTATTTCTATGGCCAATAACAATGTCTGCAAGATCATTTTATTGACCATATACTTAACGATGAACCGTTCATTTTATTCTTGGTTTTAATATGCTTATCTTTTGCTTCAACTTCAACATGAACACAATGAAATCTGAAAATTTCATGTTCATAAAGATACATATGTACTTAAAAAAATAACTTTTTGAAACACCCAAAAATTCTATAAAGGCGAACTGCATTATTAATTTTAGAGATTAATTACTCCCAACGTTGCCGCGAAGACAACTCTTAGTGTTGCAGCGATATCACGTCATTTCTAGAACTCTGCAATGAAATGTAAGCATTCTAATAAAAGATACCTGTTTCTTAAAGCAAAAAAAAAAAAAGATACATATTACGACACCATATATTGATCATCGGATAACATGACTCATTAGAAGATGTGAGTATGTATAACCTATATAGATCAACATATACAGTATATATTTTGTCACAGTATATTACGACACCATATATTGATCATCGGATAACATGACTCATTAGAAGATGTGAGTATGTATAACCTATATAGATCAACATATACAGTATATATTTTGTCACAGTATATTACGACACCATATATTGATCATCGGATAACATGACTCATTAGAAGATGTGAGTATGTATAACCTATATAGATCAACATATACAGTATATATTTTGTCACAGTATATTACGACACCATATATTGATCATCGGATAACATGACTCATTAGAAGATGTGAGTATGTATAACCTATATAGATCAATGATTAGTGTCTCAATAATAATTGTGATACAAATTAAATATATAGTTGCGTACAGCTATAGTATCATTAATTAACCGGAGCCTCAATTTTAGCAGCGATGAAATCAATCAGCAACCAGAGCAAAAGAGTTTGGCAAGGACGCACGTACAATCTTCGCAACATTTATAATGATGTGGTGGTCGATAAATTTTATCCAGATGCGCCTTTAAATTACGAGGTGCACCGTTGAACAGATACGGCTCCGATTTAGCTAAAGGAGAAGACGTAGTAGTTGCCATTGTTGCTAATTTGTGATTTCCTTCATGAAAATCTATAGCAGAAGAATCAGCTGAACCAACAGTACCAGCAGAGTCTTCTTCTTGGTTTGCAGAAATATCGCCGTAACACACCATTAATGACGACATCGAGAGAGTGAAAACAACAACAAATATTGCAAGCAAAACTAATTTCTTCATAATGATCGATCGCAATTGCAAATGTTGCAGATAATATTGATAGTATGAATTATGAAAGCTTTGCTTCATTGTGCTCATGTATATATAGTTGTTCACGTACGATGATCACAGTTGGTAACAACCGTAAATAATATGTTCAATATCAACTCAACATCATTTCGTTACTTTTTATACACTTTTTAAAGCCTGTAAATTACGAATAATAGTCTTCTGTTTGTTTTTTTGGGTATAAATGCTAATACTGGCCGGATATGCTTTTAGAAGGCCAAATGGCATGAAAGATAGCTTGTTGAAATATTCCGTATCTTTGAAAAAGTCAGATTCTCTATTATTTTATTAAGGTAAAATTACAATATTCCGTATCTTTGAAAAAGTAAAATCTGTCTCATAGAGAAAGTATACACTTGATCTCCTCAAAGAAACAGGGATGCTATGATGCAAGCCTGCTTTATCTAATGTTGATCCCAGTTTGAAGCTCACACATGGCACTGAGCCTGCTAAAAAAGATAGGTACCAAAGGCTGGTGGGGAATCTCATTTATCTCTCTCATACCAGGCCTGATATATCCTATGCAGTGAGCCTTGTCAGTCAGTTTATGCACCAACCAACTCAGGAACATTGGGAAGCTGTGTATAGGATCTTAAGGTATCTCAAGATGACCCCTGGACAAGTCTTACACTTCAGCAAATCCAACAATAGAGCAGTGGATGTTTACATTGATGCAGATTGGGCAGGATGCCCTATTGATAGAAGATCGATCTACAACTGGCTATTGCTCCTACATTTGGGGTAATCTTGTTACATAAAGTAGCAAGAAGCAACCCTCTTGTCTCTCAGAAGTAGTAGAGAGGAGAACTTAGGCTCTTGTACTTGGTGTATGTGAAGGTTTATGGCTTAGAAGAGTCCTCACTGAACTTCAGATTCAAATGACTAACCCCATCACTATTTACTGTGACTACAACTTTGCACTATATGATTGAGGCTAAATCCACCCTTCAAAAACAATTTATAAAGACTCGAAACCGTGGGCAAACTAACTCTCTAACCGGTAGTGTACCGGGTCGATTGCAAGAAGAATAGCTACGTGAGTACTGAGTTCGAACCCAAAGGAAAAGTGTTTGTGAGTACCAAAGCGAACGTGTAACTTAGTCACAGGTGATCAATGTTTTTAGAGTGCTTGTATACTACTATGACACTAAAGTAATTCTTACTAACGAGTCTAAAGATAGAAAAGAAAGAAAGAAGATTAAACTACTAGGTTTTAAAGATTGATTAAAGGACATAGCCGAACCATGATCAAAATAGCTAGTTTCAACCCCAAGGATAGACAAAACCGGGAGTGTGCATTATAACAAACGAACTCTCGCATTCAATTTCATGGGTGCAAGCTCCTAATCCCGGTGCTAAGGTCTGAACAACTCTCTCCTAACACCTTATGCCATGTTAACTACCCTTCCCTAAAGAAGATTCACTAACAAGACATGTTATGCACTAGAGCCGCTTAAACGTTAAAACGAGTAACCTCACTTTGGGCCCGGGCTTAACAACTAAGCCGGGTCTACGCCGCGATCTTAGAACCCCTTTTTCCACATCCCTCTATTTGAACAACTCTTTAGAGTGATGTGTGTGATTTTGACCTAGGTGATCAATGTAGCACAAATCTGACGTGAAATATGCAAGATACAACAATAAAAAGCACTACCCACTCCCAATTTCATCACTCAAATGGTGATTTCACCAAATTTCACATGATTCGACTATGAAAAGGGATTAGCTACTCATTATACTAATCAAAACATACACAAAACAGTAAATGAAAGCCATAAGAAGCAAAAGAAAGAGGAAATTTACCATTAATTTGCAGAAAATCGAGATTAGATCCAAAAAGTACAAAATAAAGAACTAATTAAAAGATGGTCTCTTAGTGTTTGGAATATAAATCTGAGCTAAGAAATGGAAAGATTAAGCTAAAATAGTGTTGATTTAAGCTAAGAGAAAGTATTCCAAGCTATTACAAAATACGAGCTAAGAAATGGGTAGAGTTTTGCTAAGAGAATAATTGATATTTCAAGAAATAGTCTAAGGGGTATTTATTGGTGAGGGAAAATCTGCAGAATTTGGCTTCAAATGCATATTTGGAGGGTTGAGGCTGGCGTTTAACATCTTCAAACATACGTTTGGCTTAGTGCAAATGTGCGTTTTGTTTCGTTTACAGGTAGGGACTTGACTATCTTCATCCGGGCAGCGTTTAAGGGGTTCAAACACGCGTTTGGAGAACTTGGAATGCACGTTTGGGGTAGTTTCAAGCGGCGTTTGGAGGGCTTGAACTCGAATCAAGCGATGATTTACGAAAGCAGCGTTTGGGGTTCAAGCGCGCGTTTGAACCCCTGTTGCCCCAAATCTTCAACTTTTCTTCCTTTGATCTCTTCTCTTGCCTCGGTTATGCTTTTACCATAAATCATCACCTACGGGTCTTGAGACAACGATACCCTATAGCATCATAAATGACCAACAACATCCATACAATTCCGGAGGGTAAAAGTGCTCGAGAATGGGGTTAATATCAACAAAAAGGGGTAGTTATCTATCAAAGTGAAGGATTGGTCCCGTGCCATAAGCTCACGATAATACCCGAAAATGGTTTAATTCACCCAAAAATGTCTTTGAAAGTGTGGTAAGCGGGGATAAACAATGCACCGGAGTCATGTAAAGTTGACTCCCATCACTATACATGGTTGAGAATCCTATCCACCATGACAAGACTAAGCATGTGGATATTGACAGACACTTCATCAAAGAAAAGATTGAAGAAAAGATTATCTCACTAAAACATGTGTCCTCCCAGAATCAGAATGCAGACATCCTTACCAAGGCTATTCCTCCTCAATCCTTCAGACAACTTTGTACCAAGCTAGGTTGTATCAACCAACATATACAATCTAGCTTGAGGGAGGGTGTAGAAATTATATCAATTTATTATATAATCATAATGTAACAACATATTAATGGGATATGTTATTCCTTTAATATGTTTAGTTGTCATCTCATTTAACATTCTAGCCGTTAAATCCTTTATGCTTTATAATTTGGATTAGTTTGGTGAACACAACATTTAATCTTTGTTGTCTCGCTTGATTTCAACTCTGATGAGTTATTACAAATCCAAACCCCAAGACTCCCCAAGCATCTTGTATCCTATTTAAATCTCATCTTCAACTCAGAATAATATAGAAGAGTTATTTTCTCTTTTTCCGCCGTGTCTCAAACTCTTCAATTATGTATATAATACGCTCCTTAAGAAATGAGAAGGTAATCTCAAGCAATAAAATTCTAATTTTTGGATGAAAAGCATCTACTTTTACTGTAACTTGTTTGTTGGAGGATGATGATACTGTTAGTAATACCATCCGCAACGGAAGCGATTTATGGATCTAGATCTATATAATACACGTAATAAAACAACTAGATCTATTCTACAAGGGGGTTGTAGAACATACCTCTTGGATCTCAAAATCCAAGTTGGAGAACCGCAATAGAAAAGAAGATGTGAAGAGCACCACGATCTTCCGTACGTGTGATCCAAGCAACTCCCGGTGGAAGGAAATCCTCGTCTCGAATCCTTCCGATATGCTACCCGGAAAAATCTCCAAGATTTTCCCATATTCCTTGGCCGAAAATTTGCTCCTTCTCTCTAAGAGAAGTCGAAATTTATGTGTGTTAAAAGGCTTGGGAGAACTCTCTTTATATAGGAGAGTAAAACTTAACCTCAAGGATTAAATAATTAAGAGATAATTATTACATTAATCCTTTTCCAAATAAAAGATAAATATAATATTTATCCCAAACAAATTAGGATAAATAAATATATTATCAATATTCCATGATTTATCATTTAACAAATAAAAGATAAATCACACATTAAATAATTATCCAAGAAAACAAATTCCTTAATAATTAAATAATATAACATGCGCACCTTTTCCTTCAAATTCAAAGTCCACGCATATTTGACCAATTTGGGTCAAAATTGGTCAACACACCAATTCAGTAAAAGTCACGAAAAATGTCTTTTCCGTGTATTTAATTATTTAGTCCAACTAAACAATTAATTCACATATCGTTTTAATAAAGTCCAACAAGAACTAAATTAATATTATTAGGATTCGACGTCCGAGAATAGCTATGCTATATTAGGAGGCACGTCGGGGACCATGGACTAATAATCAGCGGCTCCGATAAATCAAATAAATAATTATCTTACGAACAGAATAATTATATTCGATAAATCAATCACAGGAATATGCCACCATAATCCGTGGATCGCACTCCTCCGATTATGAGATTATATTTATCTCTCACGAGAATAATAATAAGCGTCCATTGATATAATCATTACATATGGATTAATCCTCCATAGACTGTTCATTCTAAATCGGGAAGTTACCGTTAACCCTTTCTAGAACCTCTTATCCTTATTTACCATTAACCCCCTAGTGATCAATTAATTCATACAACTCACTGGTAGCTAATCAGTGTAATATGAACTCCATGGATCGATCAGTTTCTAGGATTAACAAATAAGAGGAATCGTCTCATCTACTTCCATAAATGGAAGGAATGGATTCGATCTCCGTGATAACACGGACTACTCACTCAATCCGAAGACAATGCCAAGATGGGGTAATTCGGACCACGACTCGGTGTAATCCTTAACCGTCAAGTCAAACTTCATACCGATTCAAGCGGTTGGATCGTGATCACCTCAGATTAAGATATATCCATAAATATGATCATCCATTGATTCGATAAGACTTTCGATTACGGAATTATATCGTGAACTCTAATCAAATCGGTCCAAATTCTATATGATATATCTATCATATATAAATGCCCCATTAGGTTCTCTTAACCGAAAGTCCGGATAAGACAATCACACCTATTGTGTTATGGGCACATTAATAGCACGTTAAAGGAGAGACCCGATACTCTCGATTAACTTCACTACGGGCTAATTGTATTTTAAGTACATCTTCACTAACTCAATCCTCCCGTGTATATACCATACACTGAGTTAAGTGATTACATAAACGATATACTTTAGGGTTTTATGTAGTGTAAATACTATTGTCACATCGGTGATTATGAGAATAATAAATATGAATAATAATATCATTTCATTTATTAAATAAAACAATTACAAAATTGTCTTTCGGGCATCACACCTAATGAGATACTCTGGAGGTAGCTTTTCTCCTTTCTTTCTAAGGTGAGACCATCAAGCGTCGAAAATGGGGTTGGAGATTCAAATAAAGGTGCAGTGATTACGAAGGAATCCTTGTCGCAATTTTTTTTCCCAGGAAGTGGAGCTAACAATCGAGTTGTGTTTACTGATGATGAAAGAGGTTGTGTTTTGACCACCACCAGTGGTGGTTCTGCTGGCGGCCACCGGAGGAGAGTTGGACGAAGAACCCATGACTTTGATACCATGAAAGAGAGTGAAACAAAATCAATATATTTCGTCAGATTCACCGTTCTCAGCTTGTACAAAGGGATATATTTACTCTATAACGGGAAGTTTTTGGGTAGAGAGTGTTTTTAGAGTGAAGTGACCTATAGGGTGATCATAGCCGCACAAGTTACATCCAAGATGTAAACTGTGAGGGTCCGATTAACTTACGGGTCACTTCACTCCATGTCCTCTATATATATAACAACAACAAAATAGCATGCTAGGTGTACCACACAGAAATAGACACATGTCAACTCACAATTGGTCCACATGTACTCGAATTAATTCTTCTGCTCGCCCTCTAACTCATTTGGTCCATAAGTAAATTAGTGGCATTATTTCCCCAGAAAGAGTAATGCATAAATCTAGAACAAGGAGTGTGATTCATATGCACATTATATCCACATAAATACTCAAATAAACTTAGTTTAAGGGTTGATATTATTTTTCTTTTCTATTTTCTTTGTTAATTATAAATGTTGTTTGGCGTAGGCATTTGTGTGTACACTTTGTGTGACAAATTCTGTGTACAAACACTTGGAGTATGTAAGATCATCTCTCCATGCAAGGAGTGAGACATAAAGTATTTGGAACATGTACATACAATCAGCAAATTGTCTTTGATAGCCGCCAACAACTTGAAGAGGAAAAGGCATGGACATCATGGGAAGAAAAATCCAAGAAATTGGTTCTAAAGGTCCTTAGTCCATATATGTCCGTAATTATCAGAATGAGCATGGACACCAATTGTCCAAAAAAAAAAAGCGATGATGACAACAATTCCGCACAATCTGCTATTGTAGGTGAGCATGACTCGAGATGAGGATCTCGCTCACAGTGTTGGGAGAATCAACACATCACAAATGAAGTGTGGATTATTGATTCGGAGCATCTTATCATACTAGTCCCATTGCAGAGTGGTTCTCAACCTATGACCAGATGGATGGAGGACATATTTCGGTGGCCCTGGCATTTTTTGGGCTTAAGGCCAAGTCCTCGAATTGGGCCTTTTAGTTGAAGTTGTTTTTTTTTTAAAAACATACTTATATATCTTGTTTTTAACATCCGTAAATACAAAATTCTCAAAACATGTGTGGTCTTTTCTAGCATATTTAGAAACAAAAACCAAATTCATACGTATACACAAAACATACTTACATATTACTATTTCAAGATTGCTCTTGCAACACATTTAGAGGCGAAATCACTAAACAAAGTAGAATTGTCAATTTCATTAACCGTATTCTTCTCAATTGAATAAAACTTGTTTGTGTGTCTAATTTTGTTTTGGGCCAAGTAATTTTTTTATTGGGACCTTTATCGATTGGAGTAAAAAAAAAAAATTGGGCCTTTATCAAAAAAAAATTAACATACTATATTAGGTTGGACGGATTGAATCTACACGGATTTTTTTTTCTTTTAATAAACATGTGCAGTTGGGCCTCCCGGCACCGTTGGCTTAAGACAAGCCGTCTCTCCGGCCTCACATGAGGACCGGCCTTGCATATTTCTATGGCCAATAGCAATGTCTGCAAGATCATTTTATTGACCAAATACTTAACAATGAACCGTTCATTTTATTCTTGGTTTTAATATGCTTATCTTTTGCTGCAACTTCAACATGAACACAATGAAAATCTGAAAATTTCATGTTCATAAAGATACATATGTACTTAATAAAAAAATAACTTTTTGAAACACCCAAAAATTCTATAAAGGCGAATTGCATTATTAATTTTAGAGATTAATTACTACCAACGTTGCCGCGACGACAACTCTTAGTGTTGCAGCGATATCACGTCTTTTCAAGAACTCTGCAATGAACTGTAAGCATTCTAATAAAAGATACCAGTTTCTTAAAAAAAATAATAAAGATACATATGTCGATCTGACTCTTTGTAACATTTTCGTAGATAACCTTTCACCCTACCCTTGTTTAAGAAAATAAAAACGACTAACAAATTATTCGCTAACTGAAATTTTCAGATTCTCTAACACAAATGAAGAAAAGATGAAACTGAAATTGCATTGATTTGATTGAAATACGACTTAAAATTGTACAACAAACATAACAGCCAGAAATATATAAAAAAGAAAACTGTAAAAAGAGATGCTTACAAACCGGATAGTATCTCTAAATCACAATTATTTAATATGAAAAAAACTGCAATAAAAAGATTTCTTATGCCATAAGGCTTCGAAATCCGAAACGAAATAGAGGGTTTGCATGGTAGACGAAGGCTTAATTTCGTGACGGATAATGATACTATCACAACATATACAGTATATATTTTGTCACATTATATTACGACACCATATATTGATCATCGGATAACATGACTCATTAGAAGATATGAGTATGTATAACCTATATAGATCAATAATAATTGTGATACAAATTAAATATATAGTTACAGCTATAGTATCATTAACCGGAGTCTCACTTTTAGCAGCAATGAAATCAATCAGCAACCAGAGCAAAAGAGTTTGGCAAGGACGCACGAACAATCTTCGCAACATTTATAATGATGTGGTGGTCGATAAATTTTATCCAGATGCGCCTTTAAATTACGAGGTGCACCGTTCAACAGATACGGCTCCGATTTAGCTAAAGGAGAAGACGTAGTAGTTGCCATTGCTGCTAATTTGTGATTTCCTTCATGAAAATCTATAGCAGAAGAATCAGCTGAACCAACAGTACCAGCAGAGTCTTCTTCTTGGTTTGCAGAAATATCGCCATAACACACCATTAATGACGACATCGAGAGAGTGAAAACAACAACAAATATTGCAAGCAAAACTAATTTCTTCATAATGATCGATCGCAATTGCAAATGTTGCAGATAATATTGATAGTATGAATTATGAAAGCTTTGCTTCATTGTGCTCATGTATATATAGTTGTTCACGTACGATGATCACAGTTGGTAACAACCGTAAATAATATGTTCAATATCAACTCAACATCATTTCGTTACTTTTTATACACTTTTTAAAGCCTGTAAATTACGATTAATAGTCTTCTGTTTGTTTTTTGGGTATAAATGCTAATACTGGCCGGATATGCTTTTAGAAGGCCAAATAGCATGAAAGATAGCTTGTTGAAATATTCCGTATCTTTGAAAAAGTCAGATTCTCTATTATTTTATTAAGGTAAAATTACAATAGTGATGAAAGTTGTAACGCCCCGTTTCCGGACACCGAGTCCTTATCCGGAAATGAACGTTCGGTACGTATAAAATAAAAGTAAATTCACTTTATTCATAAGCCTCTACTATGTCGTATCAAATTAAAACAAACGGAAGCAAAAGACCCGGGTAATAAAAAAATTTCTCCAATAGTCCAAGAATAGAAACATCATCTAAAGATGGAAATGTAACTTTATTACATTCAAAAGGAAAATACGAAAATCCAAAAGAAACGTACGACAACTCTCGAAAGACTAAAAGTCTACTTCAAATGTACCAAAATAGTCAAAATAAAGAATAGCAGAATAAATAAATAAATAGTAAGTCTTCAACGAGGCGTCGTCAAACGTCGTCATCGAGCTCCTCCTCGGAAACATGATCAACCTGTTCGTCTTCTCACCCCCAAACACATAGAAAAACATGCATTTGAGGTAAGTACAAAGTATTTAATAAAAGAGAGAAACTATGACAACAATTAAGACTTATAAAGAAAAGATATTTAATCGTTTAGTTGTTTATGTGTGACCGACTCAATCTAGGGTTCATTTCATGTCCATCAACATGAATTGACTAGACGCGTTTCTACTTAGCTTATCTATGTTACAACCGCACTCAAGGCACTACGCATATCCAAAGCGGGGATATTCTTGGCAACATATTAGTGGATCACACCAATATCCACGGAGCCTAGAATAGGTAGACTCGATAGTGCGCACATATCAGTGGAGTCCCTCTATACTTAGGGTTTTTTACCTACGGAGTTCTTCCACCTTCGAACATCACACACATCGCGATATAGATCGGTGCCTATCCAAGAGAGACATGTTGTTTAATCTTTTACTAATCACGACGTATTTATTAAATTATTAGCTAACCACCTAGGTGTTTTCAATTAATCTCCTCACGCATACTACTCTCTTCCTAGACCACTAGACATAAACAAGGCCTAGCAACTACACATACGTTGATGAATGCTAATTCATCAAAGCACAAGCCTATCATGCTCTTCCGACGGATCCGAACTTCAACTCCTTTGAAGAGTACATTCGGTGTTTTAACTGAACGAATCAGAAGCTCAATTCAGGCTTGTTTATGTTTATACAATGTTAATGTATCATAAATAAGGGTTTAAAACTGAAAGACATAGCTTAAACATCATATAATTATAAGCTGGGGGCAATGCGTGCGCATTAGCTGGAATGCGTATGCATTCCCTACTTCAAAACCTGCTGGAAACTGTCTGTCCAAACATTGCGTGCGCATTGCCTAAAATGCGTACGCATTGCACGAACAGTGGCTAAACCTGAACTACCTGAAGCAACAATGCGTACGCATTTTGAGGAATGCGTGCGCATTGCACCAACAGAAACATCCTGAACCAACCTGCATCACGAATGCGTACGTATTGTCTTGAATGCATGCGCATTCGACGATACAACAAGCGAACAGAGCATCTCATACGGGAATGCATGTGCATTCCATTGAATTAAATCTCGATAGCGAAATATTCATCGGCTAACCTTAACCGGCGAGTATCGGGTCGAGAGTAATGTCAAATGTAGCAAGGTCGATCCCACAGAGACTAGGTTTGAGTACCATAGTCGACTTATGACTTAGTCTAGGTCAACAATAGGGTGGAATAGTTATACTAATGCAGAAAGTAATGATTATACTAGAGATTATACTAATATGATTAAAAGGCATAGTCGAACCATGATCCAACAAGCTACTTTTACCCCCTCTATAGACTCAATGGAAAGTGTGCGTTATCCTACCAACCATCCCTACTCAGTTAAGACGATTCATGGATGCCAACTCCTAGTTCTGGTGAGTAACCGAACAACTCGATATAAACACCCTATGCAAGACTAACCAATCCCTCTTTTAGGAAACCGACTAACCTAACATGATATGCGCTAGAGTCGCTCGTTTAACGATGTCTATGTAAAGCCCCCAGACCCCGGGCCTGGTAGCGCTAAATGAGTCATAAATGTCCGGTCAACTTCTTAGACCGCCGTCCTCGCTTGGTCTAAAAGGGCTAACCCGAATTGATAAGACCTTTATGTCTCACACTTATATGGGGGTGATCATTCTCTTATTTTACCGATGTGGGACTTTACATTCTCCCCCCTTATAAGGGACTGGCGTCCTCGCCAGGACGGCTGAGACTGTTCCCGGATGGTCCCTACCAGAGGTAACTAGAGGCCATCCTTACACCATCTTCTTGTACGGTGCAGCGCATAGTTCCGTCTGATAGTCGGCTCTGAATACCATTTTGTAACGCCCCCAGACCTCGGGCCTGGTAGCGCTAAATGAGTCATAAATGTCCAGTCAACTTCTTAGACCGCCGTCCTCGCTTGGTCTAAAAGGGCTAACCCGAATTGATAAGACCTTTATGTCTCACACTTATATGGGGGTGATCATTCTCTTATTTTACCGATGTGGGACTTTACAGTCTAACCTTATATTGGGCCCGGGCTAACTAGCTTAGCCGGGTCTACGCAACGATCCTAAAACCCCTTATCCCACATCTCACCGCAAAATACATATGTAAGTTTGATGTGTGTGATAGTGAACAAGGTTGTCAATCTAATCCACTTACGGTTATTATAAGTTTTAGAACGCGAATACAATCATTAACCATTCATTTACGCACTACACACTTCCAATCTCATCTATCCAATGGTTAGTTCACTTGGTTTCACATGATTCGACCACACAATGGATTAGCCACTCATGATGGAATTGAAAAATGAAATAATAATGAAAGCAATAATCAAAGACATAATTAAATAATTGAAAGCCAAAGAAATAATTACCATAAAAGATGAAACCTTGAATTGTATGAAAATCTCCTTCAAAAGATGAAATCTTGGATCACGAATCAAAAATCTAATCTATGAAAGTTGTATAGAGTTGCTAGGAATTAAATCTATGATCTCAGGATTGAAATAACGTTTAAACTAATGGAAATCGCCCCTAAGAAACCCTAAAACGTCTAAGTACTGAATAGATATCATATGGGACCGAAAAAGAGGTTTTTCTTATAGGTTTTTGCCGCATCCCGACCATAAACGAGCGTTTGTGGCAAGGCAAACGCTCGTTTCTCTGAAAGGCCAACTCTCAGTACTCAGCATTGCTCCGTAAACGCTCGTTTGCACCAAGATTCAGTATTTTCATCATAACTTCACTTCTAGGGCTCCAAATGAGATGATTCAAAATGAATTGGAAAGATAATTCAATCCTCTACAACTTTCGTCAAGACAACTCTTCCTGAAAGTGTCTCCAAGTGTGACCAAAATGCCCCTGAAGTGACTGGTTCAGATTTCATCAATGATTCTTCACTCTTTTCTCCTCCTTGGCCCCAAATCTCGTTCTTTCTCGAGACTCTCTTCCTTATTCTTGACCTTATACATCAATCTAAGCCTGAAAACAAAGACACAAACACCAAGTCATAATATACATTGTGAAACGTACTTGAAATCCACATAAAACACGAGTTTTAGGACTAAAACGTCATTAGTCTCGAAACATGCATATAAGTGAATATCGTTCATATACTACCCATAATAGCCCAAAATAACCATGAATAACTTGTAAAAGGAGGTAATCTCATATAAGAAATACACTACAATTTGACTCCCATCACGTACGCATCCTACCTGTAGCCCAAAATTCGATTTTCAACACTTAACGATTTTTAATCCGTCTTCAACCTAACTAACATCGAATTAAACTAAGAAAAACACAGGAAAGTCATATCTAATCATACCATAACATCTATGTTCCTTGATCAACGAAAAGACACAACTTTTTAGCATTAAACGTCTTAAAAATTGATCTAAACCTTATAAAAGAAAATTGAGATCACCGGAAGAGTCTCTTACTTGTTTGCGACCAAAAAACCGATTCAAAGCCTCGAAAAGTCTCTTTGCACTTCCCACAAAATGACTATCAAAAGCGGTGCCCTTCTCACGACAATTCCGATTCTCTAATCCGATCTGAAAACGATTAAGCTTCTCTTCAGAAATTGTGAAAACTATCCAAGCCGGATTTCTTCCTCTTGAATGCGCAGAGAAAGAACGTGGACACTGAATTTCTGATTAGTGTTTAGGTTAGGGAATAACTAGGTGAAATTTTCCTTAAATACTTGATCCCAAATAAATCCCTTTTTTTTCCACAATCACCCTTAATTACCAAAAATCAGAAATTCCCTTAGTTAATCATATACATAATTTCGAATATATATATATAATTACAACTTATCTTTTAACTCCAATAAAAGAAAAGATATAATAATATTTCGTTTTCGCAAAATGACACGTCAGCCCTTTCTCGAAAATCGGAATATTACATTCCTACCCCTTTAAAAGGAGTTTCGTCCTCGAAACTAGAACATACCTAATAGATCAACAAACTCTTGAAATTCGTTGATCTTATCATCTTCAACTTCCCAAGTTGCCTCCTCGGGTAAATGATTGCTCCACTAAACTAAAACCAACGGGATCAACCGTCTCTTAATCATCTTTTCCTTCCGGTCCAAAATCTTGATCGGTCTCTCATCATAAGCAAGATTGTCTTGGAGAACTTCCGGATCAATCATAGTTTCAACCTCATTCTTAGTCAGACACTTCTTCAACATCGAAACGTGAAAAACACTATGGACTCTCGACATCGATTCCGGTAACTGAAGCTTATAAGCCAACGGTCCAACTCTTTCCAGAATTTCAAATGGTCCAACATACATTGGACTTAGCTTTCCTTTTTGTCCAAAGCGTTTCACTCCCTTCATCGGTGAAGCTTGCAGATACACTATTTCACCGACTTCAAATTCAAGAGGTCTTCTTCTAACGTCTTTCCAACTTTTCTGCCGATCTTGCACGGCCTTCAGATTCTTCTTAACCAACTGAACCCTTTCCTTAGCTTGTTCAACCAATTCTGGCCCGGTGACTTGTCTTTCACCAACTTCATCCCAAAACAGCGGCGTTCTACATCTTCTTCCATACAAAGCTTCAAACGGCGGTATGCCTATGCTTGCGTGGTAACTGTTGTTGCAAGCAAAGTCCACTACGGGTAGGTAATCATCCCATGATCCGCCTACTACCAAAACACAAGCTCTTAGCATGTCCTCAAGTGTTTGGATGGTCCTCTCATTGTCCATCATGCGAGGATGAAAGGCCGTACTCAAATCCAACTTGGTTCCAAAAGGTCCTTGTAAACTCTTCAAAAACCGAATGATGAACCTCGGATCATGATCCAAAACTATCGAGATAGGAACTCCGTGTAACTTCACTATATTATCCAGATATAGTGTTGTCATCCTCTTCAAAGACATATCGACTTTAGTTGGTAAGAAATGGGTGGATTTAGTTAACCTATCCACAATTACCCAAATCGCATCAGGACCCTTAGTCTTCGGGAAACCGGTGATGAAATCCATCGTAATCTTATCCCATTTCCATTCGGGGATATCCAATGGCTTAAGCATTCCTCCTGGTCTTCTATGCTCTGCTTTTACTTTTTGACAAGTGTCACATTCTGCCACGAACTTAGCTATTTCCAACTTCATCGAGTGCCACCAAAACTTTTCCTTCAAGTCTCTGTACATTTTAGTAGCTCCTGGATGAACTGCAAAAGCAATCCTATGTGCCTCTTCCATAACTCTTTGTCTTAGATCACCGACATTAGGCACACACAACCGATCCTGGTACCAAAGGTTTCCATTCTTATCTAACACATAACCCACTGCAGGATTTTCTCTTGCAACACGCTTCAAATCAACTAACACCGGGTCATCATCTTGCTTTTCCCGAATATCGTCCATCAACTCTGATCTTGAAACAAGTAATAATTTATTAACACAAAACAAACAAGTAATAATCCGGTTAACCTCAAATATAAGGATCGTAGTAATAGTGGTTAATGCCGGGTTGATCTTACGGGGAACTAAACAATTGTGATTCCTAGTTTTTGTCTAACCTAAACTATGTCACGAAACTAATCTAAGCAATGAATAAAACAAAGCAGAACCGAAAATAAAAGCGGGATGAGAGGATATAGTCCAAAGCTAGGAAGAATACGGGTTGCGAACCTTTAACTAAACTAATCTAAGATGCAAATAAAAGTAAACTAACTAAACAAATTCAAGTTTGTAAGGATTTAAATTTAATGTATAACGAACAAACGAGGATTGATCCACCTATCCAACAAGCATTGATTTCCTATCTCGATTATATTGTGGTTTTTATCTAAGTTGTGATTTACCTTATCTAAATATGAACCCTAATTCCTTAGAAAGTTCATCTATTAATCCATTATCTTACAATGCAAGATTAACGCGTTTTCTAACCAAAGGTGTAAACTTTATGTTTATAATCTAGCAATTAAACCTATTAAATTCCATTAAGATAGATTCAAAATACTATTCCTATTCATGGTGATCTAAGGTTTATAGAGATTTCCATCAACAATAAACAATCAACACATGCATATCTTCCGATATAAGAGCAATTAAACATAGTAAACATGAATAAAGAAACAACCTTTAATAAAAACTCACAAGTATAATCGATGAAAACGAAATCAACAATTGTTGGATGGCTTCACAATACTCGTTTGATGAAGCTTTTAGCTTCGAACATCCTCAACAACTCACAATTTGCGAAGCAAATTGCATAAAAAAGTAGCTAATTTAATCTAAATCTAAAGTGCATAAAGCGGAATAAAAGGAAGAAAACGCGCAGCCTAAATCCGCTTTAGGTTTAGGGTTTGAATAATGTGTATATGGTATCTCATATGTGGAGAAAACAGCTGCTATATATAGAGTTTTGAGTCGGTTTCACTAAGTCGGCCGACGGACGCTCGTCCGCTCTAGTGAGCGCCCGCCCAGATAGATATGGATCGCCAGACGCCCGTTAAATGCGGCGTCCAAACTCTCGTATCAAAATCGCACCTGCTGGGCGCCCGTCGCTCTATCAACGCCCGTCCCACTCGGACGGGACACGACGCTCGTCCAACGTGATCAATTTTGATTTCTTGATCTTTATCTCTTTTTTCTCTATCCCATTCCTTCATTATCTCCTTTATCATCCATTAGCTCGAACTTAATCAACTTTTGATCATCTTTTGAGCCTCCAACATGTATCTATAACACATAAAAACATCACAAAATGTAATAATGTCCAAATAACCATAAAATCACAATTTAAACACCAAAATTAACCTATTTTACGAATTACTTATTTAAAACCTCATTTAGTCAATATTTCCGTTAAACACTCGTTTCTTATGCAAATCAATACAAATACGGGGGAAAATACCATAGAATATAGCGTTATAAATCGTATAAATTCACCCTTAACAGGAAGCAAAAGACTCGAGTAATAAAAAAAATTCTCCAATAGTCCAAGAATAGAAATATCATCTAAAGATGGAAATGTAACTTTATTACATTCAAAAGGAAAATACTGAAAATCCAAAAGCGTCACGACAAGTCTCGAAAGACCAAAAGTCTACTCCAAAAGTACCAAAATAGTCTAAATAAAGAATAGCAGAATAAATAAATAGTAAGTCTTCAACGAGGCGTCGTCAAACGTCGTCATTGAAATCCTCCTCGGAAACATGATCAACCTGTTCGCCTTCTCACCCCCAAACACATAGAAAAACATGCATTTGAGGTAAGTACAAAGTACTTAATAAAAGAGAGAAGCTATGACAACAATTAAGACTTATAAAGAAAAGATATTTAATCGTTTAGTTGTTTATGTGTGACTGACTCAATCTGGGGTTCATTTCATGTCCATCAACATGAATTGACTAGACGTTTCTACTTAGCTTATCTATGTTACAACCGCACTCAAGGGCACTACGCATATCCAAACTAGGGATATTCTGGACAACATATTAGTGGATCACACAAATATCCACAAAGCCTAGAATAGGTAGACTCTGATAGTGCGCACATATCAGTGGAGTCCCTCCGTACTTAGGGTTTTTTTGACCTACGAAGTTCTTCCACCTTCAGAACAGCACACACATCGCGATATAGACTGGTGCCTATCCAAGAGAGACATGTTGTTTAATCTTTTAATAATCACGTAAGTATTTATTAAATTATTAGCTAACCACCTAGGTGTTTTCAATTAATCTCCCTCACGCATACTACTCTCTTCCTAGACCACTAGACATAAACAAGGCCTAGCAACTACACAGACATTGATGAATGCTAACTCATCAAAGCACAAGCCTATCATGCTCTTCCGACGGATCCGAACTTCAACTCCCTTGAAGAGTACATTTGGTGTTTTAACTGAACGAATCAGAAGCTCAATTCAGACTTGTTTATGTTTATACAATGTTAACGTATCATAAATAAGGGTTTAAACATCATATAATTATAAGCTGGGGGCAATGCGTGCGCATTAGCTGGAAGCTGTCTGTCCAAACAATGCGTGCGCATTGCCTACAATGCGTGCGCAATGCCTACAATGCACGCATTGCACGAATAGTGGCTAAACATGAACTACCTGAAGCAACAATGCGTACGCATTCTGAGGAATACGTGCGTATTGCACCAACAGAAACATCCTGAACCAACCTGCATCACGAATGCGTACGCATTGTCTTGAATGCGTGCGCATTCGACGTACAACAACCGAACCAGAGCATCCTGTACAGGGAATGCGTGTGCATTCCATTGAATGCGTACGCATTCTACCTGTAGCCCTAAATCCGATTTTCAACACTTAACGATTTCTAATCCGTTTTCAACCTAACTAACATCGAATTAAACTCTGAAAAGCATAGAAAAGTCATATTTAATCATACCATAACATCTATGATCCTTGATCAAGCGAAAAGACACAACTTTCTAGCATTTAAAGCGTCTTAAAACTTGATCTAAACCTTATAAGCGATAATTGAGATCACCGGAAGAATCTCTTACTTGTTTGCGACCAAAACCGATTCAAAGCCTCGAAATTCTCTCGCACTTCCGACAAAGCGATATCAAAGCGGTGCCCTTCTCACGGCGATTCCGATTCTCTAATCCGATCGAAAGCGATTAAGCTTCTCTACGAGAAATTGTGAAAACTATCCAAGCCCTATTTCTTCCTCTTGAATGCATGAGAGAAAGAACGTGGAAACTGAATTTCTGATTAGTGTTTAGGTTAGGGAATAATTAGGTGAAATTTTCCTTAAATACTTGATCCCAATTAAATCCCTTTTTTTCCATAATCACCCTTAATTACCAAAAATCAGAAATTCCCTTAGTTAATCATATACATAATTTCGAATATATATATATATATATATATATATATATAATTACAACTTATCTTTTAACTCTTATAGAAAAAAAGAAATAATAATATTTCGTTTTATGAAATGACACGTCTCCGTCTGCTATCCGAAAATCGGAATATTACAAAAGTTCTATGAAACTGAAATTAACTGAACTAACTGATCTAGAGGTTAATTTACAGCTTATATAGGATATTAAGACTGAGAATTAGATACTAAAGCAGTCATAAGTAAGTTTTAACTAAGTAGCTCCCTTATGTTATGTACTAAGTGTTTGATATTTCTGCAATAATAAATTGTTGTAGTTGCTGATGTTGCTGTGATATTAACAGTAACATTCTCTAACACAAATGGAGAAAATATGAAACTGAATTTGCATTGATTTGATTGAAATGCGACTTAATTAGACAACAAACATAACAGAAATAAATAAACAGAAAACTATAAAAAGAGATGCTTACAACAGGATAGCATCTGGATAGTATCTCAAAATAAGTAATTTTGATGATTCCCCAATTATTTAATATGAAAAAACTTGTAATGAAAGATTTCTTCTGCCCTAAGACTTCGAAATCAGATACGAAATAGAGGGTTTCCTGACCGATAATGATACTATCAGAACATATATTTTGTCACAATATATTATGACACCTATAGATCATTGGATAATAACATGACTCATTAGAGGATATGAGTACGTACCATCTATAGATCAATGATTAGTGTCTCAATATTAATTCATGTGATACAAAATAGTTACGGCTAATATCGTTAACCAGACCCTCAATTTTAGCAGCAATGAAATCGATCGATCAGCAACCAAAGCAATAGTAACCGACGCACGAACAATCATCGCAACATTTATAATGACGTGGTCGATTATATTTATCCAGATGCACCTTTAAATTACGAGGTGCACCGTTCAACAGATACAGCTCCGATTTAGCTAAAGGAGAAGACTTAGAAGCTGTCATTGCGGCTTTGTGATTTCCTTCATGAAAATCCATAGCGGCTAAACCAACAGTAGTACCAGCAGAGTCTTCTTCATTTGTAGAAACGCCATAACACACCATTAATGACGACGTTGAGAGAGTGAAAACAACAGCAAATATTGCAAGCACCACAAACTTCTTCATACTGATCGATCGTAATTGCAAATGTTGCAGATAATATTGATAGTTTGAATTATGAATGCTTTGCTTCATTGTGCTCATGTATATATATATATATATATAGTTGTTCACGATGATCACAGTTGGTAACAACTGTAAATAATTCAATATAATATGTTGAATATCAACTCAACATCATTTCGTTAAGTTTTATACACTTTTTATAGTCTTCTGTTTGTTTGTTTTTTTGGTATAGATGCTAATACTGGCCGGATATGCTTTTAGAAGACCAAATGGCATGACAGATAGCTTGTTGTAATATTCCGTATCTTTCAAGAAAAAGATATTTAGGTTTCCTAATTATTTTATGAAAAAATTAGGTATAAATCCACCTTTCCCCCTTAATTAAGTACTCAATATTAATCTACACTATTAGACGATAGTTTATATTTATTTTTTGTATTTACGTTTATAGCCTTGTGGCTCACTATATAAACACCTTGTAATGGTTCGTGTTTTCTAATGACAAAATACATTGTTATTCATAAAATCTATCATGGTATCAAAGTTTCCCGATCTACCAATTTTTTTTTCTCTGCTAATCAAACCCTGCTGCCGCAGCCGCCGCTAGGCCAACTCCTCCACCGCCGCTGCAATGACAACTCCTTCTTCCACCTCCGATTCGTCTTCTTCCACCATCTCATTCGCGCTTCTATTTCCATTTGCACCATCATGCCGTTGCTCGAACCCGGCCGTCAATGCGCCGATTAAACTTGATGACAAAAATTTCTTTGCTGGAAGCTGCAGATGACCACCTTGCTCACCGGTCATGGTCTCATCCGGTACATCACGGATACACCCAAGCCATTCTTTGTCCTCACCAATGCCGCCGGTATTGTCTCTAATCCGGCGCACTTGCTATGGGTTCAACAGGATGCACTAATCCATCATCTTATTCTTGGTTCGGTTGACTAGAATTATATTGCTTCAATTTAGCACACGAATAATTCGAAGCAAGCTTGGGACACCCTTCTTGACACATATGGGAAACAGAGTAAGGGGCGTACTAGATATCTAAGGCTGCGCTTGAATTCTATATCGAAAGGTACGATGTTGATTTCTCAATATTTTCTCGCCATAAAAATGTTGCGGATGACTTGTTGCATTGGACTCAAAAGTGCACGATGATGAATTGGTTGAGATAATATTAAAAATCTTGGTAGTGATTATGCGAACCTTGTCGGTGCTATTCGAGGCGCGTGATGATACTATCTCATTTGCCCGTTGTTACATGAAAAATTACTAATGCATGAAGTGTCTCTTGCTCGAGTCGATCTGCTACACCCCTGCGATATCTTGCATTCCCCGCCTATCATCACCCACGTCCTATGCCTGTTTCGGCCTATTCCCCGTATTCTCAAGCACCACGGCCCTCCTCCACCGCTTTGCCTCACGCACCCAACACCAATCCCGGACATCCTCGGCCCGGCCCAAACACCTCCACTCGGTCCAAAACCTAAACTCACGCTTCAAAAGGCTATCAGGGCTTCTGTCAACTCTGTGGCGTCCAAGGCCATGTTGCAACTCGTTGCACCACCTACACTCACTATACCAATCTTCCCTGTCCCACCCAGCAGCCCGGTGGCTCTCGCCCTCTACACCATCCACCCTTATGCTCATGTTGCTCAAACTTCCACCTCTAGTGCTCTGTGTGCCTACTCGATTCTGCTACTCCATGGATGCTCGATAGTGGTGCCTCTCACCACATGACACGGGAGCTCAGCCTGCTCTCTCTTCACTCCCCTTATCAAGGTACGGATCGTATAGTCATTGGTGATGGTAGCTCCTTGCCTATCACCCACATTGGCTCTAGGTCTCTCTCTTTCTTTAAATTAAATCACGTCCTTTGTGTACCTTCTCTTTCTCGCAATCTGCTTTCGGTTCAAAAATTTTGTAGTGATAATTCTGTATCTATTGAATTCTTACGACTCGTTTTGGTGAAGGATTTGAAGGCGGGCAAATGCCTCCACCAGGACAAGTCGGTGATGGGGCCTATCTGTGGTCTTCAAAAGCTCTCTTCGCCTTCTCTGCGTCCAAAGCCTCTATTGCTACCTGGCATCGTCGCTGCGGACATCCAGCTTTTCCTGTCATTCAAAATCTTGCAAAAAATAATTTTTTAGAATTATCTTCTGTTTCTTCTACTTATTGTGATTCCTGCCTTTGTAATAAGAGCCACCGGCTCCCTTTTTCGGATTCGACATTATGTACGGTCAAACCTTTGGAGGTTATTTATTCAGATGTTTGGACATCTCCTGTTTATTCGGTTGATGATTTCAAGTATTGTGTTTTGTTTGTTGATCATTTTACTCGCTTCATGTGGATATATCCGTTAGCTTGTAAATCCGATGTTTATGCCACCTTTGTCAAATTCAAAAAATACGTTAAAAAACTGTTAGATACTTCTATCAAAACTCTTTACTCTAATAATAGAACCGAGTATATAAACTGATTGGGCCTGTTTCCCATCTGACAGGAAATCTGTTACAGGGTATTGTGTGTACATAGGCTCATCATTGGTCTCATGGTGTTAAAAAAACAACCTGTTGTGGCAAGTCTGGTACCGAGTCTGAGTAAAGATCTCTTGCTAACTTATCAGCATAAATAGCTTGGTTGAAACAGCTCCTGACTGAACTCAAAATCAGAAGTTCTTCTCCTCCTATTGCTTGGTGTAACAGTCTTGGAGCAGCCTCACTTGCCCAAAATCCTGTATATCATGCTCGTACAAAACATATTGAGGTGGATGTATATTTTATCAGAGACAAGGTTCTCAATAAAGAACGCAAAGTTAGCTACATTCCCTCAGCATCATAAATTGCAGACCTCTTTACAAAGGCTCTTCCTGCAACTCAGTTCTGCAACTTCAGGAGCAAACTGAATGTTATTCCAACCACGTATAGTTTGAGGGGAGGTGTTAAGTAATTTTATGTATTGCTGAGGGTATTTGTGTCAATGGTTATTGTTGGGTATATTTAATGTGTATAGGACAAGTGTCCATCTAATAGATTGTGTGGGACCTGCTGTAGCCGCTAGCTTAGAGTATATCTTTTGTAATTTTGTACCCAAAAGAATTAATGAAAACTGAAAGATTCTTCTCTCATTTTATTCATCTCAATTATTTAATATGAAAAAAAGTGTATATAATAAAAGATTTCTTCTGCCATAAGGCTTCGAAATGAGGTACAAAGTAGAAGGTTTGCGTTGTAGACGAAGGCTTAATTTAGGGGATTTTCAGTGATATACCACCCATTCTGTGGTATATTTGTCAATATACCACCCAAGGCAAAAACAAGCAATTTTGGTTCGCAATTTTCGTTCATTTTTTTAATGAATGTGCACGATCTTAAGGTACACAAATCCCCTATTGGGTTCCCCCTTCCCAATTAGGGTTTAGTTTGGTTCCAAAAATGCGAAAAACGCGAAAATGGAAGTGGTATTTCGACAACATGAGTGATATGCCATCAATTACCACTCCTCAATAGTGCTACATCGACAAGGGTCAATTAAGTGACGGATAATGATACTATGACAACATATATATATATTTTGTCACAGTATATTACGACACCATATTTTGATCATTGGATAATAACATGACTCATTAGAAGACATGAGTACGTATATAACCTATAATATAGATCAATGATTAGCGTCTCAATAATAATTGTGATACAAATTAAATATATAGTTACAGCTAGTATCATTAACCGGAGCGTTAGTTTTAGCAGCAAAGAAATCGATCAGCAACCATTGCAAAAGAAATTGGCAAGGTAGCACGAACAATCATCGCAACATATAATCCAGATGCGCCTTTAAATTACGAGGTGCACCGTTCAACAGATACAACTCCGATTTAGCTAAAGGAGAAGACGTAGTAGTTGCCATTGCTGCTAATTTGTGATTTCCTTCATGAAAATCTATATATAGCAGAAGAATCAGCTGAACCAACAGTACCAGCAGAGTCTTCTTCTTGGTTTGCAGAAATATATATCGCCATAACACACCATTAATGACGACATCGAGAGAGTGATCGAAAACAACAACAAATATTGCAAGCACCACAAATTTCTTCATAATGATCGATCGTAATTGCAAATGTTGCAGATAATATTGACAGTATGAATTATGAATGCTTTGCTTCATTGTGCTAACATATATATATAGTTGATCACGTACGATCGATGATCACAGTTGGTAACAACTGTAAATAATTCAATATAATATGTTCAATATCAACTAAACATCATTTCGTTACTTTTTATACACACAGGTATTATTTAAAGCCTGTAAATTACGAATAATAGTCTTCTGTTTGTTTTTTTTTTTTGTTGGTATAAATGCTAATACTGGCCGGATATGCTTTTAGAAGGCCAAATGGCATGACAGATAGCTTGTTGTAATATTCCGTATCTTTGAAAAAAAGTCAGATTCGTCAAATTAGGTTTCCTAATTCTCTATTATTTTATTAAGGGAAAATTACAATAGCGAGGAAGAAAGTATTGAAATATTAATTTGAAATATCTAGAAAATACGTTGAAGAAAAATATAACTCTCGAGTAGTAAAGAATTCAGATAATTCATTAGATAAAGTTGTATTAATGTATAAGATGGACAAGTATTAATGTAGTCATAAAAAGGATAAAGATAGTGCATGAACGCATCTTAAGATTGTGTGCCTGAGTAACTATAAATAGGCAAACATTATAAGTATTTTGTATAAAGTGGATTGTTAAGGGTGGAATTATACGATACTTTATTATACTTTATATTATAATTTCACCCTAACTAATATAATTTGCATTGAAAAATGAATCTTAAAATGATTTATTGAGCAAACACGGTTTTATAAATGTTAATTTCCAAATAACACATTTTATGTGCTTAAATGATTATTTTATATCATTATGGAAATGTGTTATGCTTTGGTATATTTCATGTGTGTTGTAGGTACATAATACATTTAAACATTGGAGCAAGTCAATGACACTCATAAAAGCAAGTCAAGGACACTCATTTTTGGTTCAAAATCACGTGGGAGTGATTCAAGGGGCTGTTTTGAGAGCAAAGCAAGGGAAAAGTTAATATTATAATAATTGATAGCATATTCTTATTTGGATAAATACTGTTCATTGGGAACTTAGTGCAGGAAATTTTCTTCTTCCTTTTCAGTCTTTGTTTTTAGCATCTTGAGAGGGAGAGTCTATCAAACAAATTCTTGTATTGTTTCCATTCTAGTTTTAATAATCAAATACTTAGAGATTTCTTCATAATTTCCATTGTTGTTCATGACCTTGGCTTTATTTCATATAAATTCCTGCTCTACACATAACTATATGGTGCATTCTCATCAACCCAAAATGGTCATTAGTGGTATGGATAGCTAAACTCATCAAGGGCAAGCAATTGGGGGAAGCAATTCAACGGTTTTCGGGTTTTCTAATATAAAGCATTGCAGTATTTCAAACCAAAGGTTAGATTACAAGTTCTACATTTTATTGTTCATAGCTTGATCGAGAGATTTTGCTCACGGATTTCCATACGAGAGATTGTATGCATTGAATCAGTATAACACGTAATTAAACCATAATATTCGAGTATAAAACGAGAGTTTATCGAGTATGGTTTAGATAAATTAATCAAGAGATTATACCTTGTGTTTTGATTGTATCCTTCACTAAGAGATTAGGGACTACATTCGGTTTAGGAGATCCTAATCTTTGGTCACGATATTGCATGCTTGTATGATTAGAAATCTGATAATTTGTCGAATTGTGAAACCTATTGTTTGCCCTCTTTTAATCTCATTACAGTAACCTTAATTTGTAACGTATCTCGTGACAATTGTGACTCAAAACTGAACCACCTCTCAACCTCGAATCCCTGAGTTCGACTCCGGTTTTACATCGCTATACTACGATCCCTTCTCTTGGGGAAACCGGATTATAAATTTATAACTTGTCATTCTTAATCAATAAAATCCGGGACAAAGTTTTGGCGCCGTTGCGGGATTCGCACAGTTAGCTTCGACTTTGAGTCTTTATTAAGTATTAATTACCGAGAAAATATTTAAATGTTGTTTGGTGTAAATTGATTTTAGAGTTACGTGCTCTGTTTCTCGAAATTGAGTCTCTGTTTTTTCCATAACCGGACTTCCCTTTGAAGAACGGCGTCCATCAAGCGTCAGGTGAAAAATCGAAGCAGAACTTCAGACGCTGCGTCTGACGGGCGGCGTCAATCAAGCGTCGAACAAAGCGGCAGCGTTGATTTGAAAAACGGGCGTTCACTTTATTGAACGGCGTTGAAGCTTGAATTGGATCGAGAGAGTTGAGGCGCGGTGAGGCGGCGTCCACTCTCCTTCCATTTGAAAGCGACGAGCGTTCAAACTTGAGACGAGCGTTCAAATTCGTAACGCCGATTTTCCTTCGTAAGCAGGCGTTCCATCACTCCTGGGAATTATTTTTCACTTCTTATCACCTTTTACCTCGTTTTCACTCCAGTGTATGCGTACACGGAGTCATTCAGGCCCATTAATCTATAATCCTGAGATCGAACGTACAATCGTTCGTCCCAATCGAAAAATTCAACGTTCCTTGAGTTCTCAATTTTCCGAGGTTAGTGAAGGAAGTATTTTTGAAGAAACCGTTGAAGAAACTCTTGAAGAGATCGTTGAAGAAGTCATCTTTGACAACTCTGAAGTAATAATGGCAGATAGGCGTACTTTAGCAGACTACACTATTCCGGGCTCTGTTACTATACATCCCGCTATCGTAATGCCGGACATCGAGGTTCCATTTGAATTAAGATCTGGTTTAATTCAAATGATACAACATACTTCCACCTTTCATGGGTACCAATCGAAAACCCACATACCCGTATGCGTGCATTTTGGAAGTATGCGAGACAACTAAGATCAAGGATATCTCGATGATATTCTTAAGCTCAAATTATTCCCATTCTCTTTGCGGGGTGAAGCAAAAGAATGGTATCTCTCATTACCTTCGAATCTATCACGACTGGGGCGTCACGGAATGAGAGTTTACGAGCCAATATTTCCTCTCCTCCAAGGCGGCTCGATTTGTCTAACCGATATCTTCACTTTCCGACAAGAAGGTAATGAAAGCGTTCTTTGAAGCATGGAAACGTTTCAAATCTATCTTACATCGTTGCCCTCATCATGGTTTAGATCTGCAACGACAAGTCAATACCTTCTACAGTGGTTTAACTGAGACGACAAAGGGAATGGTGAATAGCTCATCTGGAGGAGCTTTCTTAAAGAAAACACCGGCTGAAGGGTGGGACCTGTTTGAAGACATAGCAAAATATAACTATGCACCAACTCAGCATTCAATCCCTACACCTTCTACCCCCAGGATAGAAGAGGTCAAGTCTCAGAACCAACTGATCGCCTCTCTTCAACAGCAGATCACTGACCTGGCTTTGGCACAAAAACACAATCAATATTCCACTTCTTCTATTCCTCCAGCCCCTCAGATATCCCAGCTGATGTATTGTGACAACTGTTGTCAACATGGTCACAATATGAATCACTGTCAATACCCATCATCCAACTATCAAGTCAATGCGGCCCAACATATGAGGCCGTACACACCGATAGTTTGTCAAACTTGTGCCACGGAGGGTCACACATCTCTTGCTTGTCCCTTAAGCGGGGACAATCTTTGAAATCAATCGTTTTCGGCGAGTCAAACCAGAGGTTTTCAAACCAACATCCTGGCCAGAACAATTATCAAAACCAAGGTTATAACCAGAATCGGAATTTCAACCAACAACCAGGTTATAACCAAAATACCAACTCTCAAACCTCTAATCGAAATCAGAATTACCAGAATCCCATCTATAGCCAGCATCCAAATCCGAATACCATGCAAAGGCTCAACCAGATTTGGCAAGGAAATACCAACAGCTCTTCAAATAGACCTACTCAAAACCCTCCAGGTTTCCAAAACTCACCATCTGGGGCAAATGATGGCCCGACAAAAGCTGAGTATGAGAAGACAATCAAGAACTTGGAAAGGCAAATTGGCACTAATTTGAACAATTAGGCTGCAAGACCTCGAGGACACTTACCCAGTTTCACGAAAGGAACCCTAAAAGTAACCAAGTATCCCAACGCAATGAGATTGTTCCTACTACACCTTACGGGCGAGGAGGAGTCACACGCAATGAATTTGAGATCTGGAACCCAACTACAGGAAACCACGCTTCTTACGAGAACCAGGAAGCGAATAGACCCTCTACCGGAGATGAGGTAGGAGGGAAGTTGAGATAAAGACTCACACCTTACTAGATGAAGAAGAGACTCGGTTGGGTGATCCACCGAGTCTTGAGGAAGCTGTTCAAAGTCAAGAAGAAGAAATCCCGACAAGTAAAAAAAGACCGACAAGGCAGGTGAGATGGAAGGATTTAGAGGACGAAGCGATTAAAGCTTCTTCATCATCGAAGAAAGTTTTCTCTCGAAGAAGAATTGAGCAAACTTCCTTTCCCACCAAGAAAGAAAAACATCTCTTTACAAGAAGATAAGAAATGCGAAAAGGTACTCAACCTTCGAAGAACACACAAGTAAATTTACCCTTATCGATGTTCGGTTGAGATGCCTAAATATACTAAATTTATAAAAGATGTTGTTTCTTGAAAAGAAATTGGAGAACATGGATAGAGTAATTAATGAAGAGTGCTCCATGATTGGAAGTGACCATATTCCAAGAAAGCGAAGCGATCCAGGAAATTCGTTTTAACCTTACAAATCCAAGGCTGTGTTTTCCCTCACTCCTTGTGTGACCTAGGAGCATCTATCGAATTAATGCCGTTATCCATCTGCAAAAGACTTAATCTTGATCATCTTTTGGAACCTACCACGATGAACCTTCGGTTTGCGAGATAGGTCGATCAAGAAAGCCGAAGGATTTTGAAAGATCTCTTAGTGCAGTCGACAAATTCACATTTCTGTGGATTGGTTTGTCTGGATGTAAAAAAGAAAACACTCCGTTGATCCTTGGTAGACCATTTCTATCAACGACCCGTCTTTGTCATAGATTGTGATGAAGGTTATGTAACCTTAAGAGTTGGTGATGAAGAAGTGCGATACAATGTTTCTAGAACTCTAAAGCGACCGTCGAAAGCCCAACCGGTTATTCCATTGATGAAGCGGCGACGAGTTCGGTGATTTTGTGGAAACACAAGTCATGGCCATGAACCCGGAGTATGAAAGGCGGTGGACAATCACGAGCGATTCACGGTAGAATCCACCTTTGACAGATGGGATTGCTTTGGAAGCTGAGGACTGCAAGAAGAGACCTTGTTTGTGGAATCCTCAAGAACAATCAGTGAGTCGGAGTTGAAGCAAGGAGATATCAAGTCAAGCTTAAAAGAACCCCCTGAAGATTTAACGCTAAAACCTTTACCTAAGCACTTAAAGTATGTTTACCTGAGGGAAGGCGATAAGCTTCCGTTAATCATCTCCGCCAAATTGACAGAAGAGGAGGAGGATAAGTTATTAAACGTCTTGAGAAGCAACGAGAGAGCTTTCGGTTGGCAAGTAGGAGATATTAAAGGTATATCTCCTGACGTGTGTATGCATAAGATAAAGACCGAAGAGGAGCCAAATGTGTTCGGCTGACCTCAAAGGCGTTTAAATCCACATATGCAAGAGGTGGTAAAGAAAGAGATTATAAAACTATTGGACATGGGGATCATATCGCAATAGGCGGCGGTGATTGGGTATCCCCCCACGCAAGTCGTCCCTAAGAAAGGGGGGATTACAGTGGAAAAGAACGATAAAGGTGAGGAAGTAGCTTTGAGGTTAGTGACCGGGTACCGGGTTTGTATTGATTATAGGAAATTAAATGAGGTCACTATGAAAGATCATTTTCCGCTCCCCTTCATCGACCAAATGCTTGAGCGTTTGGCTGGGCACCCCTTCTATTGCTTCCTGGACGGATACTCCGGGTATTTTCAGATCCCTATTGATCCGATTGATCAGGAAAAGACGACCTTCACCGCCCTTATGGTACTTTCGCCTCTGAGCGAATGCCATTCGACCTTTGCAATGCCCCAGCTACATTCCAACGATGTATCTTTGGCTATCTTTGATGGGCTAATTGAGAAGTGCATGGAAGTCTTTATGGGCGATTTCTCGGTGTTTGGTCAATCTTTTGACAACTGCCTCGATAATCTTAACAAGGTTTTGAATAGATGTGTGGAGAAGAATTTAATCCTCAACTGGGAAAAATGCCACTTCATGGTGGATGAGGGGATTGTTCTCGGCCACAAGATCTCTGCGAAAGGAATAGAGGTTGATAGGGCCAAAGTAGAAGCCATAGAAAAAATGAACTATCCCAAAAACGTGAAAGAAGTCAGGAGTTTTCTTGGTCACGTTGGCTTTTACAGGAGATTTATTCAGGACTTCTCCAAGATCTCGAAACCCTTATCAACTCTAATTAAAGATGGTATCGTTTTCAACTTTGACAATGATTGCAAGTATGCCTTCAAGGAGCTTAAAAATCGTCTTATCTCCGCTCCAATTCTAATCTCACGATTGGAATTTACCTTTTGAATTGATGTGTGGCGCTTCCAATTACGCCGTTGAGTGCGGTATTGGGGCAAAGAATTAAAGGTAAATTTAAACCTATCTACTATGCAAGTCACACTCTAAACCCAAAGACAAGCTAATTATACAACCACCGAAAAGGAATTATTGGCGTAGTCTTCTCATGGACAAATTCGAGAAGTTATACATTGAGTGCTCATGTGATTGTTTGGACAGATCATGCGGCTTTACGCTATCTAATGAACAAAAAGGATGCCAAACCAAGACTAATGCGATGGATTCTTACCCTTCAAGAATTTGATGTTCATATTAAGGATATCAAGGGTAGTGAAAATCTGATGGTGATCACATTTTTCAGTACTACCCATAGGAGAGGAAGATCCACAGGACATTGATTTATATTGCCCTTTTGAGAGTGTCATATGCGTGGATGGTGTATTTCCGACCCACCGTGGTATTCTTCTATCGTAAACTATCTCCATTCCCGGTACTGAACCACGAATTCTCTATCAAGAGAAGAAGAAATTCTTCTACGATCCGAAATATTATGTGCAGGAAGAACCGCATCTTTTCAAGCATTGTAAAGATGGGTTGCTTCGTCGATGTGTTCGAGTGCGAGCAGCGGAACATAATTGAGCAATGTCATAGTGGTCCCGGCTGTGGCCACGCCGGTCCCTGGAAGACCGTTGCAAAGATATTCAATCTGGTTTTTCTTGGCCATCGATTTTCAAGGACTTTGAAGCCTTTTGTAAAATTTGTGACGGATGCTGAAGAACCGGGGCATTGACAAGGAGGTATGATATGCCGTTGAAGCCCATTTTGGAGTGTGAGGTGTTCGATGTCCGGGAATTGACTTTATGGGTCCTTTCCGTCCTCATGCGATATGAGATACATCCTGGTCTGCGTAGACTATGTATCTAAATGGGTGGAAGCGATCGCCACTCCTCACAATGATCATAAAGCGGTCATGAAATTTTAAAGAGAAATATTTTTGTGAGGTTTGGCTGCGCCCACGAGCCTTGATCGATGAAGGACACACTTACGCAATAGACCACTTGATAAAGTGTTAGAAAAATATGGTGTTCGCCACAAATCCGGTACACCATATCATCCTATGACAAGTGGTCAAGTTGAGCGAAGTAATCGAGCTTAAAGAAAATTCTTGAGAAGGCGGTCAATAGTCACCGTAGGATTGAGTCACGAAGTTGGGCGATGCTCATGGGCTTATCGCATGGCGTATAAGACCCCCATGGGTACTTCTCCATTCCAAATGGTCTACGGAAAACCATGCCATCTGCCTATCGAATTGGAACATCGAGCTTACTGGGCAACCAAGTTCCTAAATTTCGATTCCCAAGCTTGCGGACAACATCGATTACAGCAGCTGCACGAGTTCAGACTCCAGGCTTATGAAAGTGCTAAAATCAGCAAAGACAGAATGAAACTGCTCCACGACAAGAAGATCAAAAAGAGAGAGTTTCATACCGGCGAACAAGTCCTCCTTTATAATTCAAGATTACATCTTTTCCCTGGAAAACTGAGGACGCGGTGGTCAGGACCTTTCACGATCATTCAGACTTTTCCTAGTGGTGTGTTGGAACTCAATGGAAAAGATAATCAACCTTTCCGGGTAAACGGACAACGGTGCAAGCACTACATAGGACAAACCGAAGAAACTCCGATGTTCATCAAATTCATTGACATCCTTTGTGGTAATATCTCTGATACCCAGGATTTGGAGGAGTTTAGCCCCGATCTGTATTCAAACAGCACCACTAATGATCATCTGAAGAAGTCTTTCTTTGTGTATTTGGGACATGGAGCGATATTGGAAGGAGCATGAGTTGAATGTGAGAAGAAACCAGAGGAAATCAACAAGAGAAAGAATGAGAAAGGTTGGGAAGGCGGTTAAAAGCCAAATTCTCTCTGCTCAATGTTGTTTCTGCATGAGCTCATTTGATGAAATAACGGGCAGAAAGATCAAGTGGCCCGATCCGGGTTGAGTTCAAAAGAAAGTTGAGCTAACAACGTAAATAAAAGCGCTTAGGAGGTGTCCTAGCTTTGTGTGTTAGCTAGTTTTTACATTTTATTTTCCTTGTCTTTTGTAATAAAAGGATTGAGTTATACTCTCCAATGTTTGTTTTTCTTCTGATACTTAGGCCTTGGCTTCATATTTTGTCGGGATGGCTATGTTTATTATCTTTTGGCATGCATCTCGTGCTAGCCTATCTTGATTACCTGTCATCATGCCCGAGTCACTATCTCCCATATCTTATTATAGCATGCCCCCATTTGTGCCCCGAGATATTGGTTGTGGTTTTCAAGTCCTACAGGTTGCACTATAGCTATTTGGTTGATATGACCTACACTTATGAGGATCGTTGCGAATTGTTCATGCTCCAGCCTGCACAATGATCCTACGCTCTATCGAATCAGCTAAGTACTTGATCTCTAATTTATTTCCTAAACAACTTGAGGACACGTTGTATTCTAAGTGTGGGGGGGTTCTTGGTTCGTTGCACCTATAATTACCCTTGATCATAATATCATGTTTTTAATGCAAAATGAGCTGAAAATTGGAAAAAATTCTACACTTGAACACTTGTAGATTCCGGCATGTAATTGAAACAAAATGCTCACTAGTTGTAGTTTCCTTACAATGATTCTATGTGACTACGTAAGATAACTATAGCATGCTTGTACCGATGTGAGATAGACCACACTTTCACGAAAGCCTTTGATATAAAAGCATGAATTTTAAACCATATCCTTTTACTTCTCTAGTGATTCATCTTAATAGTAACAGTGATTGAACGCCTAAGTCCCGAACGTGTGCTGTGAATATATGTATGTTTGAATGTGATAAATAAACCATCGCCAAAGTCTTGAAATAAAACGAATGAATAAAATCGTTACTTGGGGTATTATGCACAGTGGTATGCTTTACTTCAGCCACTGCCAGCCAGAAATCCCGTTTAAGTAATGTAGTGTGTGTTCCAGAAAAGCTGCCTTATGATTGGAGTAGGTAGGGGATTATCACGAAATGTCCTATTTCTACTATGACGGGCAAAAGCTCACTTCTGATGTGTGTGTTAAATGTTTCAAAAAAAAAAAAAAAATAAAAAAAAATTTATAGCATTGCGTGAGTTGGAATAAATTCAAGACTTGGTTAATGATGACTTTATCCCCAGTATAAACTTATAGATATGATTTAGGGATCATCCTAATGAGCACACAGGACGACTTTTTGCGTGATTGAAACTGTTATGCCGTAGATGTTCATTATAATTGCTTTGTAAAGGATATGTATTTAGAAAGATTGTGAAAAATTGAAAAAGGCTTGTTTCAACACATACACAATGTCTATCGCTACTTGGTACTCCCCGCTATGGTCATTGCATCAGTGGTCACTTGAGTTCGGAAACTATTTGGATAGATATAAAAGTTGAGCTATGTTTTGATTGTTTTGTTCGGGACGAACAAAGGTTTAAGTATGGGGGAGTTGTTAAGGGTGGAATTATACGATACTTTATTATACTTTATATTATAATTTCACCCTAACTAATATAATTTGCATTGAAAAATGAATCTTAAAATGATTTATTGAGCAAACACGGTTTTATAAATGTTAATTTCCAAATAACACATTTTATGTGCTTAAATGATTATTTTATATCATTATGGAAATGTGTTATGCTTTGGTATATTTCATGTGTGTTGTAGGTACATAATACATTTAAACATTGGAGCAAGTCAATGACACTCATAAAAGCAAGTCAAGGACACTCATTTTTGGTTCAAAATCACGTGGGAGTGATTCAAGGGGCTGTTTTGAGAGCAAAGCAAAGGAAAAGTTAATATTATAATAATTGATAGCATATTCTTATTTGGATAAATCATTGTTCATTGGGAACTTAGTGCAGGAAATTTTCTTCTTCCTTTTCAGTCTTTGTTTTTAGCATCTTGAGAGGGAGAGTCTATCAAACAAATTCTTGTATTGTTTCCATTCTAGTTTTAATAATCAAATACTTAGAGATTTCTTCATAATTTCCATTGTTGTTCATGACCTTGGCTTTATTTCATATAAATTCCTGCTCTACACATAACTATATGGTGCATTCTCATCAACCCAAAATGGTCATTAGTGGTATGGATAGCTAAACTCATCAAGGGAAAGCAATTGGGGGAAGCAATTCAACGGTTTTCGGGTTTTCTAATATAAAGCATTGCAGTATTTCAAACCAAAGGTTAGATTACAAGTTCTACATTTTATTGTTCATAGCTTGATCGAGAGATTTTGCTCACGGATTTCCATACGAGAGATTGTATGCATTGAATCAGTATAACACGTAATTAAACCATAATATTCGAGTATAAAACGAGAGTTTATCGAGTATGGTTTAGATAAATTAATCAAGAGATTATACCTTGTGTTTTGATTGTATCCTTCACCTAAGAGATTAGGGACTACATTCGGTTTAGGAGATCCTAATCTTTGGTCCTGATATTGCATGCTTGTATGATTAGAAATCTGATAATTTGTCGAATTGTGAAACCTATTGTTTGCCCTCTTTTAATCTCATTACAGTAACCTTAATTTGTAACGTATCTCGTGACAATTGTGACTCAAAACTGAACCACCTCTCAACCTCGAATCCCTGAGTTCGACTCCGGTTTTACATCGCTTTACTACGATCCCTTCTCTTGGGGAAACCGGATTATAAATTTATAACTTGTCATTCTTAATCAATAAAATCCGGGACAAGGATCAAGTGGAATAAAATGAATACAAACATTAAAAAAATTTCTCCACTTCTATTCTTGTGTGTGAGTTATAAAGTAGTAGCTCTCCATATTTTTCCAACAAAATGGTATCGGAGCCAGGTTGTGCTTGTGTTTGGAGATAACGATTTAAGAAATGATGTCAAATGGTACACCCCAATTGGTACCACAACTCACCAAGGAAAATGTGGAAATATATAACAATATATATGTAAGGGTATATTTGTACAGTTACGATATTTTCGGTCTAGGGTTTTTTTTTTCTGATCTAGAGAGGCTCTGATACCATGTTAAACACAACACAATTGGGAAAAAGATGATTCGTATATTAACAATAGTCAAGTATTTATAGTACAATGATCACCAAAAAAAACCCTAGACCGAAAATATCGTAACTGTACAAATATACCATTACATATATATTGTTATATATTTCCACACGCCCCCTCAAGTTGGAGCATGTAAATCACAAATGCCCAACTTGCCTAAGAGAAACCGAAATTGTTGCCTGCCGAGAGCCTTTGTCAAAATGTCGGCTTTCTGCTGCGTTGACGACTTTTGGTTTTGTTCAGTCCTATGCGGATTATTCACTGTTTACTTATAATCGGGATGGTGTTTCTCTTCATGTTTTGGTTTATGTTGACGACTTGATTATTGCCGGTTCTTCTCATGATATGCTTGTTCGCTTCAAGCGTACCCGCTCTTGCTTTCATATGAAAGATTTGGGCCTTTGAAATATTTTTCGGCATCGAAGTGGCACGTGGACCGAGGGTATCTTTCTCTCTCGGCGCAAGTATCGTTGGATATACGACATTGGCGGCATGTTGGGTTGCAAACCCATTGACACGCCTATGGAGCAAAATCATCGTCTTGCCTCCATTCTTGGTCACCATTTCCCCATCCCGATCGATGCCCATGAGACTTGTGGGCCGTTTGGTTTACTTGTCTGTTACTCGTCCTGAGTTGAGTTACTCCGTGCATACTCTTGCTCAGTTTTTGAGTGATCCGCAGGTCCCGCATTGGGGGAGGCTGCGAGACGTGTTTTGCGCTTCACGAAGGAGTCATAGACAAGGTATATTCATTACATACATCGATGATTTGTCCTTGACTGCTTTATGTGATAGTGATTGGGCCGCTTGCCCTTTGACTCGGCGTTCTGTCACTGGTTATTTGGTATTTTTGGGTCGTTCCCCAGTCTCTTGGAAGACCAAGAAGCAGCCTACGGTATCCCGTTCGTCTGCTGAGGCTGAGTATCGTTCTATGGCGGTTTCCACATGTGAGTTTAAATGGCTCAAGTCCTTGTTATCTTCTCTTGGTGTTTTGCATCCTTAGCCTATGCGGTTGTTTTGCGATAGTCAGTCAGCGCTTCATATAGCAAAGAATCCTGTCTTTCATGATCGTACCAAGAACATCGAAGTTGACTGTCATTTCGTTCGTGATGAATTATTAACCGGCAATTTAGCGCCATCTTATGTTCCTACTACGCACCAGTTGGCCGACATTTTGACAAAGGCTCTCGGCAGGCAACAATTTCGTTTTCTCTTAGGCAAGTTGGGCATTTGTGATTTACATGCTTTAACTTGAGGGGGCGTGTGGAAATATATAACAATATATATGTAAGGGTATATTTGTATAGTTACGATATTTTCGGTCTAGGGTTTTTTTTGGTGATCATTGTATTATAAATACTTGACTGTTGTTAATATACGAATCATCTTTTTCCCAATTGTGTTGTGTTTAATAGAAAATTATGATAATTGGTGCATTAGAATGAAGGCTTTGCTTGGATCCTATGATGTGTGGGATCAAGTAGAGAATGGTGTTGAAGGAGATGAAATCGCTACTAGGAAGAAAGATCATATCAAAAAGCTCTCACACTCATCCATCAAGGATTGGATGAAAAAATGTTCGAGAAGGTTGCTAGCGCAACCACTTCCAAGCAAGCTTGGGATATTCTTCAATCATCCTTCAAAGGAGTTGACAAAGTAAAGAAGGTGCGTCTCCAAACATTGAGAGGAGAATTTGAATCTCTACGAATGAAGGAGTCTGAATCAATTTCAGATTATATTTCAAGAGTTTTGGCCATTACAAATCAAATGAAAAGATATGGAGATGATATGGGAGAAGACCGAATTGTCGGTAAGATTTTGAGATCGTTGGACTCAAAATTTAATTATGTCGCCGTTGCAATTGAAGAATCCAAAGATTTGGATACCATGACCGTTGATGAACTTTCTGGATCGTTGCAAGCTCATGAAGAGAGATTGAAGGCACCGGTCCAAGCACCAATAGAAAAAGCTTTAAAAGCAAAGCTATCGTTAAAAGAAAACGAGTCAAATTATGGCACATCTCAAAGAGGCCGAGTTCGTGCAAGAGGTCGTGGTCAATTCAATGGTCGAGGCCGTAGTTTTGGAAGAGGTGGACGAGGAGACACCTCGAACAATAATGAATCTAGCCAAAACTACAATCAAGAAAGAAGCCGTGGAAGAGGTAGAGGATCAAGAGGAAGAGGTTATAGACCAAATCAATCAAGGTATGAAAAATCAAATGTTGAATGTTATAATTGTCAACGTTTTGGTCATTTAGCTTAGGAGTGTAAAAATAAAGTGGAGGAAACAAACAACTTTTTGGAGAACAACAAAAATGATCAAGAGGTAGAACCCACTATGCTTCTCGCATGAAAAACTATTGAAGGTGAAGAAAGTGATCAATGGTATCTTGACTCGGGTGCAAGCTGTCACATTTGTGGCAAGAAAAACTTGTTTGTGGAGCTTGATGAATCCATCAATGGTGATATAACATTTGGTGATGCCTCGAAAGTTCAAGTGAAAGGAAAAGGTACGATTCTAATTAAGATGAAAGATGGAAGCGATCAGTTTATTTCAAATGTATGTTATGTTCCAACTATGAAAAGTAACATTTTAAGTTTGGGACAACTTTTGGAGAAAAATTATGACATACACTTGAAAGATAAAAGTTTGACAATGAAAGATGAGAATGGAAGATTGCTTGCCAAAGTGCCAATGACGAAAAATAAAATGTTTTTGTTGAACATTCAAAGTGATACTCCTATGTGCTTGAATTCTTGTTTTAAAAATTCATCTTGGCTATGGCATTTGCGGCTTGGACACATGAATTTCGATGGCTGATGAGAGTCAACTTTGCTATAATTTCGTGTGCATTTTACCCCCTATTTGTAGCCTATTAGATGTAATTTTGGGTTAGTTAAGTGTTTTTTTATAGGCACGTTTCACCATGAGTTGAATCACGAGACGATAAGACGTTTACGTCGAAAATCTAGATATTTTTGGGTGATTTGTGTGTGTTTTATTGTAATTTGTCACGCTTGGATATGTGGTTTATTTTTATTACAGGTATGGCGTGATAGAGGGCGTGACGAGGAACGTAACGGTACGAAAATCGTCTAAAACGGAGTTCGTATGAGGAAATGACGCATGATTCATGTTCGGGTGTTCGAAGAAAAATAAATAATTTCATTACAATCGCGTGCCGAAAACAGAATATATCACACCCAGGGTGTGACGGAGGCTGTTTTTTTAGCAATATTTTCATTATTATCTGTTCAAAAGAAAAAGAAAAAGAATAGAAGAAGGCGGCAATAGTATAGTATAGTATATATACATATGCTATAGACGACAAAAGGGAGGTAATTTAGGTTTGAGAAAAAGAAAATAAAAGGCGGCGCAGAGGGTGAACAGTAGCTCGACATATATATAATTCGTGGACGGCAAGTATTATACATACTACATCCGTGGTTTTCCTTTGGTTCATTAGAACAAAATTATTTTCTTTTTCCGCAAATTATCATCGGCAACTGCAGTATTATTTATTTTTGTTTTAACACATCGAAGTGACGATTCGAGTGGTGGATTGCTACACTTTTATTGGTAATTTTAATTATCATTTCATCATGTCTTTTATCAATTTATTTATGATTTCTTGTGTTATTGATTTAATTATGAGTAGCTAAATAGTTGTGTAGCCGAATTATGTGAAAGCGGGTGAAACGCCCTAAGGGGGATTAGACGGGAGTAGTGTAGCGCTTAATTAAACGTTTGTATGATTAATCCACGTCCTAAAACTTATTTTAACGTCTTTGAATTAGATTGATCACCTAGTTCACTGTCACACACATCGAACTTATAAATGCATTTTGCGGTGAGATGTGAGATAAGGGTTTTAGGATCGTTGCGTAGATTCGGCCTAGTTGTTAGAGTCCGAACCCAATCTGAGAAATTTGTCATCGTTGTTCGGCGACTCTGAGAGCTTAATCATGTTAGGTTAATCGGTTTTCTAAAGGGAGAATTAATTAACTTCACATAGGGTGGTTAGATCAAGTTGTTCAGTCTAATCGCTAGAATTAGGAGTTGGCACCCGTGGATGTCGTTAAACTACATTGGATAGGTAGGTCGGTTAAGACACGCTCCCTGTTAAGTCCTTCCTTAGGGGCAAAAGTAGCTCGTGGGATCATAGTTCGACTATGCCCTTTAAAACCTAGAAGTAAATTCGTTAGTACAATATTTACTTTTGCATTAGTATAATACTCTCTACCATTATTTTGACCTGAACAAAGTTCAACGTTGGCTTTGGTACTTAGACATTACTCCCTGTGGATTCGACCTTGAGACCACTATACTACCGTTGACCCGATACTCTGTCGGTTAAAGTTAGCGGTTAGTTATTTTGCTATCAATGGCATGAAATTTATGAGCAAAGGAAATATGGTGAAAGGAATGCCTTTCATAAATCATCCAAATCAATTGTGTGAAGGATGTCTTCTTGGCAAACAAGCAAGGAAGAGTTTTCCGAAAAAGTCTTTGACAAGGGCAAAACAACCACCGGAGCTGGTTCATTTGGACGTATGCGGACCTATCAAGCCATCATCGCTTGGTAAGAATCATTATTTTGTGACATTTATCGATGATTATTCTCGGAAAACTTGGGTGTATTTTTTGAAGGAAAAATCAGAGGTGTTTTAAATTTTAAAAAAATTCAAGTTGATGGTGGAGAAACAAAGTGGTTATCAAATTAAATATCTTCGATCCGATAGAGGCTGTGAATTTACATCAAACCGATTCAAAGATTTTTGTGAGATGAATGGCATCAGGCGTCCGATGACAGTTCCATACTCACCACAACAAAATGGAGTATCGGAAATTAAAGGAAGAATCGGACTATCTAGAACATGGCGAGGAGTATGTTGAAATGCAAGAATATGCCAAAAGAATATTGGGCCGAAGCTGTTTCTTGTGCCGTTTATTTACTAAATCGATGTTATACAAGAAGTGTCAATGGCGTAACACCTCAAGAAGCATGGAGTGGCCACAAGCCGAGTGTTTCTCATTTGCGAGTTTTTGGATGCATAGCCTATGCACATGTGCCCGATGAACATAGAACAAAACTTGATGATAAAAGTGCAAGGTATGTATTTGTCGGCTATGATCCAAGTTCTAAAGGCTATAAATTGTACAATCCGAACAATGGAAAAATCGTGGTTAGTAGAGATGTTGAGTTTGATGAAGAAGGTGTTTGGGAATGGAACACTAAAAATGAAGGCTACAAATATATTTCATTCCCTGATGATGAGATGCAAGATACAACACAAGTTACTACACCTCCACCAACACCTCCAAAGCATAATACACCAGTTGAAGATGCACGTTCTAGTGAAGGTCCTCGGAGATATAGGACGCTACGTGATTTATATGATGCTACCGAAGAGGTAACAAGTTTGGATGATTTTACCAATTTTTGTTTATTTCCCGAGACTGAGCCAATATGTTATGAAGATGCTTATCTTTACAAGAAATGGAGAGATGCAATGGATGAGGAAATTAACTCAATCTTGAAGAATGAGACGTGGGAGTTGGCACAATTACCTAAAGGCAAAAGTACAATTGGTGTGAAGTGGGTATACAAAATTAAGAAAATGCAAACGGTGAGACGGAGATATACAAAGCAAGATTAGTTGCCAAAGGATACAAGAAAAAGGCCGGGATCGATTATGATGAGGTTTTTGCTCCAGTTGCTCGTCTTGAAACGATTCGTTTGATTATTTAAACATAAATTCGAGAATCATTGGAAAATTCATCAAATGGATGTGAAATCCGCATTTTTGAATGGCTATTTGGAGGAAGAAGTTTATATCGATCAACCTCCGGGTTATGTCATAAAAGGCAAAGAGAAAATGTTGTTAAAGTTAAAGAAGGCTCTCTATGGCTTGAAGCAAGCTCCTTTTGCTTGGAATAGCAGGATTGATAAATATTTCAAGGCAAAAGGATTTACCAAGTGTCCACATGAACATGCTTTATATGTTAAATCAAACACACATGGTGATAAATTATTCGTATGTTTGTATGTGGATGACTTAATTTTTACAGGAAATAATCGAAAGATGATTGATGATTTTAAACGAGATATGGCAAAGGAGTTTGAAATGACGGACATCGGATTGATGTCATATTATCTTGGCATTGAAGTGAAGCAAAGAGATGATGGCATATTTATTTCTCAAGAAAGATATGCTAATGAAATTCTAAAGATATTCGAGATGATGAATTGCAAGCCGGTTAGCACTCCTGTTGATTGTGGAGTCAAATTATCTTTGGATAAAAATGGTGAGAAGATCAATCCCACATTCTTTAAAAGACTTGTTGGAAGTTTCAGGTACTTGACTTGTACAAGACCAGATATTCTTTTTGGTGTTGGACTTATTAGTCGATATATGGAAGCTCCTACTATGTTACATCTGAAAGTGGCCAAAAGAATTCTCCGGTATATCAAAGGTACAACAAATTATGGCGTCTTCTATACATCTTCTGATGATGCTAAACTTGTTGGGTATAGTGATAGTGATTGGGCAGGTGATGTTGTTGATCGGAAAAGTACTACCGGATTTACTTTCTTTATGGAAAATTCTGCATTTACTTGGAGTTCGAAAAAGCAGCCAATTGCGACTCTTTCTACATGTGAAGCTGAGTATGTCGCAGCATGTGCGTGTGTTTGTCATGCTATTTGGTTGAGAAGTTTGTTAAAGGAACTTCACCTACCGCAAGGAGAACCAACAAAAATTTATGTCGATAATAAATCGCCGCTTTGAATTTGTCCAAGAATCCGGTGTTTCATGAAAGGAGCAAGTATATTGATACAAAGTATCATTTCATCCGAGATTGCATATCCAAGAAAGAAGTGAACTTTGAGTTCGCGAAGTCACAAGATCAGACAGCAGATATTTTCACGAAGCCATTAAAGTTTGAAGATTTTCGAAGATTGAGGATAAGACTTGGTGTGCAGGAAGATATTCCAAATTAAGGAGGGATGTTGAAATATTAATTTGAAATATCTAGAAAATACGTTGAAGAAAAATATAACTCTCGAGTAGTAAAGAATTCAGATAATTCATTAGATAAAGTTGTATTAATGTATAAGATGGACAAGTATTAATGTAGTCATAAAAAGGATAAAGATAGTGCATGAACGCATCTTAAGATTGTGTGCCTGGGTAACTATAAATAGGCAAACATTATAAGTACTTTGTATAAAGTGGATCAAGTGGAATAAAGTGAATACAAACATTAAAAGATTTTCTCCACTTCTATTCTTGTGTGTGAGTTATAAAGTAGTAGCTCTCCATATTTTTCCAACAGAAAGTTCTATGAAACTGAAATTAACTTGCAGATTTGTAGAGTAGAACTGAACTAACCGATCTAGAGGTTAATTTACAGCTTATATAGGATATTGAGACTGTGAATTAGAAACTAAAGCAGTTATAAGGTATGTTTTAACTAAGTAGCTAAGCAGTTATGTACCGAGTGTTTGATATTTCTTCAATAATAAATTATTGTTGCTGCTGATGTTGCAGTGATATTAATTAACCGTAACATTCTCTAACACAAATGGAGAAAATATGAAACTGAATTTGCATTGATTTGATTGAAATGCGACTTAATTAGACAACAAACATAACAGAAATAAATAAACAGAAAACTATAAAAAGAGATGCTTACAACAGGATAACATCTGCATAGTATCTCAAAATAAGTAATTTTGATGATTCCCCAATTATTTAATATGAAAAAACTTGTAATGAAAGATTTCTTCTGCCCTAAGACTTCGAAATCAGATACGAAATAGAGGGTTTCCTGACCGATAATGATACTATCAGAACATATATTTTGTCACAATATATTATGACACCTATAGATCATTGGATAATAACATGACTCATTAGAGGATATGAGTACGTACCATCTATAGATCAATGATTAGTGTCTCAATATTAATTCATGTGATACAAAATAGTTACGGCTAATATCGTTAACCGGACCCTCAATTTTAGCAGCAATGAAATCGATCGATCAGCAACCAAAGCAATAGTAACCGACGCACGAACAATCATCGCAACATTTATAATGACGTGGTCGATTATATTTATCCAGATGCACCTTTAAATTACGAGGTGCACCGTTCAACAGATACAGCTCCGATTTAGCTAAAGGAGAAGACTTAGAAGCTGTCATTGCGGCTTTGTGATTTCCTTCATGAAAATCCATAGCGGCTAAACCAACAGTAGTACCAGCAGAGTCTTCTTCATTTGTAGAAACGCCATAACACACCATTAATAGCGACGTTGAGAGAGTGAAAACAACAGCAAATATTGCAAGCACCACAAACTTCTTCATACTGATCGATCGTAATTGCAAATGTTGCAGATAATATTGATAGTTTGAATTATGAATGCTTTGCTTCATTGTGCTCATGTATATATATATATATATATAGTTGTTCACGATGATCACAGTTGGTAACAACTGTAAATAATTCAATATAATATGTTGAATATCAACTCAACATCATTTCGTTACTTTTTATACACACAGGTATTATTTAAAGCCTGTAAATTACGAATAATAGTCTTCTGTTTGTTTTTTTGTTGTTGGTATAAATGCTAATACTGGCCGGATATGCTTTTAGAAGGCCAAATGGCATGAAAGATAGCTTGTTGTAATATTCCGTATCTTTCAAGAAAAAGATATTTAGGTTTCCTAATTATTTTATGAAAAATTTAGGTATAACCCCTTAATTAAGTACTCAATATTAATCTACACTATTAGACGATAGTTTATATTTATTTTTTGTATTTACGTTTATAGCCTTGTGGCTCTCTATATAAACACCTTGTAATGATTCGTGTTTTCTAATGACAAAATACATTGTTATTCATAAAATCTATCATGGTATCAAAGCTTCCCGATCTACCAAATTTTTTTTTCTGCTAATCAAACCCTGCTGCCGCAGCCACCGCTAGGCCAACTCCTCCACCGCTGCTGCGATGACAACTCCTTCTTCCACCTCCGATTCGTGTTCTTCCACCATCTCCGCTGCTGCTTCTATTTCCGCTGCACCATCTGTCGTTGCTCTGAACCCAGCCGTCAATGCGCCGATTAAACTTGATGACAAAAATTTCACTGTCTGGAAGCTGCAGATGACCACCTTGCTCACCGGTCATGGTCTCATCGGGTACATCACCGGTGATACACCCAAGCCGGCTGCTGTCCTCACCAATGCCGCCGGCGCAGCTGTCTCTAATCCGGCGCACTTGCTATGGGTTCAACAGGATGCACTAATCCATCATCTTATTCTTGGTTCGGTTGACAAGAATTATATTGCTTCAATTCAGCACACGAATAATTCGAAGCAAGCTTGGGACACCCTTCTTGACGCATATAGGAAATAGAGTAAGGGGCGTACTAGATATCTGAGGCTGCGCTTGAATTCTATCTCGAAAGGTACGATGTCGATTTCTCAATATTTTACTGCCATAAAAAATGTTGCGGATGACTTGGCTGCATTAGACTCAAAAGTGCCTGATGATGAATTGGTTGAGATAATATTAAAAAATCTTGGTAGTGATTATGCGAACCTCGTCAGTGCTATTCAGGCACGTGATGATACTATCTCGCTGCCGTTGTTACATGAAAAATTACTAATGCATGAATTGTCTCTTGCTCAGAGTCAGTCTGCTACACCCCCTGCGTATACTTCATTCCCTGCCTATCATCACCCACGTCTTATGCCTGTTTCGGCCTATTCCCCGTATTCTCAAGCACCACGGCCCTCCCCTCCACTGCTGCCTCACGCACCCAACACCAATACCAGACATCCTCAGCCAGCCCAAACACCCTCCACTCAGTCCAAAAACCCAAACTCTCGCGCTTCAAAAGGCTATCAGGGCTTCTGTCAACTCTGTGGCGTCCAAGGCCATGTTGCAACTCGTTGCACCACCTACACTCACTATACCAATCTTCCCCGTCCCACCCGCAGCCCAGCTGGCTCTCGGCCTCCTCCACCATCCACCCCTTATGCTCATGTTGCTCAAATTTCCACCTCTAGTGCTCATGTGCCCTACTTTGATTCTGATACTCCATGGATGCTCGATAGTGGTGCCTCTCACCACATGACACGGGAGCTCAGCCTGCTCTCTCTTCACTCCCCTTATCAAGGTACGGATCGTATAGTCATTGGTGATGGTAGCTCCTTGCCTATCACCCACATTGGCTCTACGTCTCTCTCTTTCTTTAAATTAAATCACGTCCTTTGTGTACCTTCTCTTTCTCGCAATCTGCTTTCGGTTCAAAATTTTTGTAGTGATAATTCTGTATCTATTGAATTCTTTCCTGACTCGTTTTTGGTGAAGGAATTGAAGACGGGAAAATGCCTCCACCAGGGACAAGTCAGTGATGGGGCCTATATGTGGTCTTCAAAAGCTCTCTTCGCCTTCTCTACGTCCAAAGCCTCTGCTGCTACGTGGCATCGTCGCTGCGGACATCCAGCTTTTCCTGTCATTCAAAATCTTGCAAAAAATAATTTTTTAGAATTATCTTCTGTTTCTTCTACTTATTGTGATTCCTCGCTTTGTAATAAGAGCCACGGCTCCTTTTTAGATTCGACATTATATGCGGTCAAACCTTTGGAGGTTATTTATTGAGATGTTTGGACATCTCATTTATTCGGTTGATGATTTCAAGTATTATGTTTTGTTTGTTGATCATTTTACTCGCTTCATGTGGATATATCCGTTAGCTTGTAAATCCGATGTTTATGCCACCTTTGTCAAATTCAAAAATACGTCGAAAAACTGTTAGATACTTCTATCAAAACTCTTTACTCTGGTAATGGAACCGAGAATATAAAACTGCGCCCCTTCCTTGCTGCCCATGGCATCTCTCACTTCACATCTCCCGCCTATACACCTCAACACAACGGTATTTCTGAACGGCGTCATCTGCACATTACTGAAACTGCCTTAACCCTTCTTTCTCATGCCTCCATGCCGATCACCTACTGGTCATATACGGTCAGTGCAGCTGTATATCTCATTAATCGAATGCCTACAAAAAATCTTGACATGCTCTTGCCTCATCTTAAACTCTTCTCGGATCCTCCTAATTACTCCAAACTTCGAGTCTTTGGTTGTCTCTATTATCCGTGGCTTAAACCGTATAATAATCACAAACTCGAGTCCCCTTCTAAACCTTGCATCTTCCTTGGCTACTCCCTCACACAAAGTGCCTACCTTTGCTATGATTTATTTGCGTCCCGTATGTATACATCACACGATGTTTGCTTTGTGGAGGATATATTTCAATTTTCTACCATCCTTCTCGACCCTTCTCTACCTCCCCTGACTGCTTTATTACCTCCTAAGTCCTATGAACCCACTGTTGTTCCAGTCCATCCCTCTTCCCCCATGGAAACTCCTCCACCCGAGAGCAACACTGTCCAACCCGAGAACAATGCTACTCAGCCCGAGAGCCCTCCTTCGTCTCCATCTCCTGCTTCCTCAACCAATGACTCCAACAGTGATTCCAAATCCTCTCCTGCTTCTACTTCTACCTCACCTCCACCTCCTCCCCCACCACCACAACACCCTATGACTACTCGTTCTCGAAACCAAATATACAAACCCCGTAAGATCTTCAACCTCCAAGCTCAGTTACAAAATCACTACCTTGAAACAGAACCCTCTACCCTTAAGCAGGCCTTGCAGTGCCCGCAGTGGTGTGTTGCGCTGTCTGACGAATATAGTGCGCTTCTTCGCAATGACACGTGGTCCTTAGTTCCACCATCTCCTGATTTGAATATTGTTGGCTGTAAGAGGGTGTTCAGAATTAAACAGAAACCGGATGGCTCGATTGATAAGTACAAGGCTCTGTTAGTTGCCAAAGGGTTTACACAACGGCCTGGTTTGGATTACTTTGAGACCTTTAGTTCTGTGGTTAAGCCTGTCATGATTCGTCTTGTTCTTAGTATTGCGGTTTCCTTGGGTTGGTGCCTTCGCCAACTCGATGTCAATAATGCCTTCCTGCAGGGGACGTTAGCTGAAGATGTCTATATGCGTCAACCGCCTGGGTTTGTGGATGCTACAAAACCCACGTTTGTGTGTAAGATTCGCAAGGCAATTTATGGCCTTAAGCAGCCTGGTACCATGAGCTTAAAAATTTTGTTCTTACTTTGGGTTTTGTTAATTCTGTGGCTGATCCATCGCTGTTTGTTTGTCGCACGTCTACCAGTATTACTATGCTCTTGGTATATGTTGATGACATCATTGTTATAGGTAGCTCTGCTGAGCAGGTTCAGAGTATTATTGATCAGCTTGGCTCTAGGTTCTCTATTAAGGATCTGTGTCTCTTATCGTATTTCTTGGGTGTTGAGGTCACTCATTCTACTATGGGCATGCTACTCACGCAAACCAGGTACACTCGTGAGTTACTGTCTCAGGTTCATATGGAGGAATCCAAGGCAGTATCCACACCAATGCCTGCTGATGCTTTTTCAGGTGATCCTGTTGTCTCTCCAGCCTTTTCAGATCCTACTCAGTATCGCCAAATTTTGGGGGCTTTACAGTATTTATGCTTTACACGTGTTGACATGTTCGCTGTTAATAAGCTAGCCTAGTTTATGCATGCACCAACTGAGTACCATTGGATGTTAGTCAAGCGTGTGTTGCGTTACTTGTCTGGAACACCCACTACGGGTCTACAGTTATATCGGGACTCGCCTTTGGCTCTGCATGCTTTCTCTGATTCGGATTGGGCGGGAAATAAGGAAGACGGTTATCATGATTCAGCGACTTCTGAGTACATGCCTGGTTATACTTCTACTTCTGCTTATATAGTCTTCTTGGGTAGGAATGCGATTTCTTGGAGCTCCAAGAAGCAAAACTCAGTCTCTCGTTCATCCACCGAAGCTGAATACAAATGTGTTGCTGACACTGCGGCAGAGATTGCTTGGCTGACCTATCTGCTTGCAGATCTAGGTTTTTCAGTTCGCTCTACACCAGTGATCTTTTGTGATAATTTAGGTGCTCTTCGCCTAAGCGCCAATCCAGTGTTTCACTCTCGAATGAAGCATGTTGCTATCGATTATCACTTCATTCGTGAGCATGTTGAGCGAGGACTTGTTCGTGTTGCTCGTGTAGCTGCTGCTGATCAGTTGGCTGATATTCTCACCAAGCCACTGCCACGTTTATCTTTTTCTACTTTCATTTCCAAGCTTGGCCTTCGCACAACGCCGTCAGCTTGAGGGAGCGTATTAGACGATAGTTTATATTTATTTTTTGTATTTATGTTTATAGCCTTGTGGCTCACTATATAAACACCTTGTAATGGTTCGTGTTTTCTAATGACAAAATACATTGTTATTCATAAAATCTATCATACACTCATTTTTTTTAGTTGCAATAAGGACAAAATAATTTTGCTCGGACTAAAATACCCTCAATTCCCTATAATCTTCCTTATCCGTAAAATTCCCCTAATTAATTTCTGTTTTAGGAATTCTCCATGTACATTTGATTCCGTCATAGTTCCGCTTGACTCTATATTCTCCCGATTTAGCTCGCTAAGAGGGATTATTCAGATTTCCAATTGTAATTCTGTTATTTATGCATTTCATCAAGAGTTCTCGTGAGTCTCTACAAGCTTTCTTTCATTCTAATTTGTTCTTTTTTTTTCCTTCTTGTTTCAGACTAAATAATTAGCTTCTCTGATTGAGTTATTATGGATTTCAGCTGCTTACGAGCTATTATGATGCTATACAGAATATTCAAATTGGTTAAAATGTGAAGGAAATAGGATTGTAAATTTTTTGTTTTTGTTTTTTCAGACTATATAATATGGTTCTCAGATTGATTGGGGATTTGGTATTATGGATTTCAGCTGCTTACGAGCTATCATGATATATGTAGAATGTGCAAACCGGTTAAAATGTTTATGTCTCAGAGTATCATTTTATGAAAATAAGATCCAGAGAAACAGATGAAATTATTTATGCTTCAAGTAACTAATAGTAAGCATTATTATTGTTATTTTTTCTATTCTGTTTGGTGATTTTATTGTTCTTTTGCTTTTGATGAAGCAAAGCAATTCATATTTTTTGTTGTTGATATATATATAGCTCTTTACGAGGCGATTAATATGATTTTGTTGTTCACTTTGGATTGCTTGCTGATGTTTAAATCCGTTCATAGATTTCGGTGGAATCAACAATATCGAAGACAATATCATGAAAAGTTCTTGCAAAAATCTGATGCCAGGTTTGTTCTCTTTTGCTCTACTGCTTAGTCTCTTTTAGATACCTAGTCAGATACCCTTCTTGGCTACAAGCATTCATTCCTTTTCTAGTTAATTGGACACCCTTTCGAATTTTCGCTTATATAATTGGTAAACGAATCAAGCTGAGCTTAAAATTGATGATCTAAGATGCTTTGTGATTGAGCTGAATTGTGAGTTTATACGGCTGATTTTAATGCTATATAATGAGATACTTGGCTGAATTTGTGACATATGTTTGCCTTGAAGTAGTACCTTGAATTAAGCCTTATATGAGCCAGATATTGAGCTATTTTGATGTTGTTCTTGAGTCAGTCTTTGGATGATGTACCTAAATGGAGCAATGCCTTAAGTGTGTTGTTCACTTGATTCATATCATTAAGCTATCTAATACACTAGTTTTGGTGGTGTTACTATTACTATTACTGTGTTATTGATACTATGTTATGATCTTGTATTCACGATCTTGTGTTATTGATAATGTATTCTCATTACCGTGTTCGCGATCACGTCATGTATGCTCATTCTCTCATTTTTAATACAGCATGCAATTCAATGTGGAAGCAATTGAAGTAAATGGAGAAAATACAGCTCCAGTGTTTGAGTTTATGAAGAAAGGGAACAAGTTCAATGGACTTTTGCAACGTTCCTAGCAAGTTGATATACAAGAATGGACAGCGTGTCCCCATCAGAGCTTCCATTTTGAGGGAGTGCAAAGAGCTTGGGGAATGCTGTACTTGATGTTGTTGTAGCTAATAGACATTTTCTTGGTGCTTTAGTTTATTTTCAGAGCTTTCATTTTGTCTTGCTGATGCTTCTTCCCACATGTTGGTGTTTTTTTTTTGCAGTAGATGAGACAAGTACTATATGTTCATTATAACCATATTTTTGCATTCTGAAAACTACTAGTATTATATTTAAATGTTTTAGATTAGATGTGATGTTATTGCACCTTACACTACATCTGTTATTGTTACTGTGTTACTGATATTGTGTTACTTAACAGTTACGAATAAATTCGGCTTTCAAAAATTACGTCGGAAGGGTATCGTATGAGATCTCAAAAATGAAGGGAAAAAAATATAAACTTTGGTGAAAGAATTTTAATGATCGGTGTTCAAAATCAAAAGTTACGTTCGTTTATAAGAAAAACGCCCCGATCACTGCAAATATTTTTTTGACTTTCAAAATATATGTCAAAATGGTATCGTATGAGATCTCAAAATAAAGAGCCAAGAAATGAATTTTGGTGAAGCTTTTTTGATTATCGGAGTTCTAAATCAAAATTTACGGTTGCTTAAAAAAGAGATCGAATAAGAGAGGATTTTTAAATAAAAAAACCTGACTGTAAAAAAAAGATGAAAGAAGAGAAGACAGCAGCGTTCCGGCTTGTAGCAAAACAACAAATTGGTTAGTACGTACCTGCGTACAACATGGAATGATATGGAAGGGTATTTTTGTCCGTTTGAATTATTTTTTTTTGTCTTTTTTGCAACTTTCTCAAAATGTGTGTCATGTTTATTTATTTTATATTAAAAAGTGGATTTTAGGCTTCTTCTTTCTTATTTTTTAAGGTGCGATTTAAAGCTTCTTGTAATTATTTTATTAAGGTATCCTTAAAATTTACAAATTTAACTTACCTTCCAAAAATAGAATAAATTAATCATTAAATGCTTATAATCTATTGATAATTAGAAAATAAGACATATTTTGGAATATTTGTAATTAACACGAAACCCAAATATTTTTTGGGGGAATGACGGAGAAGGACAAAAATATTTCATCAATTGAGTAGAATGACAGTCTTTTGAAACTTTTGTATAAAGGACAAAACTATTTATCCACTGTCGAAATTCACTTTGCTTTAAATTCCTTTGCCGAAATTTATGTCGAAATTCACTAATTTTCAAAATTCATTGTCGAAATTCACCGATTTTAAGGATTCACTTTATCGAAATTCACCGATTTGGGATTCATCTGGGAGATTCTTTTGTTTGTCCTTCTCATTATAAAATGATGCGATTGTCCTTCTCCTATATAAAAATGTAATTTGTCTCATTCTTCAAAATATTCCAGATTGTGTCCTTATCCCTAATTTCCCATATTTTTTTAGGGGGAAGGGGCCAAAAGGACAAAAAAAAATCATAAATGGGGATAGAAGGACGCTACTACATTTCATGTGATTAAAAAGGACAAATTCATAATAAATGGACAAAAATACCCTTTTACACATTAAACACGTAGTAACGCTTGATAAAATGTTATAACAGCAAAAAAAAAAGTAGTAACAGCCAAGAAACAAGTAGTAACAGCTAATAAAATGTAGTAACATCCAATGAGAAAGTAGTAACAATCAATAAACAAGTCGTAACAACCAATAAACAAGTGGTAACAGCCAATAAAATGTAGTAACGGCCAATAGACAAGTAGTAATAGCACATAAAATAGATAAAGTTATATAAAAAAATGTAGTAACGTTAAAAAATTAATAGTAACAACCCTAAACCCTAAACATTTAAAAAAAACAAAAATATAATAATCAATGAATCAACCGGATTTTTGACTCAGCCGGATTTTTTCACTCAGCCGGATTTTTGATCGAAGCATGAAGCAGCAGCCGGATTTGATCGGATTTTTGCAGCAAACCTCAACGGCATCTCCGGCACGATCACATAATGCTCCGGGACCACCCCTTTATGAGAGCAGACCCTTTTGATTCTTCATTGAATCGATTTAGGAAGGAAATCGATTGCAGACGATTGCAGACATTGAACGAGAGAAGAAGACGAATCTGATTCGGGTGGACGGCATCTTCAATGCTGCATAAATGTGATTCCATCTCTGTTCTTCTTTGTTGATTCAAGAATTTGATTCAAGGAGATGATTCAAGAATCATTCAAGGGTGGACGGCGGCTTCCATAATTATGTAGGCTGCCACAGGCGGCTATGTTAGGGCTGAGAACGTGAATATTTTGTAAAATTAGTAAAAAGGGTATTTTGGTAAGTTTAGGTAGGTTTTGTCCTAAATAATAATCAGTTTTCTTCGATCCTGATAAATACATTAATCTGTCCTTCTTGGAAAAAACCTATTTTTTTTATGGGGGAATGAGGGAGAAGGACAGAAATATTTCATCAATTGAGTAGAAGGACAGTTTTTTGAAACTTTTGCATAAAGGACAAAACTATTTATTCATTGTCGAAATTCACTTGTGTTCGAAATTCCTTTATTTAAATTCCTTGCCAAATTCATCGTCGAAATTCACTAATTTTCAAAATTCATTGTCGAGATTCACTGATTTTGGGATTCACTCGTCAAAATTCACCATCGAAATTTCTGATTTTGGGATTCACTAGGAAGATTCACCGATTTTGGGATTCACTGTTTGTCCTTCTCGCTTATAAAATTATGCGATTTGTCTTTCCCTATAAAAAATATGTAGTTGTCTCCATTCTTAAAAATATTAGGATTGTGTCCTTATCCCTAATTTTCCATTTTTTTATAGGGAGAATGACAAAAAAAAAATATAATAAATAAACAAACAAATATGCGCCTGCATTGCGGTGTTTTTTCCCACATTCATTTTCAAACACTCTTTTGATTTATATCACCAAACGTGAAAAAAAAATCACCAATTTTTAATTTTATTTTTTATACTCGTTGTTCGATATCATTAATTACATCGTTTTTCATGAGATTAACTTTCGAAATTCACTTAGTGAATCTCGTCAGTGAATCCTAATATAAACATTGAATTTCAAAGAACAGTGAATTTCGACAGTAAATTTTTGGAAAATTACATCGGAATATAATTGATGTGGTCTAGAAAAGAGCATGAAAAAAAAAATTGGTAAAAGATTTCAAGTTTGGAGTTGTAGTTGAAAGATACAAATGTATAAAAATGATGGAATAGAGACAAAGTGTGTTGTAATTTTTTATAAATAATTGTCCTTTATACAAAATTTTAGAAAGTGTGTCCTATTCACCAATTTATAAAATACTTTCTCATTCTCCCTAATTCCCCCTTTAATCTATCTCCAAATTTAAATATTTCATATATATTTAATTTTACTTTAAATGAAAAATATCGAATAATACTAAAGGTATACGTAGTAAACGTTTTCCTTAAAAAAAACAATAAACGTGATCCTGGTCATAAAAGAAAATAATAAGAAACCAATTATAATAATAAGGTCATAAATCCACAACAACGTCCATTTTTTTTCAGGTTAAAGATTACATCCATTCATTTAACGAACAACATAATAATACGGTTAGGGATGAGAAATTTGTAAATCAGGCCACCGTAATGTCTGACATTTTGTTTCAGGTCAAATATTTTCTGACATTTTTTTAGGTTCCGCGTCTAAATTTAGACGATTTCGTCCAAATTTATATTATTTCGTCCAAATTTGATATAAATCCCGTCAAAAATAAAATACATGCTAAAAAGGACGGAGCCGTCCAAATTTAGACGAATCCGTCCAAATTCTGACGGAAACAATAGATTTGGACGGTTTCTACTTCAACTTCTTCAACCTACCTTCTTCTCATCTCTGCTCTTTTCAATAGCGTACTGCCTTTTTTTTTTCTCCAATATATAAAGAAAATCAAAGAGGAACAAAACAACGAAATACATGCAAGATGTTACGAGTGTTTGTAACAAACTAGAGGAATTTATGGTGGGCTGAGACAGATAATTACTAGATGGAGAAGGAGGAAAAAAAACAAAAAAATTAAGAAAAAGAAGAAGAAAGAAAGCCAAAAAAATTAGTCCCAGAGAATGAAAGAGAAAGTGAAGGAGAAAGAAGGATGTGCGATAGATAAGAGGAGGAGAGAAGGAAATAGGGAGATGAATTGCAGTAGGTTGAAGAAGTTGAAGTTAAAACCATGAAGTTGAAGTTCCGTCCAAATCTATTGTTTCCGTCATAATTTGGACGGATTTCGTCTAGGATGTGCGATAGATAAGAGGAGGAGAGAAGGAAATAGGGAGATGAATTGCAGTAGGTTGAAGAAGTTGAAGTTGAAACCATGAAGTTGAAGTTCCGTCCAAATCTATTGTTTCCGTCATAATTTGGACGAATTTGTCTAAATTTGGACGAAATCCGTCCTATTTTATTTTTGACGGGATTTATATCAAATTTGGACGAAATAGTATAAATTTGGGCGAAATCGTCTAAATTTGGACGCGGAACCTAAAAAAAATGTCAGAAAATATTTGACCTGAAAAAAAAATGTCGGACGTTACAGTGGTCTGATTTACAAATTTCCCGGGATATCCTTCACAACAAAGTAATTTTATATGGTGACAATTAATGTACCACAAATAAAGATATAGTTAATTGTCAATTAGGACATATCTAGAAAGATGCCAGAATTTTAGAACTATAAAAAAAGATTTTTGTCAAAAGTGACATTTCATAAAATGATTTGAAAGTGAATTACGTTTGGTTTTGTGCTGAAAATCAATTTAATTCACTTTCACATGAAATTTTTTTTTTTTTTTTTTTTTTTTTTTTTTTTTTTTGTTTGTTTGTTTGTTTGTTTGTTTGTTTTTGAGGGGCAATGAAATGTTCTTTTTGTCAAAAATCTTTTCTTATGGTTTTTTTTACCTAACATCTTCCATATTGTGTCTTTTAGGATCCTTATCCCATAAAAATATCCCACGTTATTAATGAACATTAACATTCAACATTTATAGATAAAATATCAATACATATATATATTTCAATGTTTATCTAACTTACGGTTAGCTCATAATCACAAAAATTAAATTAAAATTGTTATCTACAATGTAATATTATTCCACATTGGAAGAATGTGGGAAATATCTTCAAGACCCCTTTTTGATCTTTTGGATGCATTGTAGGGTTTAGAGTTTGGGAGAAAAGAAAAAGATGGCCTAACAGCAGACTTTTTCCGGTAGCAATTCTATGGGAAGATTCCGGTGGTTGTTTGTGTGGGTAGACGGTAGATGCCGGACACTTGGGCGGCTTCACGCAGAAACTACAACCGTAAAGAAAACGATTATTTTTCTAAGATTAATTTGGTATGAATTCTGCCTATCTTATTTGTTTATTGTTTAAATGAAGGCGATCATGGTAAAAGGAAATTAAAATTTTAAATTCCGTTGTGTTCCTGCATTGATTTCCTAACAACAACATTGGGGACTTGGATTTGAGGACACTCTTTGGAAGCTAAGTGTCGGGATTACTTACTAATGATCAAGCCCTTTGGGTTAAATTTATGGTCATGAAGTATGGAAACCCGTTTGAGCAACCTAGGCAAGCAAGTTCTTTTGTTGGTTGGGGTGGTTATGTATGCCTCAGTCCAATGAAGTAGATTCTTTGACTTGTTCCTTAAAGGTCCTTTGTGTTATGACGGATCGATTAAGAAGTGGTGGTGATTGTGAGTAAAGATAATAGATAAAAGCAAACAAACACAGAAGCAAGAAGAACACAGGTTTAACGTGGTTTCCGGCAATGTGCCGACTACTCTACGGACAAACGATGATATTTTATTATCACCAGAAAAGTTACATCAAGTTACAATTAATACAGATGGTATTTATAGCCTTGGGAATCCAAACCTAACCGACTAAATAGCCAACCCAGTAAATGACTGAAATACCCCAGAAGTAACTCAAACAAACATGCAGCAGACGTGTTTCCCAAGTCTGCTGAGCCTCAACAGACTTGCCTTCGGTAGAATTGCCATCAATGGTGATCAACCTGCTTGATCTTGCCCCTGGTGAACACCATATTTTCGATAGATGCTTCACACATTGCTGACCAGAACATGTTTCCATAGACCTCAGTAGCATAAGTTTAAGTCACCATTACAAATCTTCACCTTGGCTTCAACTCTATGAAAACTGACCAGATGCACAACCAAGTGTCAGATGTACAACCAAATGCTAGAAATCCTCTTTGTCTTCAGACTTGAATACCTCAGCAGACCTCCACCTTCAGCTGAGTATTCCCAGATTCATATTTAAAAGCTTTGGATATTCAGCAAGTCTAGACACAACTGAAACTTGCCCCTTGGAACTGGTTTAGTGAACATATCAGCAGGATTCATATCAGTGCTGATCTTTTCCACTTTAACCCTCCTTTCATTTCTTAGAAAGTGGTACCTAACATCAATGTGCTTGGTTCCCTCATGATGAACCTGATCCTTAACCAAACATATTGCACTAAGACTGTCACAATACACCTCAGCTTGATTTTGATGCAGACTCAGATCATTGACTAGCCCTTTCAACCAGATTGCCACCTTTTTCGCATACGCCGATTGCCATATACTCTGCCTCAGTAGTAGATAATGTCATCAGACTGTAAAGTTGCCTTCCAACTTACCACAGAACCACCCAAAGTAAACACATACCCAGTCATAGACCTCCTGCTGTCCACATAAGTAGCATAATCAAGAATCACAGTACCCTGTGACAAAACATTGAGTACCACCTCCATAAATGAATCCAATAGCTGATGTACCCCTAAGGTACTTGAATGTCCTATTCACTGCTTTCTAGTGTTCCTTTCCAGGTTGAGCCATAAACCTGCTGACAACACTGACTGCTTGAGCAAAATCAAGTCTAGTGCAAACCGTGGGATACATTAGACTGCCTACTGCACTAGCATATGGAACCTTAGACATGTATTCATCCTCTTCAACTGACTGTGGAGCAAACACAATAGACAGATGTAGATTTGGTGCCATTGGAGTATCTATAGGTTTGACTGCTGACATGCCAAACTTGGGTAATACCTTTTCAATATACCCCTGCTGAGACAAGAATAGCTTCCCCTGCTTCCTATCTCTATATATCTCCATCCCTAGAATTTTCTTTGCATTCCCCAAATCCTTCATCTCAAATTCAGCCTTGAGCAGATTCTTCAGATCTTGAATGTCAGATTTCTTTGCAGCAGCTATCAGCATATCATTTACATACAACTCCAGATAGATGATTGACCCATCCTTCAACTTGTTGTGATAAACACAGCAATCATATGGACTCCTGCTGTAACCCTACTGAATCATATAGCTGTCAAACTTCTTATACCACTGTCTTGGAGACTGCTTAAGTCCATATAAAGACTTCTTCAACTTGCACACATATCTTTCCTTTCCAGGAACTTAGAAACCCTCTGGCCGAGTCATATAAATCTCCTTATCTACATCTCCATGTAGAAAAGAAGTCTTCACATCCAATTGCTCAAGTTCAAGATTCTGATGTGCCACTATTGCTAACAGCACCCTGATGGAAGTATGTCTGACCACTGGAGAAAATATTTCTTCATAGTCTACCCCCTCTTTCTGACTGAACCTCCTAGCAACCAAACGTGCCTTATATCTAAAACCCTCAGCAGATGTCATTGCTTCATTTTTCTTGAATATCCATTTGCAAGTTACCACCCTCATGTCTTGTGGTTGTTTGACCAGATCTCAACTCTCATTCTTATGAAGTGACTCTATTTCTTCTCGCAAAGAAACAAGCCATTGGGATGCCTCATAACATGTCACAGCTTTCTTGTAAGTGTTAGGTTCAAAACCATCCACTTCTTCAGCTACTTGTAGTGCATATCCAATCATATCCTCCTCAAAACCATATCTTCTTGGAGATATGATATTGGTCCTCCTAGCTCTGCTGAGAGCTATACCCTGCTGACCAACATCATCTATTTGAGTGTCTGCTAACCCTTGTTCAGCAGACTGGTTTGGATCCAGCTCTGGATCTGCTGATTTTTGACTATCCCCTGCTGAGTATTTTGATTCAGTAGACTCTACTTGAAGCTCCACCTGTTTTTCAACCTTCTCAGTGTCATATCTAATTTTAGATTTAGATGTGGCCCTCACTGATGAGTTAAGAATAGAGTTTTCATCAAAGACATAAACTATGCTACTGAGTCTGGTCTGCTGAGCATCTACATACAACATCAGCATATCATATACATACAACATCAGCTGAATCTGGTCTGCTGAGGTATTCAAATCTGAAGACAAAGAGGATTTCTGGATCTTGGTTGTGTATCTGGCACTTGGTTGTGCATCTGGTCAGTTTGCATGAACTTAAAGTCAAGGTGGAGATTTGTATTGGTGACTTAAACTATGTTACTGAGTCTGGTCTGCTGAGTATGGCATTCAGTAGAATCTGTGGGAATTTGTGGTGGTCAGTAGAGCATGAAGCATCTACTGAATCTGGTGTTCGTTTGGGGCATTAGCAGAGTTGTTCAGTCTGCTGAAGCTATGTCTGCTAGTACATGGTATTAGCAGAGTGAAGTCTGCTGGTTCACAGCAGACTTAAGGAACACGTCTGCATGGTTTCCTAATTTGTTGGAGTTACTTCTGGGGTATTTCAGTCATTTATTGGGTTGGCTGTTTAGTCGGTTAGGGTTGGATTCCTAAGGCTACAAATACCATCTGTATTAATTGTAACTTGATGTAACTTTCTGGTGATAATAAAATATCATCGTTTGTCCATGGAGTAGTCGGCACATTTCCAGAAACCACGTTAAATCTGTGTTCTTCTTGTTTCTGTGTTTATTTACTTGTTATTCTTATATCTTTACTCATAATCACCATCACTTCTTCATCGATCCGTCATAACAAAGATTGTGTTTGGTCTTTCTGATGAAAAACAAGTCACATGTGTACAATATTTTTAAATTTTTTATTTCAATGATTGAAAATCAGTTTCAAACTTGTATCAAATTCTTTAGATCTGATAATGGCACATCTTAACTCTTTGCTAAATCCCTTTGTGATGAGAAGGGTATTGTGCATCGAACATCTTGCACTAATACCCCTCAACAAAATGGAAAAGCATAGAGAAAGAACCACCCTCTGTTAGAGGTTGCTAGGGCTCTATTGTTTCAAATGAATTTACCAAAATCCTATTGGGGAGATGCAATTGTTACTCCTTCATTCCTCATCAGGATACCTTCTAGGACTCTTCATTTAAAACTCCTTCAAATATTTTGAAAGACCTTTACCCAAACTCTCAGCCGGTGTCTTCTATACCATTGAAAACCTTTGGACGTGTGGCCTTTGTTCATAATCTTTCCCCTTCAAGGGGTAAACTTGATCCTAGAGTTATAAAAATTATTTTTATTGTATTCTTCTATAAAAGGGGTGCAAATGTTTTGATCCCATTAAGAGAAGATGCTACATTTCTTTTGATGTAACACTTTTTGAAAGTATCCCTTACTATTCTAAAAACTCTATTCCTATAAGTGATCACACCAACTTCTTGGAAACAATAGCACTTCCTCAGTGATTCCTATTTCTGAGACTCCTATAGAAAATAGTTTTGAGCCTAGTAAAGAGATCTCTGAACCCCAGGAAGATGTCATTATCTATACTAGAAAAGAGGGAAAACTCATCCTCCCAGATGCAGTACATATCATAATCTAAAACCTGACCCAGCTCTAGAGAAGATGATCAACCTGATGGATCACTTGAGAAGGTGGTGGAAAATGATATTTCTATGGAACAAGATGATCAGACTAAAAAGAATGTTGAACTCTGTGCCTACTCCTATTGCTATAATAAGGGTGTCAAAGAATGTATCAAACACCCTATTAAGAGATTTGTACCCTACTCCACAAATTTAGAACCTTATAAAGGCTGTTTTGCTAAAGATGAATGAAATTTCTGTCCCTATGAACATCTCTCAGGCACTGGCAGATCCTCATTGGAAAACTGCTGTGATGAAATAAGAGCTCTCATGAGTAACAACACATAGGAAGTTGTTACTGAAAGGAACAAAGGTTGTTGGACCAAAATGAGTATTTTGTGTGAAATACAATTCCGGTGGTATAGTAAAATGACTCAAGGCAAGATTTGTTGCCAAAGGGTATACTCAGACCCCTGTCATTGATTTCAATCAAACCTTTGCCCCAGTGGAAGAATTGAACACCATGAAGATTCTATTAGCACTTGGTGCAATTAAAAACTGGTATCTTTACCAAATGGATGTGGAAGATGTCTTCACAAAGTGTTTACCGAAGACTGCATTTCAATATTGTATCAGCAAACTTGCTCTTTTCAACATCTTCCAACCAAGCTTGAGGGGGAGTATGGCGAGATGACAAATTATGTTGTTCATCTTACTGTTTCTTTTCTTAGTTTAAGTAATCTAAATAATGGGATGGTCTTTAACCCTATCATGTTAGTCTTTTCTTGTTTTTATTATTTGGTTTAGTGTTTAACATTGCTTTTTATGTTTGTAGCCAGTTATAGCCGTTGGCTTTGAATTTAGAATGGCTGGTCTTGAGAATAACAAGAATAATACTCTTCTTCTTTGTTAAATTCTCTAGGCATAACTTCTCTTTCCCAATCCGCTGCTTGTTATTTGTAAATTGGAAGTACAAGTGTACAACCCATGATTGGTTCTATCTGTGGACACATAGCTAGAAGCTAATTCCATGCTAAAACTCAGCAACATACTTGTTAAGCTTTGTAGGAAAAGTGCTATTATAAATTTATCTCTAACACGCCCATTCACAATTTGGTGGATAAACTTGGGACATGTAGTACATTTTAAAGTTCACAATTTGGGGAAACTACGATTGTTTTGTTCCAGCTATCAGCTATTTTTACCTTTGGATTCCCAATACATGGAATGTAGGAGGAAAAAAGGTGTGAAAAACTAGACATATGATATGTTGCCTTGAGTCAATGACCCATGAGGCAGGTTGGTTGGTTCCAAAATAAGAGAGGGATAGAGGATTACCTGTTTCCAACAGTGAGCATGAGGACTCACCTGTGGGTGGTGTTGGTTTGGCTGTTTGGGCAAGGACAAGCTTACTGATATGTTCTATCTGTTCTTGAGTGAGTGAAAGCCCCCAGCAGAGTTCTGACCTTGATCAGATGACACCTGATTTGCTTGTCTTACATGCAGAATTCCACGACACTTCTTGGCTTCCAATTTGCAGGTTTTCCATGAATGCCCCAACAAGTTTCTCTGGTGTGCCCCTGTTTCTTGCAATGGTCACACCAGAGTCTTTGTTTCCAATCTTCCTATCAACCTTGCCTTTTACAGCCACAAGAGCTGAATTTTCAAAAATAGGAGCAGCAACAATCCCTGTTTTCATCACTTTCCTTCTTAGTTCCCCCCTTCTGACTTCAGAGAAGACTTCCTTAAGTCTAGGCAAAGGATTCTTCCCTAGAATCCTTCCCCTCATTTCATCCAACTCTTGATTCAATCCCGCCAGGAATATATAAACTCTGTCATTTTCTTCCTTTTTCTGGAATTTGACTCCATCACCTGGACAGTCCCACGAGATGTTGTAGGACACGTCCAAATCCTGCCATAGACCAACCATGGTGTTGTAATATGAAGTAACATCCTAATTTTCTTGTTTGTAAGACCACAACTTGGTTTTAAGTTCATAGATCTGAGATGTGTTCTTTAAATCAGAATACATCTCCTCCACAGATTTCCACATGTCTTTGGCTGTAGGTAGGAACATGTGAGGCTTGGCGATTGCGGGCTCCATTGAGTTTATAAGCAAGGCCCTTACCATGGAGTTCTCAGATCTCTATGTTGCAGATTTGGGGTCACCTTCGGCTGGCTTAACAGTTTCTCCGGTGATGTACCCAAGCTTTCCCCTTCCATCAATGACCAATTTGATTGTTTGAGACCATTCTAAATAGTTCTTTCCGTTCATCCTTTGCAGGGTGAGTATGGCTGAGGAAGAATTATAATTGGAATCTCCTCCGGTGTGCTGATCAGTGGTTGTCATGGCTGTTCCGTTGTGGTGGAAGAGGTGCCCGATGTGTCAATGTTTATGGCTGCCCTGTAATTCATGATTGCCCAAGGGTCATGCAACTATGCTCTGATACCATGTAAGAAAAGAGAATAAGAAAAGGGATACTTTATTGATACTGAAAATTATATATTACAACTGTGAAATCCCTTCTACTTGAATACACAGAAAGGATAGAACCCTTTTCCCAAGTAAACTCCTTAATCATAAGAGCATGATATGACCCTTTTACCGTTTCATTATTAAACAGAATATAAATTACACAATATTCAACACTTGTTAAGCTTTGTAGGAAAAGTGCTATTATAAATATATCTCTAACACGCCCATTCACCTGTGTTGTTTACCAATATGCGCACAAGAGTGCACAAGAGTATACATGATGTAGCAAAGTTAACTTGCCAAACAGCTGTAGTAGTATGTTTGTAGTTGTACTTACAGAAAAAAGTATTGCGCTATACCAGAGTAGTAACAATAGTTTTTTCCTTAATGAAGGGGATGGGAGGAGGTGAGGGGGTTGAACCCTTGGCGTTCCATGTTAGAATGCCTACTCACCTGAAAACTTGAGTATTTGAGGAGAGGTATACGTTATATACTTATCTCTAACATTCTGAATTCAACACAAATTGATCATTAAGCAGGATGGATTATTGTAGGAGAAATTCTTCTAGTCCAAGGCACAATATGCATCTTGTCATGCACTTCCTACATGTAACATGCTATGTGCTGTTGAAAACATCTTTATCCATTGTTGATGCTGACCTTTTTCCTTTAAGGATTGGAATCTCTGAATCCTTCCCAATGCAATGAAGTGTGATGCCAAAACTTAATATCCCATGTCCTTAAAGCTTACATGACCATCAATTGCAGCATTCTTTCTATCTGAAGCCATCGTTTGCTGAATCTCTAACATCTTTGACACTGGATTCCATAATTTCTAACAAAGTCTGCCTCTGAAGGAAAATTGCCTAGATGTCCTCCATCAATTCATGACACAAAAGTAGTTGGTATGTTTTAATCTCCATCTTTACAATCTGTCCAAGGTACCTGCCCTTTGATTGCTCGCTTGCCAAAGAATCCGTGCATACCGTCTCATGTGTCTTCCTGACTTTTAACAGCATTTGTCAAGGTACGTAAACGTATTATAATTGTCAGGTTCCCAGCCAAGCAAATTCATGACTTCATATTTTAATTAGTAGTTCTGTCATCATGGGAAACCTGAACATCAACATCCCTCCTCGTATGTTGGGCTATCTTCTATGCTTATGTATATCAGATTTGGGACTTCAGCTTCAGTACTCAATCTGAGCTTTCCATTGAGCTTGGAGCTCGGCTGTATACATCTTCTAGGTTTTCATTCCCAGTTGAACCTCTACCTTCCTCATGGCAAACCCTTGACTAAAGAAGCTTCCTCCACATCTAAGAATCTGCCTTTTTGGTGCTACCTTTGTTTGACATTGGCACCCGTTTAACCCACTAACTGTTGGTTTCACTCATATAGTATATTCCTCAATTGCTTCATGAATAGCACCTGCTGTTCACTTTGTTTTTTGCTCTTGGTTCTCCTTAGACAAAGTACTTGGGCTATATACTTGATTCGGAAAAGGCGTCGCTTGATTCGAGTTTAACTGTTGTGTTACCCTTTTTGGGTCTTAAGAACATAGACATTCTTACAATTATATACATGAAATTTGTATTTATGCACACATTAAACTGTTTGCATCTTGCAGGCTATTTTGGGAGGTACCGTTCAGGTTCCGACTTTGACTGGTGATGTCATTGTTAAGGTTTGTTTTACCCTGTTAGAAAGTTTTGTAGAAGGTTTAATGGAGAAGGCTAGGATTGATGAGTGTGAAATGGAAAAGGATTGACAAGTTGGAGAGATTTAAGAAAGGAATTTGATTGTATTGATTGCTTGATTGCTTGATTGCTTGATTGCTTGGTTGCTTAAGTACATGGTGGTGGTGCTATTTATAGCCCCCATTGGATAGTTCAAGTGTCTAATAGGATGTTCTAGACATTTCTTGATTTTGAGTAATCCCTACATGCATCTAGTAACATGCATCTAGTAGCTTCTATTCTAGCCAATTACTTAGATATTTATTCTAGAGTCTTACATAGCTAGAAGCTTCTATTCTAGAAATGTATTTCTAGAGTTTTCATACAATCTTGATATTTATTTTCTTTTTCTAGAAATGTGTAGCACAATTTAACACTCCTCCTTGGTACACATTTCAGTGACACCAATCTTTTCTCGTAATAGCTCGAACTTGTCTCTCGTTAGTGCTTTTGTGAGTATGTCGGCTAACTATTCTTCACTCTTGCAATGCATGACCTCAATTTCTTTATTGGCCACAGCTTCTCTGATGAAGTGGTACTTGATTCTTATGTGCTTAGTCTTGTTGTGAAATACTGTGTTTTTCGCCATTTAAATTGCCGAATTGCTGTCACAGTAGATCAATGTTGCTTCATCTTGAGGCTCCCCCACGTCTTCAAGTATCCATTTGAGCCATATAGCTTGGCATGTTGTCAATGTTGCTGCTATATATTCTGCTTCTACTGTTGATATTGCTATTGTGTCTTGCTTTTTTGTTTCCCAAGAGAATATTCATGAGCCCAAAGTGAATGCATAGTCAGATGTGCTTTTATCATCTGATGATCCTGCCCAATCGCTATCAGTGTACCCAATCAATTTTGAGTCAGGACTGGATCCATACCAAATGCCATAATCCTTTGTGCCTTGCAGGTATCTTCGAAGTGAACTTGACTTGGACATTGCATGAACCTTTAGAGATAACTTGTTGCAAACATAATTTCAGGTCGTGTAGTTGTTAGATAAAGTAAACTTCCAATGAGACGCTGATAGACCGTACTATCTGCCCTTGGCGTGCCATCTTCACTCTTGAGTGCTTTGCTTTCAAGTGGAGTTGCAACACTCTTGCACTCTTTCATCTTGAACTTTTCAAGAAGACTATCTGTATATTTCTTTTGGGAAATGAAAATCCCATTTTCTTTTTGGTTTACCTCGATTCCAAGAAAGTAGTGCATTAATCCAAGGTCTGTCATTTCAAATGTCTTCATCATGTCTTGTCTAAAACTCTTTATCATGTCCTCATTGTTTCCCGTAAAGTTGAGATCATCAACGTATAAGGAAACAATAAGTCTGTCACTTGTAACTCGTGTCTTAATGTAAAGTGTAGCCTCGCTTTTGCTCCTCCTAAAACCTTTCATGATGAAGTAATTATCAATTCTGCTATACCAAGCTTGTGGGGCTTGCTTGAGCCCGTATAAAGCTTTCTTTAGCTTTAATACATTGTCTTCTTCTCCTTTCACGATAAATCCTTGAGGCTGCTCCACGTAAATTTCTTCCTCAAGGTATCCATTGAGAAATGTTGATTTAACATCCAACTGATGGATTTTCCATCCTTTTTGTGCAGAGAGGGCAATTACTGCACGTATCGTATCTAATCATGCAACATGAGCAAATGTTTCGTTGTAATCCACTCCAAACTGTTGAGAGTAGCCTTTGGCTACAAGCCTTTCTTTGTGTTTTTGGATGGAGCCATCAGGATTAAGCTTTGTTTTATAGACCCAATTAACACCGTTGACCTCTTTGTCTGGAGATGGACCTACTAGCTCCCACGTTTCATTCTTGTTTATCATCTTAATTTCTTCTTCCATTTCTTTTCTCCAAACTTCTTCTTTGGAAGCTTCTTCATAACTTCCAGGTTCTATCAAGGTGAGATTGCATCTCTCATAAATCTCAGTCAAGGATTTTGTTTTCCTTGGTGGTGTCTCTGGAGAAGAACCTTCATCTTGTGATGTTTCTTCAATGATGGCGTGAGCTAGTGATTCTGGTTGATGGATGTCTTCTTCATTGGTTCGTAGAAGTGGTGCCATATTAATAGTTTTCCTTTCAACTTCCTCAGTTTCCCAATTGAAGCTTGCATCCTCATCAAATTCAACGTCTCGACTGACAATAAGCTTTCTCGTTCTTAAGCTATAGACACTGTAACCTTTTGATTGTGTACTATAGCCTAAGAAAATCCCTTTCTCTGTCTTTTCATCCAGCTTACTTCTTTTCTTTTTTGGAATGTGAACATAACAGATGGAGCCGAAGACTCTAAGATGTTTTGCTGATGGCTTTCGCCCACTTCAGGCTTCGAATGGTGTTTTGTCCTGAACAGCTTTGTGGACATCTGTTTAGCAAGTAGACTGCAGTATGCACTGCCTCTGACTAAAATGTTTTCGGAAGGCCTTTCTCCATTAGCATAGCTCTTGCAGTCTCCATAATGGTTCTATTTTTACGTTCTGACACACCGTTTTGTTCTGGAGCGTATCCAACTGTCAATTGATGCTCCACGCCTTCATCTTCACAGAACTTGTTGAATTCTTTAGATGTGTATTCTTTGCCTCGATCACTTCTTATGGTCTTCATGTAGTGACCTCTTTGTTTCTCGACATAGGCCTTATATTTCTTAAATATTTCATATACTTGCGATCTTTCACGCATAAAATAAACCCATGTCATTCTGGTAAAATCATCAATGAAGAGAATGAAGTACCTATTTTGTTCATGTGAAGGAGTACGCATGATCGCGTGTAAGTCACTAACGTCGATATTACATGCAAGAATACTAGGTACATCGCAGTATAGTAAATGCGAGTCAAGGTCGTCCCACATAGATGATGCAACTATAAATATAAACCACTCTAACCTAAGGAATAAGCAACATAGAGACGGTTATTGACCAAAAATAAGCATAAAGAATATGAACTTGGTATTCCTCCCCATCTTCTCACCGATCTACTAACATGGATTAGTTAATTGTTATGTTTACTTCCCTACATAATTTCCTTAACTTAATCGTGAGCTTTTGTTTTAATTACCATTATTAGCTACGGTTGCAACTCCTACTCCTATCTACTCCGACAGTGGTAGTAGAGAATCTATACGCAAGCTACCCTCCTTAATTGGTCCGTAATAGCCCATACGCATAAAGATCTTGAATTGACGATATCGAGCGCTAACTCATACCACTAACCCGCCTAGACAGCTGTCGACATTGATCATCACGTTTCTAGGGTCCATTCAAGACTATGTCCAAACTTAGCACTTCACTATTCGTATTTCATGCGATTTCACGATTAAGATGTGATTGGCGGATCGACCTCTTGTTAATTAAACATGTTGATCAACGTAGCTATAGTGAATCCCAGTTTTAGGTTTTTGAAATAATGCCTCGGTAAACCGGTATAGACCGCCGGGTTACCGGGGGAGGCTTTTCCTATTCCTGGATTTACATTGCTCAATTACGATTATTCTAAGTAAATTATGGAGTCCTTAAACAAGCAGAAACTAAAACACATAAATACGAACATATCTACCATATTGAAGACAAAAAGGAACGATCAAAGCTTCATACCTTCAACAATGGTGATCTAGCTCGATCTACTGAAGCTAGAGATGGTAGAGAAAGGGAGGAAACCAGAAACAACTATTCCAAAAAGCTTGAATAACTTTATTTCATCAAAATATGTAATGTATATAATGTAATATGAAAAACTTATCAAAACTTATACAATAATCTGTAGATGTGGTCTTATATAGATCAATGACCGACTTATGACTCTCTAAAACCCTAACCGACCTAGACAATGCAGTAGAATTAGTTTCGTGTTCAACAAGCCCTCGGTTTACCGGACCCAGCACTCGGTAAACCGGGCCAACTTTCCTCTTTTTTCTTCAGCAGACTTCTTCTTGGACTTTAATCACTTAGCCCAATATATTTATTTTGGTCTAGATCCATTCTCCAATGCTCCAGATCCGGTACATCCTACAAAACACGCAAAACGAGGCAAAACAGTACCAAATCTTCGGGAAAATAACATAGATGCAGAATTATGATCCCGGAAACACTCACATAGAATTTAACATATATTCGACATAATAACGAGCCTATCTATCCTCTCTTGAGCAGAATTAGGTGTGAATCAGGGTATAATTATTGGTACCATTTAGAGCGTTATCAACTACCCCCACTTAGCTTTTGATCGTCTCGATCAAAAAGGCGAAAAGAAAACAACACTCTGATCAATATACAATTTAATTAAAAACAACTATGCCTTACTAAGTCAAGATCAAGATTATGCCACTCATATCCATCAGTAACGCATTAAACACTATTCACCACATGAGCCAATGTGTGTGTGCGATAACTTTCACAACCGTTTAGTTATGCAGACAATATCACATTACGTTAACCTGTAGTCGAACTAACCAGTCTCAAACATTGTATTTATTAATTAATTGTTCTGGCAAGGCGGATCGAGAACCGAGCATATATTACTCTTAGGCTCGTGTTTATCAGTCTATGCAAAAGTCATGCGTCTTACGCTCCATCGACTCAAATATTTTCCAAAGAGAATATAGATGTATATATTTCAATGCACTTCTCTTCTTGGTGGGTCAACTCTTATTGATTTAACTATCCTCACGGCCCCACTCATGATAAACTACCGAATCCAAAATTCCATTGCCTTTATAAGCGTTGGTGGAACATGATTCATGATGAAACCAGAGTCAACTATAGTCAAAGCAATATGCTATTGACTACACTACAAGGGAAGTGAGTTATACGTGCTTAAAAAGGTGGCTCATAACAGAATATGCGCTTAATGCGCCACTACTTCAGAAGTGGTCATTCCTTTCACTCATACAAAGCAAAACAAAGATGAAGTCAATTAACTCGAAAAGATCAAAGGTTTCATAATTTTTGGAAATTCTGTCGAAAAGAATCAAAGTCGAAGTGGTGAATTGTGCATCAAAGAGAATCAAGATAATCATGTAATTCATGGAATATAGCGCTAAGAAGCTAAGTGACGTTCCTTTACCCCCCACTTAATAGAAACATTGTCCCCAATGTGTAAGATAAAAATAAAAATTAAAAAGGAACTTAGCTCCGGTTAAGGGTGGAACCAAAGAATAAGTGGATCGTCGTATAAATCATCGGGCTCATTATAAGTAGTCCTTGAAGAATCTGCGCTAAGTAACTCAAACAAACTAAGAAAAAAGCGGTGACAAGAAACCATATAATAAAATTGTGACAGTAATAGAGAAAATAAATAACTCCAAAACATATTAAGCCGACAAAATGATTATATTAAAATATTCGGCTACATCATATAGATAGGAAAATAAAAATAATAAAAATAAAAATGGAAAACAACAACGGAAAGAAAAAGAACTAATCCTCATCAGAATAGCCCTCCCAGTCATCTCGAGGCTCAAAACCGGAAGGAGGTGCAGAACTTGAGGCAACAGCGACAGAGGAAGAGGCTCGGTGATGTGGGGCAGTCCTAGGTGCTGGGGTAGCTGGAGGTATGCCAAAGAAGTCTATAATTCTATCCATCTTGCGGTGCAAACTCGCAATCTCTCAAGAGTGCTCCTCTAGCATAGCTCTCTGAGTCCGGGATGCTCCAAGGACCGGAGTACGCTCCCTCTCAGCTCTCTGACTGGCCCTTCTTAGAATTTTTTGAACCGACTGTGAAAAGATCTTTGGCTCAGGGTCTTCCCAATCATCACTGACTAGAATTTTCACCTCGTCCTCTAAAGAAAACATATCAATCATCGGCCTATATGGAAACAGCTCACGCTCAGAGGTTGCGGCAAGCTCGTGAATACGGCTATGCATCAATAGACCGATGTTGACCGGAAATCCCTGCTCCAGATAAAACATCAATTCTGCCCTCTTGGTAGTGACAAGGACCGTATGCTTGGTCGGCAGAAGGCGGGCACAAACAAATCTATTCACCATCTTCCGATCCCAGGATAGTTCATTCTCTAGGAAGATGGTGGGGGCTCCAGCAGGATTGCACTTCCATTGCACCCCAAAAAATCAGCTATCATATCCATCCTCTCAAGATCTTCAATGTTACTTGAGGATGTGTACTCATCCGGGCTCATCGGTGGATGTCTAACCCCAAAATGAGCATTGATACGCTCAATAGAAAAATCAATTTTGACCCCTCGGAACATAGCAAACATAACTCCGGGGTTGTGTGAAACATAAGCGTAAAATTCCCTTACCACCGTGGCATTGAACCGAGTCGGTGATTCCGCCATATCCAATATGTCTTTTACTTGAAGGGCTTCGGGCAAGATCGACCCGTAATCGTCCAATTCTACCCCTCGTTCTCAAGCAACTGGCATTGCATTCCAATGCCCTCGGAACGACTCGTAGATAGCTAAAGAATGGAATTGTACAACCCCGTCTATCAAAGGGTTAGCATCTCCAAACAGTCTGATAACCACTGGGACGAACAACTGAACGGCTACGTTTTGGACCCATCCTGGATGATAACAGGAACTGATGCTGAAGCTTTTTCTGAAAAACTGACCCTCGGTAAACTGGAGGTAGGGTTCGGTTTACTAGCCTGACTTTTCTGAATTTTCTTTCTGGGACTGTGCTTTGATGGTAAAATATGAATAACTGTAGCACTTTACCTTGCACAGCAGCACGAGACAACAACAAAGGTGAGAAAAATGGATGTTTTGGTTGGTGAAAATGGAAGAAAGGTTTGGTTTTGGTGGAGGTTTGGTGGTGATGGTGATGGTGGCCGAATTATATGAAGAGGAAAAAGAAATGAGAGAATTTGATGATTTGAGGAAATGGTATTAGATGAGAGTGATGATAATGGTGGTGAATGGGTGGTTTAAATAGGAAGAAATGAGTGAAGGTGGAAGGATTTAGTGGGATAGTGGGCATATGAGTAATTAGGGTGAGGGATTTGGGATTGAGGTGGAGTTATGGTGGAGTGTGGGAAAGGATGAAAAATTTGAAAAGAGGGTAAAAGGTGGCGGTTTCTGCTGACTAGATGCGTCTGATACAACGTGTGCCCTTCACGTGTGTTTAAAAATTCAGCTTTTCATCCTGACGTTCAAAAATATGAAAATTCAAACCTCAGTAACCCGGGGGTAACCTAGGGTTTACCGGGGGTCTTTTTCCCCATATTTCTTTGTCTGCCTTCACTGCACACTTTTCTCAACCTCTCTGCTCAATTTTGACCTCAAATTGACTAGCCTCTTACTTTCTTTGTTGTTATTTCCGACTCAATCCTAACCTACATCACTAGAATCCGTAACGAGTAAAAAAACATTTCCACAACCATCGGTTTCAAGCCTAAGGGTGCGGTAGGATGAAAAAAAGCTCGTCCCTTCATCCGGCTAGTTTTATTCATTCCTAATCTACCTAAGGGTTTAAAGAATTAGTTCTGAGTTTATAGTCGCCAGCTCGACTTTCTTCAGATCTCTGATCATTCAGGGGTTTGGAGCTTTAACTCGCCAAACTTTTGCTCTAGAGGTGTGTACCTTTATAGAACCTTTTTGAGATCTCTTCCTAGCACGCCTCTCTCTTTTAGCTTGCGTACTAGGTCTGCCTCTATGTCGAGATTTAGACTTTAGATCCAAGGACTCCACATTTCCTACATTAAGCTCAACTCGTTCACTACGCAACACGGAAGGACTTGCTTCCGTGAGCATTTGGTTGTGGTCCTTCTCTTCTCTCTCTCAACATTAATCTTATGAATTTATGCTCAACGGTTTCTACTACAACCTCTCTATGCATGCCCTTCTTTCTCCATGATTTCCACCTTTCCTGAAGCATACGTCATCTTGCAACTTTCCAGCCTATTTTCTAGGGGCTATAAGATCTTAAAAGATACTGCATCATTATACAACCTCAAAGTAATCTCCCCATTATCAAAATCCATGACTGCCCTGCTTGTCACTAAGAAAGGTCTGCCTAACAAAACTGGGGCACTTGGTTCCTCTGGTACGTCTATTACTGTGAAATCAATTTGATAACTAAACCCTCATGCCTTAATCGTGCACTTCCTAAGCAGACCGGCAGGCATATCTCTAGTTATATCAATGAAGGTCATGGTCCTGGTTTGATTTATAACAACCGGAAGCTTGATCTTTTGGCAGAGGGAAAAAAGGTCGAATGTTGCAACTCAAGCCAGAGTCGCAGAGACCTAATCCTACTGATATACCATTAACAGAAATTGGGAGTCGGAACGTGCCAGGGTCTCCTAATTTCACCACAGTGTCTGAGTCTAGATAATCCTCAGGCTTAGAAAATATCGTGTCGGGATCCTCTTCAAGATCATCGGAATCATAATCCGAAGATGATATTTCAATTAACTCGTAAGGGAACTCACCTGGACGATACGTGCTATACTTCTTAAGGTTCTCTTCAGGCTCTTGCTTGATTTCTTCTTTCTCTTCTTCCACCCGCTTGTTAATAGCGTCATAATGATCTCTTGCTTCAGATCCAGGGTACATGGAAATCGGCTTGATGTTCAATATCGTTCTAGGCATATTGCTTGACTTGTTTGCTCTCTTTTTCAACTCCGGTTTGATCGAATCTCTGAAGTATTCTGATCTTCCTGCAAAAAGACAAAATAAAACAAAGAAAAGGTAAGTAACTTCCGCTTCAGCTGGGTATGATCCCAACTGTTGCGGACCTACAAACTAAAATCAACAGGGAATAACACAGAATAACAGGGGGTGTCAGAATTTAATTTTCCAAGCCTCGGTAACTGACAGACCTAAACCTAACCTTGGAAACGGCGCCAGAAAGCTGACGGACATTACCTAGGCTATACAGATCCTAACCGGCGATTGTACCGGGTCAAATTGTAGTGCTAGTCGGTGAGTCAGTCGTATTTCTCGTGGAAAACATGGTAATTCTTTTAAGTGGGGTTAAACACCAAGAAGCTATTATTAACTCGATCTAAGTCGCAGCTTTTACTTTTTCTGAGGTTAGATAGTTAGATCAGTTAGATTAGTTAGTAATGTTAGAGTTAGATGTTAGTAAAGCAGAAAATAAAACAAATAAATACTAATATATATTTTTGGATCTAGCCAAGAATACTTTCTTGAATCAATATCTTTTAGTAGAAATAAATGAGACAGATCTTCCTTTATTCAAGGTCCAATCAATTATACTAAACGGTATACTCCTAAGCTAGGCAATTTCTCCTCACACGAGCGTATGAAATTGTCATATGTCTTAATCCTCTCATCCAATGTCATCCTCAAGCATGGGTCACTCCCGTTTTGTCATTCGGCCAATTTTAAGGTATGTCAATTAAACAGGCGAATTTAACGTGATAATCTCTCGAGTATAAATTTCAATAAGAGTTTGTTTCTCCCGAAACAAATCTACCCCCGGTTTAGGAAATCGGATTCCGTTGTCACGTTTTCACTCGCCAATTTTACCCTCCGGTCTTTCTATTAATGAGTTCATAACCTAACTACGGCGTCAATTCATAATTAGATTATGAATTCTTTCATATCGATTAGCTACGTCAATACAAACATAGAAAGAGATTCATTATAACTGATTTTAATCAATTTTAACATAGTCGTTATCTATTTCCCTAAAAAGATAAAACTAATCCAATTTCATATCTTGGCTAGATATTAAGTTAGCCTAATATCATTATACCTAATATATAGATATAAAAACAAACAAACATAATAACATTAGAAAATTACCGATTACAAGCTCTTTGAATTGGAGCCTAATCCTCGTGAAAGTAAATAAAACGACTTCAGAGACAACAATCCTCGATAATCTTCTCAAAGATTACAACATTACTACGTTTATTCATACATATAAGCATATATACATACATACATAGACATATATATGTATACATGGGCCCAAACATAAAAGAAATAGAAAGAAAACGATAGAGGAAAGTATATATATAGATATATACATAAATTCCAGGGCAGCTGATCAAATGAGCTTGAGAGGAGTATTTATAGACCACATTACCGGGCGCGTGCCGGAGCCTCACTGCACGCGTGCGGCTACACAAATGCATTTTTAATCATTAGGATCTTGTGGGCCCAGATTCAGAGATTTTCCTGCCATATTCGGCCTTCTCCGGCGCGTGCCGGCCATGCAACATATCAGATGTTCGTAAAAACCTATCTCGAGCTGTAGACCTCAGATTGACATGATTTGATATTCGTTGGAAAGCTCTTTTGAAGGTCTACAACTTTCATCAAGGACTTTTTCTATGAAAATGCCTCTAAGTTAGGTCAAATGTCCGTTGAAGATGAGTTACGGTAGAAACACTAAGGACAGTTGATCTGTTCAAACTTGTTAGATTTTGGCATAATCTTTTATTCCTCAAAAGATATGTTTTTAGGCTCAAAAAATGTCGTCACTTGGGATCTTGGTAAACGTATAATCCTGCAATAAAGTACCAAAACACCAAACGTAAATCCGACACAATACTCCGGTTACTAAACCGGTACAAAACTTAGTAAAAACTTATAAAAACACGATATTTTACATAATAACTACTACTAACATAATTAGATAAATATAAGGGATAATTGACTTGAATTGGTACAATAATGCTCAAAATGGTATCAAAAGTGGGGCGAAATGTCATAATAATGATCATAAATTTATCTCTCATCACAACCCCCTACTTAGCTTTTGGTCGTCCTCGAGCAAAACAAGCGATAAAACAAAATGAATAAGAGATAAATTCATGAAGGTATAAGATATAAGGGACAACCGGATAATACAACCATTAGAATTACAACCAGGCGTTAACCTTAATATAAATGTATAACAGAGTGTGTGTGTGTCAAGCCTTTTCAATTTCCACTATCCTCTCTTGAATAAATCAAGCAAAACACACAAATATCCATTCAGATAAAATTTCTAATGACTTTCCTAGGTATAAGCAGGAACAGTTCCACACAAAGTTCTTCCGAGTACTTATTAGGATAATCCCTAAAGCATATCATTCAGTTTATACTGGGGATAGTCAGAAGATAGCTAAATTTTCAACCATGCTTAAATTTTTTTTTTTTTTTTTTTTTTTTTTTTTTGTTGATGAACTTAATTTCACATGTGTAGCATATGCCCTCATTCCCAGCAATAGGACGTTTCGTGATAACACCCTAGCTGGACTACTATCATCAGGCAGTCGGGAGCTTTAAACCTCATAGTGATATAGGACGTTTCGTGATAACGCCCTACTGCACTCAAATCATTGGTAGCTACAACCGATATATAGATAGTTCATCTTAATTTGATATTTTTCTTTTTTTTTTTTCAAAATTTTTTTTTTTTCATAAACTTAACTTATATCCTCTCTATCACATTCAAACCTTCAGATATTCACAGTACACGTTCAAAAGTTAGGTACTAAGTTACTGTTATTATCTAGAATAACCACTAGGATACTGAATGGATACAGTTTAAAATTTTCGCTTCAATATCAAAGGCTTTACGTGAATGAATTCATGTTACACAAATATATTTGGAATTACAATGCACTTACGGTTCACATTGGCTATACATCCAAATTGATCATTACATCTTCAAATCCATGAAATATATACCTTATACAATTTATTTTAATCAACTAAATAATGCTCGAAAAAGATCGAAAACTAAAGGATTTATTGATACAAAATAAACATTAATTCCATTGCTAGACCAACGACTCCACTCCCCACTTACGAACTTACATTGTCCCCAATGTAAAGTAAGTGTAAATAAGTTGTTGGGAAAGCAATGAACACTAAAACAAGTCAAAACAAATCTTTGGGATGATATTAAAGGGTGGGTGGGTGGGATTAAAATATGATACTTATCATCACCACTCCCCACTTAGCTTTTTCTCATTCTTGAGCAATCAAAGCAATAAATATAAGGATACAAAGGAGATAATGTAATTATCCGGCTTTAAGATTCTAATGCATTGATGTATGCATTGACATTAAGATCATATGATGATTATGTTTTCTAAGAGATTAATAGAGGAAAGTAGGTATAACTATCAAATTAATTATCATACATTATCTAAATGAAATTCTACATGCATTACTTACTAGATAGTTAAAATTTACAAATACTTTCAATCGCCACTAATGAAGATCCGGAATCAAAGACTAGGTCAAGTAGTTGGCAAAATGGCTTATAACGTTCAGGCTCAGGGTGTTGGCTAATCAAAAAGGATAAATAAAGGATATTTAAAGAAGAAAGAAACAAGTTGTACATACTCATACTTTCATCTCAAAAACACTTTTGATTAATAACAACCCCGATATTTATTCTCGAAAACATAAACTTTCTTTTCTTTTTGCTTTTCTCTTTTTCTTTTTTTTTTTTTTTTTTTTTTTTTCCCATAGGATATTAACATATCCGAACTCATTGCCAAAATCGACTTATATTTTCAAGTGTCATGAGGTGAGATTGAATACATCAATACCTATCTAACTTTTCCAATCTCAGCATATACCATTCTTCTGAATATCGATACTTAGCTCTTTTATGTCATCATCTCCTTTCATAAGCACGCATACAAACTCGAGGATTTCAAGGAAATGTAGACCAAAATAGGCTAAGGGTCGGTTATTTCTAGTTAATCATAATGGCTATTTTGAGTGAGGTCTTGATCACTCTAACAAGGTGAGGTGGGGTCAAAATTGGAAATTTTTATTCGGGTAGGCTATTTGGCTATAGTTTATCAAAGTTATGCCAAAAATCTCATCATCCCTAATCCGATTCCATATTCATATTCGTCTTGATTGAAAACTTTTCTAAAAATTAACTATAAATGCAAGTATACTTGTCTAATTCCATAAATAAAATATTTGATAACAATTATCTAATTATACATACTCAAAAATAATATTAAAATCAAAGATAGACAAATATTATATTATCATAATGCTTCGTGTTACTCACATTATTAAAAACTTATTCTTTCAAATACACTACATCAAGTGTGTCAATTATATTTTATCACATTTGAAATACCTAAAATAATTAAAAACTAAGTGTTTCTCAAACATTTTAGTCTTCTATCCCAGATTCTCAATAGCAACCTAAGTCTAAGAAATGACGTATTTGAACTTTTTCTTTAATTTCCATCGGGATTTTCGGATAACCACCTAATCTTTCCCTTTTAATGATATTCAAACATTCATCTTGAAACTTAGTTGTGCTTTACTACTAACAGGAAAAATAAAAAAAACATCCAGTTCTTTAATGTCTGTCCGGTAAAAGACTAAATTATGATTTTTATATTTTTACGGGCTACCTCCCAGTAGCGCTTTTGGTTAACGTCGTTTGCTTGATAAAATTAAATGCCTAAAACGAAAATATAAAATACTAAACATAATAGGATACTTCATCATTTACTCACCAAAGCACGTAACAATTAAGCACATGAATCAACGAGAAATAAATGCTTAAGGAGTAAATAGGAAGGATAGTACCCGTGATAGTTCTAAATTTATAGTTTATAGCTAGACTTTATCTTGCTTCAACTTTTAATGCTTTGGTGGTGGGTCATCCTCACGCACTGCATCCTTCTTCAATACCGGTCTCCAACATAGAGCAGACAAATTCCGTCGAATCCAACGATTCTTGACCTTTTCCTCTGATTTTTGAGCTTTCGTTTTGTGAGCTTCCACATTGTTGCTGGAGTCATCTTCTTCAATTACCTGCGTGTTAGTACGATCCACAAAAAGAGAACACAAAGGGTCTACACGAGAATAAGATTCTAGTGGATATTTCAATAGATTGTAAATGTTAAAGACAACGCGCTCATCATTCACTCCCAAACTAAGCTCTCCCTTACGAACATTGATCACAGCTCCCACCGTTGCTAAAAATGGTCTACCGAGGATAAGGGGTGCACTCCCTACCTCCATATCCATAACAACAAAATCGACGGGGAAGTAGAATTTATCTACCTTAACCAACACGTCTTCGATGACTCCTTTAGGATGTTTAATAGATCTATATGCCAGTTGAAGAGTCATCTCTGTACGCTTAAGCTTACATATGCCAAGTTTCATGAAATCATTGTAGGACATGAGGTTTATGCTTGAACCGAGATCACATATTGAATTCTCAAACAAAAGCCCCCCAATATCACATGGGATAGTAAAACTACCCGGATCTTTAAGTTTAGGAGGAAGCTTATGTTGAAGCAATCATGGAACACTTCTCACTTAGACACACCATTTTATATTCTTCCAACTTTTTTCTTTCGGGATAGTATGTCTTTAAGAAACTTACCATATTCCGGCATATTGATTAGAGCTTCAATGAAAGGGATATTAATAGTTAAGTGTCGCGAAAAGTGTCAAGAAAACATGCATACTTCTTATCCAACTTCATCTTTTTCGGAGAATAGGAAAGTAATTCAAGATCAATTAAAGCATTGTTAGAATGTATACTTCCCTTACCCTTGTCGTTAGATGAATATGGTAAAGCTTCCTCGAATGATTGTGCCTTTTGAGGACAACGTGGGTCATCATTCTGTGCCTTTTCTTCAAAATATACCTTTGGATGTGGTGCTGCCCTTTCGAGTTGAAGCGAGGTGAATTTGGGGTGAGGTGGATAAGGTTCGGTTTGAATTGGCCCTTTCAAACTTGATTCCATTCTATCTGCTCATTGAACAAGGTTCTTAAGTCATTCGATCTTGAATTTTTCAATATTCTAGGAACCTTGACCCATTCCTCATTCCCCTTTCAGTTCAATTTGTCTTAGGAAATCTTCAATAATGTCCTCTTCCTCTTTAGTGAATTCGGTTTATTTTCCATATCCTTTTCAAATTTACCATCTAAATCATTCTCTACTTCATTATATCCAAGTTTTCTAATCCATTACTTCCACAGATACTTCCACTTCTAGTAATATGACTTTTACCTTTCTCGGGTTCCTTTCGGTATTACTTGATAATCCTCCCGGAGGTCTCTGCTTTTACGTTCTACCTCTCTACTCAAGTGATATTCCAAATTCCGTAATGAAGCTTCTACAATTCTCATTACGGTATCATGTCCACTTATAGATGTTTTCAACGACTACTCATATCCTTAGTATTTGTACTATAGAAGTCATCATGGTTTCTATATTACGAGCTTGAGAAGATATCACACCCAACATATTTTCCATTAATTTCTTCCATTTATTAACTCCTTCAAAGTTGAGTTGAACTTTGGGTGACTGGTATGCTTTGAGTGGTATATTGTGGATAAGGTCTAGGTAATGATTGTAGATTCGATTCGATGTATCTCCTTGATAAACTTGATATGGATTCTTATCTTTGGATTGGATACGGTGGTTGTCCTTGCTTACTAGGGATTTCATACCAACGAAAAATAAGGTGATCTCTTCTAATAGCATTAAGCGAGTTTGAATACGCGTTGTTCAAATTCCTATCTTTGTAAAAATTCACCTTTTCCTTGAATATCCTTTTGGTTCTTCCATCCCTAATGACACATTATCATGATTTGAGTAGTCATTTGGTATGATATTTTTACGAGTTTACATTTTCTTGGCTAAAAAGCCGTCAAATTTCCTACTCAAATTCTCCAAGTGTGCTAGGACTTCTGTATTCGGTGTACATTCTCCTGCAAAAGCTACTTTTCTTGTGCTAGAGCCGGTTTCCCACATTCTGTTAATTTTGGAAATCTTTTCTATAGCATCGTAAACTATTTGGGCTTCACTCATCATTAACGAACCACCACATGCATGATCTACATCCGCACGTGAGTCTCTCCTTAATTCTACAGGTAAAAGTTGGATTTGCATTTCTAAGGAATAACCATGATCGGGACAAGCTCTTAATAATTTTTAAATCTTTCCCAAGCATTCCCAAGCATTTCTTCAGATCCTTGTTTAAAGTTGGCAATTTTGACTATTAATTCCAATTTTTTTCCAGGAGTAAAATATTGCTTTAAGAACTCGGTTTGAATCTCCTCCCAACTTGTCAATGAATGATGTGGAAGTGACAGAAACCAATCTCGTGCTCTTCCTTTTAAAGAAAAAGGAAACAAAGACATCCTCGTTAATTCACGATGAGCACCATGACTTTTGGCTGTATTACACAATTCTTCGAAAAGATAGAGATGATGATGTGGATCCTCATCATCTTCTCCTAGAAATTGGGCTCTTGTGTCAATCAAACCAAAAAGATGAGATTTTATTTCGAAATTATTTGCTCCTTTATTGGGTAAAAGAATTGGATTATTAATCTGATTCCTTCTTACGATATGATCACAGATCAGTCTCGGGTTTGGTGGGTGATTATTACGATTATTCTGATTCCGATTCTGATTATTTCCATTCCCTCGGGCATGATCAAGCCCTCGTTCCGGTGTTTCATCACTGAATTCGGCCATTTCCGTATTTCGATTCGAAGATGATCTGGTCATCAGCTAACGAACACAGAAAATAACTCGAAAAAGATAGTAGTAACAAAAAATTGATAACTTACCTATAAGGTAAGTATCAACGAAAAAAGAAAATAGAATTGAGATAAAGAAGAGAGTTGACTTATCCTCGAGAATTTTGAGCTAATACAAGTAGTAACGCCTAGACACAAAGAAAGAAATTAGCGACGTTTTCCCCGGCAACGGCGCCAAAATACTGACAGACCTAAACCTAACCTTGGAAACGGGCGCGTAAAGGCGACGGACATTACCTAGGCTATACAGATCCTAACGGCGAGTGTACCGGGTCAAATTGTAGTGCTAGTCGGTGAGTCAGTCGTATTCTCGGGAAAACATGGTAATTCTTTTAAGTGGGGTTAAACACCAAGAAGCTATTATTAACTCGATCTAAGTCGCAGCTTTTACTTTTTCTGAGGGTTAGATAGTTAGATCGAGTTAGATTAGTTAGTAATGTTAGAGTTAGATGTTAGTAAAGCAGAGAAAATAAAACAAATAAATACTAATATATATTTTTGGATCTAGCCAAGAATACTTTATTGAATCAATATCTTTTAGTAGAAATAAATGAGAGACAGATCTTCCTTTATTCAAGGTCCAATCAATTATACAAAACGGTATACTCCTAAGCTAGGCAATTTCTCCTCACACGAGCGTATGAAATTGTCATATGTCTAATCCTCTCATCCAATGTCATCCTCAAGCATGGGTCACTCCCGTTTTGTCATTCGGCCAATTTTAAGGTATGTCAATTAAGCAGCGAATTTAACGTGATAATCTCTCGAGTATAAATTTCAATAAGAGTTTGTTTCTCCCGAAACAAATCTACCCCCGGTTTAGGAAATCGGATTCCGTTGTCACGTTTTCACTCGGCCAATTTTACCCTCCGGTCTTTCTATTAATGAGTTCATAACCTAACTACGAGGCGTCAATTCATAATTAGATTATGAATTCTTTCATATCGATTAGCTACGTCAATACAAACATAGAAAGAGATTCATTATAACTGATTTTAATCAATTTTAACATAGTCGTTATCTATTTCCCTAAAAAGATAAAACTAATCCAATTTCATATCTTGGCTAGATATTAAGTTAGCCTAATATCATTATACCTAATATATAGATATAAAACAAACAAACATAATAACATTAGAAAATTACCGATTACAAATCTTTGAATTGGAGCCTAATCCTCGTGAAAGTAACAACAACGACTTGGAGACAACAATCCTCGATAATCTTCTCCAAAGATTACAACATTACTACGTTTATTCATACATATAAGCATATATACATACATACATAGACATATATATGTATACATGGGCCCAAACATAAAAGAAATAGAAAGAAAACGATAGAGGAAAGTATATATATAGATATATACATAAATTCGAGGCGGTGATCAAATGAGCTTGAGAGGAGTATTTATAGACCACATTACGGGCGCGTGCCGGAGCCTCACTGCACGTGCCGGCTACTGAGTGCATTTTTAATCATTAGGATCTTGTGGGCCCAGATTCGAGAGATTTTCCGCCATATTCGGCCTTCTCGGCGCGCGTGCCCGCCATGCAACATATCGGATGTTAAGTAAAAACCTATCTCGAGTGTAGACCTCAGATTGACATGATTTGATATTCGTTGGAAAGCTCTTTTGAAGGTCTACAACTTTCATCAAGGACTTTTTCTATGAAAATGCCTCTAAGTTAGGTCAAATGTCCGTTGAAGATGAGTTACGGTAGAAACACTAAGGACAGTTGATCTGTTCAAACTTGTTAGATTTTGGCATAATCTTTTATTCCTCAAAAGATATGTTTTTAGGCTCAAAAAAATGTCGTCACTTGGGATCTTGGTAAACGTATAATCCTGCAATAAAGTACCAAAACACCAAACGTAAATCCGACACAATACTCCGGTTACTAAACCGGTACAAAACTTAGTAAAAACTTATAAAAACACGATATTTTACATAATAACTACTACTAACATAATTAGATAAATATAAGGGATAATTGACTTGAATTGGTACAATAATGCTCAAAATGGTATCAAAAGTGGGGCGAAATGTCATAATAATGATCATAAATTTATCTCTCATCAGTAACCCGAGGGTTAGCCACGGTAAACCGGCCCTGAAATATTTTCTTCTGGCAGTTTAACAAGTGCAGGTTTGATCCAGAACGACTCAAGACTCAAAAGAAAAGAAAATAAAATAAAAATGACTTCTTAATCAGAATTAAAACGTTTATATTTAAAATTGGCCATTGTCCCCGGCAACGGCATCAAAAATCTTGATCACGTGTAAGTCACTATAGTCGATATTACTAGCAAGAATACTAGGTACATCGCAGTATAGTAAATGCGAGTCTAGGTCGATCCCACAGAGACGATGCAACTATAAATATAAACCACTCTAACCTAATTAAGAAGCAACATAGAGGCGGTCATTGACCAACATATAAACATAAAGAAAATGAATTTGGTATTCCTCCCTCTCTTCACACCGATCTACTAACTTGGATTAGTTAATCGTTATGTTTACTTCCCCACATAATTTCCATAAATTAATCGTGAGCTTTTGTTTTAATTATCATTATCAGCTACGGGTGCAACTCCTACTCCTACTCCTATCTACTCCGACAATGGTAGTAGACAATCTTTACGCAAGCTACCCTCCTTAATTGGTCCGTAATAGCCCATACGCATAAAGATCTAGAATTGCCGATATCGAGCGCTAACTCATACCGCTAACCCGCCTAGACAGCTGTCGACATTGATCAGCACGTTCTAGGGTCCATTCAAGACTATGTCCAAACTTTGCACTTCACTATTCATATTTCATGCCAGTTTACGATTAAAATAGCCAGATTGGCCAGATCTAACCTACTGTTAATTAACCCATCGATCTACATAGCTGTAGTGAATCCCAATTTTAGGTTTTCGAAATAATGCCTCGATAAACCGGTATAGACCGCCGGGTTACCAAGGGCGGCTTTTCCCATTCATGGATCTACATTGCTCAATTACGATTATTCTAAGTAAATTATGGGGTCTTTAAACATGTAGATTAACTAAAACACATAAATACGAACATATATACCTTATTGAAGACAAAAATGAACGTTCAAAGCTTCATACCTTCAACAATGGTGATCTAGCCCGATCTACTCAAGCTAGAGATGGTAGAGAAAGGGAGGAAACCAGAAACAACTCTTCCAAAGCGTGAATAACTTTATTTCATCAAAATATGTAATGTATATAATGTAATATGAAAACTTATCAAAACTTATACAATAATACATAGATGCGGCCTTATATAGATACAATGACCGACTTATGACTCTCTAAAATCCTAACCGACCTAGACAATGCGGCAGAATTAGTTTCGTGTTCAACAAGCCCTCGGTTTAATGGACCCAGCCCTCGGTAAACTGGGCCAACTTTCCTCTTTTTTCTTCAGCATACTTCTTCTTGGACTTTAATCACTTGGCCCAATATATTTCTTTTGGTCCAGATCCATTCTCCAATGCTCCAAATCTGGTACATCCTACAAAACACGCAAAACGAGGCAAAACAGTACCAAATCGTCAGGAAAATAACTTAGATGTAGATTTACGATCCCGGAAACACTCACATAGCATTTAACATATATTCCACATAATAACGAGCCTATCTATCCTCTCTTGAGCAGGGGGTGAATCAGGGTATAATTATTGGTATCATTTTGAGCGTTATCATCGCATTAGGCCACAAACGTCCGTGTGCACCAATTCTAATGGCTCCTTCGCTCTCCAATCTTTTCCAACAGGAAATGGTTGTCGATGTTGTTTCCTGAGCATGCATCCTTCGCAAACACGATCGGGTGCCTTTATAGTGGGTAGGTATTTCATCATGTTCTTTTGATGTAGTATTCTTAGTCCATGGAAATTGAAGTGACCAAGCCTTTTGTGCCATAACCACGAGTCGTCAACTTGTGCCTTCATTGCTACATATCTTGCATAACTCCATTGGATCGGAAAGCATCGTTTTTCCTTCATTTTTATTTTTGCGATTTGAAGGGATTTATCTTTCTTATCATATATTTTACAAGAATCTCCTTCAAAATGCAACGAGTATCCTTTCTCTATCATTTGCCCGACACTCAATAGGTTTTGATCTATACTCGGGACCAAGACTACCTCATTTATGTATCTCATGCCTTTCTTTGTGTTGATGACAAGAGTGCATTTTCCTGTAGCCTCCATAAATTTGCCATTTCCTATCTTGATATTTGTCTTGAATTTTTCCTAATGTCAAAAGATGGATTCATCTTTTGTCATGTGATTGCTGCAACCACTGTCAAGATACCATGTATCTTTCTTTTCCTCTGTTGCTACTTGACAGGCATAGAAGAGATTGTCTTCGACGTCATTTTCTTCAGAAAAGTTAGCTTGATGATTCCTTTTTGATCGATATACCTTCTCGACGTGACCAAATTTCTTGCAATTTTTGCATTGTGGTTTTCCTTTAAACCAACAGTCTTTCTCCAAATGGCTTTTCCTCTTGCATATACCGCAAGGAGAAAATGTTTTGTTTGAAGGCTCTGTATTTTTAGAACCTTCATTTGAGCTCCGATCATTTTGTTTTGATTTTTGTGACGGAGTTTTGAACTTAGATTGAAAAGCATTTTCAGTTTTGCCTTTGTGACGCCTTTCCAATCTATGTTCATGAGCTTCTAAAGACCCCATCAATTCTGAAGCATTCAATATTTCCAAATCTTTTGACTGCTCAATAGCTGTAATGATTGGATCATATTTTTCTGTACATGTAATTAATATTTTTTTCCACAATTTTCTTCTCTGGGACGTTTTCTCCATTCGCCCGCAATTGATTTGCTAATGAATACTCTTGTGTAGTAGTCTTTAGCATTCTCTGACTCTTTCATTTTTAAATTCTCGAAATTTCTCCTCAATGAATAGAGTTTTGAGACTTATACATTTTCATTGCCTTGAAACTCCTCCTGCAACTTATCCATCGCTTCTTTAGCCATCTTGGCACTCATGATTCTTGGAAACAATTCTTCAGTCAAGCTTAACTGAAGGGCTAATAATGCTTGAGCATCTTTCTTTTGATTCTCCTTGAGTTCTTTATTTTGTGTGGTAGATAAATTTGAGATGTCGTCGGGGATGCTAAATCCCTTACTTACGATATCCCATAAATCTTGAGCACAAAAGTAGGTTCTCATTTTAATGAACCAATAGTCGAAATTTTCTCCCCAGAAAATTGGAACCGGAATGGATGAGCGGAGTGTGTAATCTGCCATGATGTTGATTTCGCCTAGTTGTAGTTGTGTCGAAACCGAGCTCTGATACCACTTGTTAGAAAATTTAGTAGAAGGTTGAATGGAGAAGGCTAGGCTTGATGAGTGTGAAATGGAAAAGGATTGACAAGTTGGAGAGATTGAAGAAAGGAATTTGATTGTATTGATTGCTTGGTTGCTTAAGTACATGGTGGTGGTGCTATTTATAGCCCCATTAGATAGTTCAAGTGTCTAATAGGATGTTCTGAACATTTCTTGATTTTGAGTATTCCCTACATGCATCTAGTAGCTTCTATTCTAGTCAATTACTTAGATATTTATTCTAGAGTCTTACATATCTAGAAGCTTCTATTCTAGAAATGTATATCTAGAGTTTTCATACAATCTTGATATTTATTTTCTTTTTTCTAGAAATGTGTAGCACAATTTAACATACCCAATGAGTGAGAAAATCTGAGAGAGTGAGAAAGGTACCCTTTGTAACCTTTCCCCTATTTAATACGACATTAATAGGGATTCCTGAAGTTTATCTTAATCTTAACTACAGGAACTGAAAAACGTTCGTGACAATTTGGAGAAAGAAAGAGCCAGAAATGATAACTTCAAAAGAATCAAGGCAACTCTACCATGTCACATTGTTTGTTGGAGGATGATGATACTACTGTAGGTGGTTTTCCTCCTTTGTTTCTAAGGTGAGACCATCAAGCGTCGAAAATGGGTTTGAGATTCAAATAAAGGCGCCAGTGATTCGGCAGTAATCCTTGCTGCAATTTTTCCCCAATGAGGTGGAGCTAACAACTGGGATTGTGTTTACACTGATGAAAGAGGTGTTTTGACCACCATCAGTGGTGGTTCTGCTGGCGGCCACCGGAGGAGAGTTGGACGAAGAACTCATGGCTTTGATCGATACCATGAAAGTGTGAAACAAAATCAAAATCTTTCGTTAGATTCACCATTCTCTCTGATTGTACAAAGGGATATATTTACACTATAACATGAAGTTTTTGGGTAGTGACCCACAGGGTGAACTGATCGGAGCTGCACAGTTTACATCTAAGAAGATGTAAATTATGAGGCTCCGATCAGCTTACGGTCACTTCACTCCATGTCCTCTATATAAACATACTAACAACAAAATAGCATGCTAGGTGTACCACTCAAAAATAGACACATGTCAACTCACAATTGATCCACATGTTCACAAATTAATTCTTCTGCTCGCCCTCTAACTTTTTATTTTATTTTATTTTTTTTTATACCAAAAACGAAAGGATTTTATTAAAACAACAAAATACTACTGGACCAACGCCGAAAATAGCTGGATAACTTTTAGAACACTATCAGCCAGTAAGCTGGATACTATCACTACAGGCAACCAAAAGAAAAGTATGGGAAACCCATACCGATCAAATTCAGCCTCGTTAGAGTGGACATGATTTGGTAACATAATAATAAGTCAATATTAAACTTAGCTTAATACTTAATACTTAAACACAACTAAACTATAAACAAACGATCCGGAAACACAAACCATACAGACTCAATCTAAGCAGAACACATAAAAACTAAAAGCTACATCATGCAAAGACAACAACAGCCTAGATCTAACCCCAATCTTCATGAAGCACCAAACCTTCAATGGAACACATCCATCGCCATATAACATGTAATTCCTCCCAGATGAGCAGCAAATCCGACCAATCATCACCAAAAAAACCTAGCCTGAAGAGCTGTAAGAAGCCATCAGATTTCCGGCCATCGAGAGCAGCATCATAAGACAAGAATTCAAGACCATCGTTGGAAATCGCCCACCATTTTAAGCGCCTTCTAGCAGATCTAAAGGCGGTCGCACAGGAGCAGAAGAACAAGCATTTGGTAGAACCGCCAAGCTCCGGCATATCTCCAGCAGAACCGCCGCCATCTAGAATGGAAGAAAAGAAGAAAACCGCAGGCTAGAGTCTTCGAAGGATGGAAATAGGAAAAGAAGAGGTAGATCTAGAAAAGAAAACAACAAAAGAAAGGACAAGAAAAGAAAAAACAATAACCGGCACCGGCGCCTATTGGCGCCCGGCGCCGGAGGAGCTTATCAGTCAAGGGGAAGGGGTGGTTTTCTAGAGAGAGGCAGAGAGAAAATGTTTTTTTGAGAGAGAATACTATCGCCTCCCCTCTAACTCATTTGTTCCGTAAGTAAATCAGTGACATTATTTCCCCCGAAAGCGTAATGCATAAATCTAGAATAATGAGTGTGATTTAAATACACATTATATCCACACAAAAACTCAAATAAATTTAGTTTAAGGGTTGAAATTGTTTTTCCTTGATAATTATAAATATTGTTTGGCCTGGGAAATTGTGTGGACAAATTCTGTGTACAAATACTGTTTCCTAAATCAAAGCTACCACCGGGTAAGTATAACAAAGTTTCAACTTCTCTTACACATCATGATATGCAATGTTGTCAAGGTGACTTGATCTCTGCGTCTGAATCTGAATCAGGCAGAAGGCTGTGGTGTGGAAGGTCAGATGAGTGATATGGTCAACTGAGTTGAGTGTTCAATTCTAGAAAATCAGCTGAGGGGTGGTCAGCTTAGTCCATGTTAAACTGAGTTTAAGTTCACCTGAGTGGTATCAACTGGAGTCTTTTGAATACATCTGAGTCAGCACTGCATCTGGTCTGGTTACGTCTGGTGAATCTGAGGTGAGGTCACGTATGGGGTATTTATTGGAATCCCGACAGGAGTCTTTATGGCAGCTAGGGTTAGGTTCCAAAAAATATAAATACAAGCGTTAATTGAAACTTAAAGTGTGTGTGGGTATCATCTTATAATTTTGTGCATAATAAAAGTTTTTATTTTCTGTCCGTGGAATAGTCGGCACAACATCGGAAACCACATTAAATCTCTGTGTTTTCCTTGTTTCTATTCTTGTTTATTGCATTCACGTTATTTGATCTGTTATTTTATGTTTTCGATTGCAATCCATTACAAAAAAAACCGGTATCAGAGCGAGGTTTCCTGGAAATCGCAATCGAGCAGATTTGATCGTCACCAAGGTCCTCACCGGCGCTAGGTTCTAGAATCAAAGTCTATTCTCCGGCAAGAGAAATTTCTGCAATTAACGTGAAAATCGACAAGTTTATAGAGAGAAACTGTTTCAGTCTGTGGAAAATTAAGATACTGGCATTGTTAATGCAACAAGGGTTGTGGACTCCTTTAACCAAGAAAAGAGATGCCATTTTCAATGAGATGACCAGTCTGGAGGAAAAAACACATTCAACCATCATGTTGTGCCTAGCAGATGATGTTATCACAAAATTTGCAGAGGAAGATACTGCAGCCGGGCTTTGATCGAAGTTTGAAAGCCTGTTTATAACTAAGTCATTAACCACAAGTTGCTGCTGAAGCAATGTCTGTTTAGTCCGAGGATGCATGAGGGTACTCAGCTGAGAGATCATCTTGATCAGCTGAACACAATATTGCCGGACTTGAGGAATATTGATGTCAAGATTGAGGATGAATATGCAAATCTAATTCTGTTGGTGTCATTACTGGCATCATATGAGAACTTTGTGCAATCATTTATTGTTGGGAAAGATACAGTGTCTTTGGAGTATGTGAGATCATCTCTCCATGCAAGAGAGCTGAGACATAAAGCAGATGGAACATGAACATACAATCAGACAGCTGGGCTGATAGCAGCCAGCAGCAGTAGGAAAAGACATGGACATAATGGGAAGAAAAAATCCATGAAAATTGGTTCTAAAGGTCCCAAGTCCATATATGTCTGTAATTATTGTAATGAGCTGGGGCATTGAAATCAATCGACCAAAGAAGAAGAAGCAACATGAGAACAATTTTGGCACAACTGCTATTGTAGGTGAGCCTGACTCAGATGAGGATCTGGCTCTAGTGCTAGGAGAATCAACACATCACAAATGATGTGTGGATTATTGATTCTGGAGCATTTTATCCTACTAGTCCACACAGAGAGTGGTTCTCAACATATGACCAGATGGATGGAGGACATATTTTTATGGCCAATAGCAATGTCTGCAAGATCATTTTATTGACCGAATACTTAACGATGAACTGTTCATTTTATTCTTGGTTTTAATATGCTTATCTTTTGCTGCAACTTCAACATGATCACAATGAAATCTAAAAATTTCATGTTCATAAAGATACGTATGTACTCCAAAAAAATAACTTTTTAAACCCCAAAAAATTCTATAAAGGCGAACTGCATTATTAATTTTAGAGATTAATTACTGCCAACGTTGCTGCGACGACAACTCTTAGTGTTGCAGCGATATCACGTCTTTTCCTAGAACTCTGCAATGAACTGTAAGCATTCTAATAAAAGATACATGTTTCCAAAAAAAAAATACCTATGTCGATCACTTTGTAACATTTTCGTAGATAACCTTTCACCCTACCCTTGTTTGAGAAAATAAAAACGACTAAAGAATTATTCGCTAACTGAATTTTTTAGATTCTCTAACACAAATGGAGAAAATATGAAACTAAATTTCCATTGATTTGATTGAAATACGACTTAATTGGACAACAAATATAACAACCAGAAATATATAAAAAAGAAAACCGTAAAAAGAGATGCTTACAACCGGATAGTATCTCTAAATCACAATGTGTTAAGTAATTTTATGTATTGATGAGGTTATTTGTGTCAATGGTTATTGCTGGGTATATTTAATGTGTATTGGACAAGTGTCCATCTAACAGATTGTGTGGGACCTGTGTAGCTGCTAGCTTGGGGTATATCTTTTTTAATTCTCTACCAGAAAGAATTAATGAAAACTGAAAGATTCTTCTCTCATTTTATTCATCTTGGTAGCAGAGCCTAGTATGCCGGACCACTGCCGGTGAGCTCTTATTCTCGTCTTACCATGTCAACCGGAGCTCCACCAACAAGCGATCAGACTGCTATCCCACAAGGGAAAGAAAGCTCAGGAACTCCAGCTTCTTCCCATGCAAGTGCACCGGTTTCCGGCACCTTCAGCATGCCTATCGGTAGCCTTCCACTTTTGTTTATGCAATCTGGTCTATTTCCGACTAGTGCCTTTCCGGTGAGTTATCCAAGGTTTGACTTCTTCTCTGCTGGATTACCTCATACATATCCTACTATTCTATCTCTACTCTCCTTTGGTGTTGCCGGAAATACAAATCTTCCGTTTACAAGCAATCTGAATCAAGCTTGTAGTGTGAAACTCGATAGAAACAACTATCTCCTCTGGAAATCTGTAGTTTTGCCTGTTATCAGAGGACACAGACTAGAACACCATGTGTTGTCCGATGATCGGAGCTCCCGTCTCTCTCCGGATAGTTGATGTCGAACCCTGTATCATCTCTCTTGTTCCTTCAAGCCCCTCTTTACAAAACTTTAGTCTTGTATCTCCTATGACTGCTCCAAACTCACCTGATCCTACTCCACATTCTTCCAGTCTACATCAATCTGAGCCTGACAGTGATAGTCCTATTTACCGATCTCCTTCACCCTCACCCAAGCCTGTTGGTCATCATATGCAAACCAGATCCAAAAGTGGGATTTTTAAGCCTAAAGATTATCCATCCATTGTCACCAAAAACAACCTCCTTGCTCACCTTTCTGAACCTATGAGAGTGTTTGATGCCCTAGGTATTCTGAATGGAAGCAGGCCATGGTTGAAGAGTTTGAAGCTCTTAATAAAAACTACACTTGGGACTTAGTGCCCCCCAGTTCTGCACAGCACCTGGTCCCAAACATATGGATATTTAAACTGAAGCTAAAACCAGATGGAAGTGTGTTGGTCCTTTGAAAAGGCTTTGGTTAAGTTTAGAGGGGGGAGGGGTTGAATAAACTTACTCCTTAAAACTTTTGGAGTTAACAAACTCAAAGAAGGTCGAAGAGCTCTTGATCGCTCGATAGTCTGTTGACCACTCAGTAGTCTGCTGACAGTAGATATTGCTGAATTTGTTGCAGCGGAATATATTCAAGTTAAGCCTTATTACTTGTTGTTTAAATATGATACTAAGTATTAGATACTCAGTAGTGTAAGTCTGTGTAGTTCAGTTGCTAGTTTCTGTAGATTGATGTGGTTATCATGCAAATAACAGAAAGTAAATGGAGAAAGTAAGTAGGCAAATTTTATAGTGGTTCCAGGTGGTGTAATCCTGTCAGTCCACTATTCTCCTGTGATGTTGGAGGAAATTCACTAGAGATCTTTGAGGTTGCAGTTACAAAAATCCCTAAGTTGTCTATCCTTCACCAATGACTATGGCTTCACAAACTGAACACTTGAAACATGTAGGATTGCTGCTTAAAAGTATTCCACTGGTCCTTGAAGGGTAGGACTGCCTCTTCACCAGCTCCACCACAAACAACAGTCCTTGACACCCAAAGATGCTTCACTGTCTTCAACAGGTTTCTTATAAAAAAAAGGTTTGAATCAAGTAAATGATTCAGCTTTCAGCAGCTTGATCATGATGATATGATCAGCAGCTTGATCATGATGATATGATCAGCAGCTTGTTGTCTTCAAGTGTGTATACTTGATGTAACTTGATAGCAGGTTACACTTGAAGGACTTTCTAGATCAATAATTTTAAGTTCAACACAGTCAGCAGGGTGTTTTTCTTGATAGGAATCTTGATAGCTTAAGATGGATTGTAATTTTTTTTCATCCATTGTATTTGGATAAGAAGTCTTCTATTTATAGGTGAGAATCTTGTGACTTATATTTGAAATTCAAACATAGCCGTTTCAGATTTGTCCCCATCTTGACTTGCTTTACGTCTCAGACATAGTCTTCGACATTTGTCATATTGCTTTTTGATGCTTTTTGGTCTCATCCACCTTTGACTTGTGTCCATTGGTTAATCCTCTGAATCTCTCCAACGTTCTTTTAATCTTGACCATTGATTTGTTGACAAAATCAAGACTTGTAATCTGTCATTATCCTTGTAATCTTTCAATGTAACCTTTTATTAAATCGAGATTTACATTTAGCAGATACCTGTGTATATTAGGTCTTTGAAGTTCATGTCGATCAAATTGTTTTAAGTTTCTTTGTGTTTATAAAACACTCAAATTTGATTGTCTTCTATCTAACTTTTGATTGAGAATTTAGATTACACCATTTTGGGCATAACCAAGTTCCAATCACCACTTAACTTATGGAACTTAGATCTTGTACACAAGGTATATGTAATCAGTTTAGGTCATCACAGACTTCCTTAAATTCTGATTGCATATCCTTGACTTTAAATACTAAGTTTGATCCCTTAGCCTTCAATAACCGAGTTTGAACCCTCAGCCTTCAGTATTCAGCAGGTTCTTAACTAGTCTTCTGACTTAGTTACCTTACTGACCTAAACAGGTCTGCTGATAAAGTCAGCTGACCTAATCACAATGCTTGTTACCTATACAAAAATCAAACTTTAATAAACCTATACATTTGATCTATACATCTTTTTGCCTTTGCTCTATAACAGCTAGTCTGGCACTCATCATTAAAACTTAAAATAAGTCCAACAAAGTGTTTTAAAACACAAGGCAAGATTGGTGGCTAAAGGCTTTTGTCAAACCTATGGAATGGACTTCACTGACACGTTTAGCCCTGTGGCTAAAGCATCTACTATCAGAGTTATTCTGACTATTGCTGTGACAAAAGAACTGGAATATAAGCAAATTGACATAAATAATTCCTTTTTGAACGGCCCTACTTCTGAGTCCATTTTCATGCCTCAACCAGAAGGGTTTGAAGACTCTCAGCATCCCATTTTGTGTGTAAGTTAAACAAAGCCTTATATGGATTAAAACAGGCCCATAAAGCCTGGTTTTGGGTTTTGAGAAATCAGATGCTACAGTGGGGATTTCATCAGTCTAGAACAGACCATTCCTTGTTTATGCTGCAAAAAAACATCTGAACTTCTATATGTTCTAATTTATGTTGATGACATACTAGTAACATGGAATTCATCAAACTGATGCAAAAGTTCATTACAATACTGGAATCCATATTTTCCTTAAAAGATTTAGGTCCCATTGCTTATATTCTAGGGATGCAAGCACATAGGGATCACACTGGACTGTTACTGTCTCAACAACATTATGCTGCTCAATTACTAAAGAGATTGAACATAGAAAACATCAAGCCCAGCTCTATACCTATTAATGTTAGGGAGCATTTCAGCCCAACTCAGGGGTTCTTATGACCAACCCTACTCTATATAGAAGTGCTATTGGAGGGTTAATTGCAGTTCTTAACTTCCACAAGACATGACATCACCTTCTCTGTGAATTACTTAAGCCAGTTTATGCAACATCCACCTTGGATCACTGGCAGGATTTAAAAAACTTCTGAGATATGTTAAGGGCACCTTGCACTACTGTTTATTTATCTCTGTTGGACATGACCTAAACATACAAGGCTTTTCTGATGCTGATTGAGCCTATTTCCCATCTGACAGGAAATCTGTTACATGGTATTGTGTGTGCATAGGCTCATCATTGGTCTCATGGTGGTCAAAGAAACAACCTGTTGTGCCAAGGTCTAGTATTGAGTTTGAGTACAGATCTCTTGCTAACTTATCAACATAAATAGCTTGGTTGAAACAGCTCCTGACTGAACTCTAAATCAGAAGTTCTTCTCCTCCTATTGCTTGGTGTGACAGTCTTGGAGCAGCCTCACTTGCCCAAAATCCTGTATATCATGCTTGTACAAAAAATATTGAGGTGGATGTGCATTTTATCAGAGACAAGGTTCTCAGAAAAGAACTCAAAGTTAACTACATTCCCTCAGCATCACAAATTGCAGACCTGTACGTTTACCAAGGCTCTTCCTGCAACTCAGTTCTGCAACTTCAGGAGCAAACTGAATGTTATTCCAACCCCATTTAGTTTGAGGGGGGGGGGTGTTAAGTAATTTTATGTATTGCTGAGGCTATTTGTGTCAATGGTTATTGCTGGGTATATTTAATGTGTATTGGACAAGTGTCCATCTAATAGATTGTGTGAGACATGCTGTAGCTGCTAGCTTGGGGTATATCTTTTGTAATTTATACCAGAAGGAATTAATGAAAACTAAAAGATTCTTCTCTCATTTTATTCATCTCAATTATTTAATATGAAAAAAAGTGTGTCTAATAAAAGATTTCGTATGCCATAAGGCTTCGAAATCAGGTACGAAATAGAGGGTTTTGCATTGTAGACGAAGGCTTAATTTCGTGACGGATAATGATACTATCACAACGTATATATATTTTTATATTACGACACCATATATTGATCATTGGATAATAACATGACTCATTAGAAGACATGAGACGTATATAACCTATAATATAGATCAATGATTAGCGTCTCAATAATAATTGTGATACAAATTAAATATATAGTTACAGCTGGCTTGGTAGTTAGCAGCAGCAGTGGGAAAGGGCATGGACATCATGGGAAGAAGAAATCCAAGAAATCTGATTCCAAAGTTCGTGAGTCCCAAAATGTCTGTAATTACAGTATGAAACAGGGGCATTCGCCCCGCAGAAAGAAATAAACAAGGAAAACAAAGGCTAAACCCGTACGTACAGTATTCTCTAAAATTCTAATCGATGTAAAATCCATGTTTCTATTCTCGCGACAATTCTTCATTTTGCCTTGCTTTCCAGTGCACACCAGTTCAGGCACAAGCACCTGCTGCTGCACGCTTTTGATACTCGCCTTTCTCTTCTTTAGCAAACTCTTCAATTAATTGCCTCTGTCTTTGTGTCAAGTTCCTGAAATAATGATAAATATTAAAAAGAGCAAGATAAAGACGCAGCTCGGTGCATTAAAACTTGTCAGTAATCCATCTATACAAGTTGCCAGTGGCAATAATACTGAGCTATTGGATAGGTCTCAAGTTCAAGACTCGTTGTTGTATGACAAGATTTTATCAAGTCCACTACATGTAGTAAAACGTCAACCAAAACCGTGCTCCTTAAGGTTTTTGTCAGGACAAAATAATTAAAAAAATGCATCTATACAAGATACAAGTACGTACGTGGGTATTCTGACATTGAAGTGGACATATTGATCCCCGAACAAAGAGGATTTCCCAGCCCTTAACCCTGCATATAAGCAACAAAAAATAGGGGGAATGAGGGAGAAGGACAGAAATATTTCATCAATTGAGTAGAAGGACAGTTTTTTGAAACTTTTGCATAAAGGACAAAACTATTTATTCATTGTCGAAATTCACTTGTGTTCGAAATTCATTATTTAAATTCATCGTGAAATTCATCATCGAAATTCACTAATTTTCAAAATTCATCGTCGAAATTCACTAATTTTCGGGATTCATTGTTGAAATTCACCGTCGAAATTCACCGATTTCGAGGATTCACCGGGAGATTCATTTGATTTTCGGGATTCATTTGTTTTCTTCTCATTTATAAAATTATGCGATTGTCTTCTCCCTATAAAATATGTGAATTGTCTCCATTCTTAAAAATATTTGATCATGTCTTATCCCTAATTTTCCACAAAAAAAATATCGAATCAGATTATGATTCGAAATATGTGCACATTATTATCTCAGGGGAGCGTAATACATACTTGAACTTCCAGAAAGATAACAAGTAGGAAACAAAAACTACAAATACTTAAACACGCAATCAAATAATCATCCTACATATATCCCCATCATCTTTCTACAAACAATTTGTCACAGCAGATAAAATGCGAATCGGATTCCTACCAAAATAGTAGACATGCATTTCTCATTCGTAAATCCTTTTTTTTTTACCATTAAATGATTCTGTTTTCATGAAGCATTAGTATGCACCGTCCAACTAAGCACTAATATACCGAGTCATGTAGGTATCTAAATGAGTTGCATGATTAATGTTGCATAATGTATAAAAGCCAGACAAACAATTGACTATTCCCATTTTTAGTAAAAGCAGTACTGGAGTGAGGAACCAGCATTGTATTATTATGCAACATGTATATAAATAAATATTAGTACTGAGACTAACTTTTACCTTTTCGTTTCAGGACAACTTTTTGACCTGGCTGAGTACCAGGCTGCAGGACATGCATTACACAGACAATAACCCAATTGATGCGAAAGCACAATAACGCAAAAAGGAGCAAGAACTGCTAAATAAAATACTGGCTAGCTGAAATACAAATTACCCAAAAACTGATGATCCAGGAAAAAAAAGAAGTAGAATCATGTGAGTTGCTTCTAACAATTTGTATTTCATGTATGAAGATCTAAATCAAGCCTCATTATTGTGGACCGGTAGAAAGAAGCATAAACATCCACTCTACACCAATGTTTGCGTTACTCAAGCCGACATTCTCGCTTCCGCTTCGTCCACCACTGCTCGCGCGGGATCGTCCTATGTATGCTCGACTTTGGTTGCCGGTGCTATAGGTAGGAGTCAATTATGGCAGGATCAGTCGCCGGGTAAACAACCCTCCTCGTATGGGGGCTGACGCCTGCCCAGTGCCGGAAGGTCAAGGAAGTTGGTGACTGATGATGGGAGCCGGCGACGAAGCCCGGTGAACGGCGGCCGTAACTATAACGGTCTAAGGTAGCGAAATTTCTTGTCGGGAATTAGAAACAAGGAATTTCAACAAGTGAGTTCTGATGCTACATCCGGTATAGAGATTTAGAATATCCAAACAAAGGATATGAAGATATGAATTTGATGCGACTCCTTTACCCCATAGTCATCAAAGAATTTGAATCAACGGTTGAACGGATGCCATAGGACTAGCACCAATTGTATACATTGTTCTAAAAGACGTTAGGCGCTAGTCGGGAGGTGATGGGCGCTGGCGCCAGCGGCCCCAGGGTTTTATTTATTATTTATTTATTTTTTAAATAATACTATGGTTGTCCAACGTAAATCAATAAATCCTAAAGCATAAGCATTAAGGAAATGTGTCAAGAGACTAACTTAAGTACAAAAACACATGAGATTAAGTTAAAATAAGTCTAAGAACTCAAGAGTCAAGAGTGGAAGAACTCGCTGCAGTGATGCTAGCTTTTTTTTTTTGTAAAGTCTTTCGTGAATATATATATATATATAGGAGGCCCTACCGCCTAGCCGGCCTAGAACCCGCCCAAACCCCGCATAGAACCCTACCCACCTAGACATGTCCGCCTAGGGTGTAATCGCATCGGTGGGAGGTCGCCTAGCGCCTAGGCACCGCCTGGGCCGGTTTTTAGAACACTGATTGTATACAGTGACACCACAATACATAAACTTATCACTGTCTTTATTTCATCATCCTATCAATATTGAGGGGCTCCAAATCAAGATTACAGGTCAATGTATTCACAAACTTGTAAAGGGTTAATTTGATGATTGTATTCTAATGAAATATGCAAGCCGTCACTAAGATTTAAAAAATAAAAAAGCCACATACACACAATTCAGGTCAGTCTTCTGATATAAATTCAAATAACCAAGAGGCATGTATCCAATCTATTGCAATACTTGTATAAACAATTATATATATAAAAAAAAACTCAATACTTGCTTGCCTCATCCAACAAGACTTGCATAATCAAACCAAATAGAAAATAAAGGTGCAATATTAGATTATCTCACTCTCTGAAGCAATGTTTACAGCAATAAGCAGGGGTGAAAGAAGGAAAAGTTAACTCATTGGGTAAAACAAACCTTAACAATGACATCACCAGTCAAAGTCGGAACCTGAACGGTACCTCCCAAAACAGCCTGCAAGATGCAAACAATTTAATACAACATACAAGAGCAAAAGGCAGCGAATCAAGAAAACAAGACTGATCAAAATGCATAAATTAGGCCAAAACCCGGCAACAAATCAAGTTAGTCAAAAGGCCAAAAACCCGTCCACAAAACAAGTCAAATTACAAATCGACAGGAAAGGATTAAGATTGTTTGAAACAAATTAAAGCAGTTAATGGATTACAGATCGCTAAAAAATTTGCAAAAACAGGAGCAGAAGTTTTAATCTTGGCCAGGCGGAACGTCGACGTGGTCGCCGGCACCAACAGGGTCGCCTTCCGAATCATCATTAGTCGGAGGATCCTTCAAGATAGAGAAATTGACGGGGTTAACCGGAGAAGGATCCCAGACGGGCTCGCCATCCCTTACATTCCCAGTTTGGATAGAGACAATGTGATCTGGAGCATAAGGAATATCTGGGTAGAGTGCCAACAAGTCAGGATTTCGCTGGGACATGTTAACCCACTGGAGCATCTCTTCAAAGCTGACTGACTCCCTACCATGGTATACCCAGAGGCAGCGAGCAAAGTGGTTGAAGCCCTGATCAAAACTCGCCTCCAGGTGGTCAAAGAATCGATCAGAACGCTGAAAGGCCGCAACGGTCGCAGGACCAGCCTCCTCAGCGGCCTGGTTAGGAATAGCAAGTTGCTCCTTCAAACTCGCAATCTCCCCCTGGCAACCTTTAAAGCCTCCGCAGATTTCTGAGAATTGTCACTAAAGATCTTCACTTTCTGCTGCAACTCCGCATCTATCTTCGCGTTTGCCTCCATAGCCTTTTTTCATTCCATCAACCTCAACTAGGGCTTTGACATTCTTGGCCTCGGCAACGAGTCTGGCTTTTTCAGAAGCACCAAGGGCCGCCGTTGCCTTCTTCAGTTCGGCACTATGCCTCTCAGCGGCCTTGATAGCTTTCATGATGCGAGTTCCAAGATACAACAGGGAAAACATATTAAGATCACAGAAAAAGAAAAAAATTACAGATAAACAATAAAGCTTACCATGGAAGATGCGATCCTAAAGTGGCCAGCAAGGTCCTTCAGCTCTGCGACATCGTCTTTAGCAGGGGCATCGTCGCGGACCACCACTCGATCAGTGATCCCCCTGCCAATCTGCAACTGCACTCCAGGGGGTGCATCCCATGAAAGACGTCCCAGAGGGATGACATCAGCAATAGCCTCCCTGAGCTGGGTCGTTTTCCCCATGTCAAGGGGGCCGCGGGTAAACTCAGCATCCAACCAGGGAGCTTCCATCCCTTGATATCCTTGAGGCAATGTTTCTTTTGGCAGCACCCCCGTCTCATCTGCGACCTCTTCAACAATTACAGCTCAGGCCGCAGAGTCGATCTTTCAGCAGGTCGTTTATCAGCACGATCTGAGCCTTCACTAGCTCCACCCACGGCTTTAGATTTCTTAGCCCTAGACCGCTTGGGATCCTGAGCCTCCTTGGCGGGTGCATCGTCTTGTGGCCTTTTCTTGGCTCCGCCAGCTTGACCTGGGGCCGTGATGAGCGTTATTTTCACCAAACAAATTTATAAAATACTCAAGACAATGGTGACTAAACAAGCTCTCTAACCGGCAGTGTACCGGGTCGATTGCGAGTAAAGCTACAGAGTCCGAGGTCGATCCCACGCAGAGAAGATGTGCTTGTAAGTACCAAAGTGAACTTATTGCTTAGTCTAGGCAAACAAGTTGTTGGAATGTTTGTACACTTCAATTAAACTAAAGTAAATTAAACTAACAAGTCTAAAGGGAGAAAGGGACATAGCCGAACCATGATCAAAATGACTAATTTCAACCCCGAGGATAGACAAAACCGGGAGTGTGCAATATAACAAACGAGCTCTTGCATTCAATTTCACGGGTGCGAACTCCTAAACCCGGTGCTAGCGTCTGAACAACTCTCTTCTAACACCTTATGCCATGTTAAGGTCTGAACAACTCTCTCCTAACAAGTCATGTTTTGCACTCGAGCCGCTTAAACGTATAAACGAGTAACCTCACGATGTGCTCAGTTTAACAACTAAACCGAGGCTACACCACGATCCTAGAACCCTTTTCCCACACCCCTCTCTCTGAACAACTCTCAAGAGTGGTGTGTGTGATGTTTGACCTAGGTGATCAATCTAGCCCAAATCCGTTATAACAAGTTCTAAGACGTGAAACGAGCAAGATACAACAATAAAAAGCACTACCCACTCCCAATTTCATCACCCAAGGGGTGATTTCACCACATATCACATGATTCGACTATGGGGTGGAATTAGCTACACATTATACTAGTTGAAATGCAATGAAAGTAGTAAATAAGAGACATAACAAGTAAAAGAGAGAAGAAATTTACCATTAAAGTGCAGTGAAATTGAGTTTGGAGAAGAAGAGCACAAAAGTTGAATACAAAAGATCGAATTTTGCCCAATGAAATGTTATATACCGAAGCTAAGAGTTAGAGAATCAAAGAGAGGATTGAAAGAGCTTTCTAACGGTATATTACACTAATTCTAACTCCTAAGGATGAAGAAAATCGCCCAAATTAACCTAAAACTACTCCATTTCGCCGCTGCTATGTTCTTCCCCAAAAAATTCGATCCAAATTGGGTTTATATGGCTAAAAACTGCTCAAACGCACGTTTGGAAGGTTCCCAAACGTGCGTTTCAGTCCCCTTGCTCTCAGTATTCAAAAAAAACGTCCGAAACGCACATTTAAAGCTCCAAACGTGCGTTTCGCATGATGCAGTTTTTCTGCTGCAGTAAAACCTTCATAACTTATTCATCCGAGCTCCGATTTGGGTGATTCAAGATGCGTTGGAAAGCTCTTTCAATTCTCTACAACTTTTATGAAGAAGTCATGACCATAAAATGCATCCATCATGGGTCAAAATGCTGCTGAACCAGAACTTAGGGGTTGAGATACTAAAACTTCTCACCCCTTTTCTTCATCTTTCTTCTTCTTTGGCTCATTGTTGCACCTTGACCATGCTTCTCATCATAATTCTTTGCCTTCCGGGTTCTCGAGACACCATTTCCCTACATCATCACAACAACCAAAAACATCCAAAACATTCCAGAGGGTAAAAGTGCTCGGGAATAGGGTCAATATCACTAAAAAGAGGTAGTAAACTATCAAAGTGACGGATTTACTCCCCGTGCTAATAATTCACGATATTGCCCTTAAAACGGTCTAAATCACCAAGAAACGTGCTAAAAGTGGGATAAACGGGGGTAAAAGATGCACCGGAATCATGTAAAGTTGACTCCCATCAACCACCCCACACTTAGCCTTTGCTCGTCATTGAGTAAAATAGGCGTTTTAAAACAAACCAAGGGATTCAACTTTATGATGAAGGTGCTAATATTCACACTCTGGAGGTGACCACAAAGTAAGAAACACGAACATAAACATACCGATACAACATTATCAAGAAAACGGAGTGTGTGTGGTGCCAAGCTAAAACCAAGTGCTCAAAATGATTGTCGGGGCTTGAATCTCAACCAAAAAGTCTTCCAACCGTTTCATAATCACGAGCCTCTCCACTAATCAAGGTCACTAAGTTTGGACACGATCGGGTAGGACTTGAAGGGTTATAACGTTAGGCTAGGAAATTTCGGTTAATCGAAAGGGATATTTTGGAGGCCGAGAAAAGAAATACGAGTGAACCTAATCAACCCATGTACCACTTCAATTCTATCATACAAACCACCCCAAAACTCCTTTTTGATTATTTTTAACACTTTTGGAACCATAGAATGCTAACATACCCGAACTCATTGCCAAACTCGACTATGTTTCAAGCGTCATGAGGTGAGTCCGAGCACACTAGCACCTATCTCACTATCCCAACTCTAACATCACGAAAGTTACTTTTGAGCTCAACACTTTTGACTCCAACCTTTATTTCTATATACATCCATTGTTCGTGTTTTTCTTTTTTTTTTTTTTTTTTTTTTTTTTTTTTTTTTGAGAAAAGATAGAAGAAGAGATTTTCTTTTCTTTTGGCTCAACACTGAACACCAAGCCTACATACGTTCCTCAACACCTTATAGCTCAAAACGAGAAACAACAACCCAATCAAAAACATCATCTCCCCCACCCCACACTTGCCTTAGCAAGTGTGGTCTAACAAAGGATTAAGTTCACTCGTAGGGTATAAAATGAAGGAAATGTGACCATAAATAAGGTTCAAGGGTAGGTTTCTGACTAAGTAACAAAACGGCTATAAGCGAATGGTGGTCAGACCATTCTACCAAGGCTGAGATGGGCAACGAAGGGAAAATGTTCGGCTTAGGCTTATTTGGCCAAGGTAGGGTCAAAAAGAACGCCAGAACCGTCATCCCGTGTCCTACTTAGGTGAACCTTAAACATTTCGCCTCGAGACTAGTGATATGAGAGGTGGTAGCAATCAAATTGTGCACAAAGTGTAGCTTTCGTGAAATTAATAAGACTCCATTCTCAAGATAATATCAAACCACAATGTACATGTTCGGGATCCCGACTAAGGTGATCACCACTCAAATGTGAAAATAACACATACAACACGGTGTTAAGACCCTTGAAAAATTTTAAAAATTACCCAAAAATCGACTCGAGCCCGGTCATAGGCCAAGTATAATTATAGCACATTTAACAACGAAAACAAGAAAACGGCTAAGTCTCCCACCCCACACTTAAACGAAACACTGTCCTCAGTGTGTGAGAGATAAAAAGAGTAAAAGACTTAGCTGTTTGACCAAAACCCGGCAGAAAGGCGCATTTTAGCCCATGTGACATCTTCTAGTAAGCTCCATCTCGAGTATCTGAAACCATAGAAACAAAATCCAAGGCAAACACATGCACGGGAAAAGTCCACGTGCCAAAAGATGGTGATAGATACTAGATATATAAAAATAGAAGCCATGCCACAAACAAGGTATCAAAGCATATCGACCATACTAGACGGGAATTGCAATGGATGTAAAGATAATCACAAGAGACACCGAGCATCCACGCATAAAATAAGGCCACAGAGGCTCACATAAAAACATCCTCGTCTATGTACAAAAGCAAGAACCAAAAGGAAACTCTCACCCCAATCTCTCTTTTTCAAGACAAAAACTCTCCTCTAGCAACCAAAAACTACTAAACACAAAATCATTACCAAAAAGGTGGATTGCCTCCCACAAAGCGCCTTTGTTTCACGTCGTTGGCTCGACCAAGTGGCACCAAAACGGACTCAAACCATAAAGGACTCAAACCAACTCAAGACAACATTTTTAATTCAATCAAAAATCACCAAAAACCATCAACCGAAATCCGAACTCAAGAATATCAACAATTCAAGGAGAATGAGCATAGCAAGCATAGGGGAAAACGAGTTCACTAGGAACTTACCGCACATGGCTCTTGGGAATCCCTTTCGTTGAAATCCGCCATCATCATATCCTCTTCTTGAAATTACCATCCCATGGTAGTTGTTCCTTTCATAAATCTTGTGAGCTTTATCGCCGGAGAGTAAAAGAGTGTAGTAGTCCGAGACCGGTATGCTAATAACCTCCAACTCTTCCGGTAACCCTACCACGGATGTCATACCAAGCTCATGAGATTTCATCACACACTCCAAAATTGCATCATCATACACTTCAATCGGGAGTGATGGTGAAATGGGCGATCCCGTCTTCTCTTCAAACTCGTAATCCGGTTCTTCAAAAAGTGTGCTCAAATCTATCATACACTCCTCCAACTCATCGTCTTGCATTTCTTCGGGAGGCGGTGTAATAGACAAACATTGCACCTCTTCCATCTCTTCTTCATCCCAAAACGAGCTACTTTCATCACCAAAGATTTCATGTTGAGTCTTAACAATGGTTGGTTCCACCATACATTCCACCAAGGCATCATCAATGTTCACATCGGGAAGTGAGGGTGTAATCAGAAGAACGTGAAACCTACCATAATCAAGCTCCACAGGAGGACCCTCTAGTGACATGGGCGATCCCAACTCAATCTCTAGCTCGGGAAACGCTTCATCAAGATAAAAATCATCATCCTCTCTCTCCGTTTTCCTTGAATGAGCCTCTTCTCGCTCTTTTCCCACGGCTTCTAGCTCCTTTCTTGTTTCTTCTTCTTTCTCAAACCTCCTCTTTCCATCTAGTTGCACTACTCGATCTTCAAGATTTTGCAAGGATTCCTCTTGTTGGTCCAACAATTTCTCATGATATGCATCTTCAATCTTTTCCCCTACCGACTTCATCTCACTCGGCTTCTTGCGTCTGGCCCTCTTCTTCTCTCGTAATCATAAAGTCTTGAAGTTTCCGCAATCCGCTCAATTTGGTCAAACGCTTGATCAGGTTGTAACATCATTATATCACCACCGCTGAAGCATGAAGTCGGTTTTGCATATCTTGATCAAGTCCCCTCAAGAAACAATGGACTTGGTCCCCAAGAGTGACTCCATGTACGGGACATTGGTGCAACAAGGCCTTATACCGTTCCCATGCCTCGAGTAGTGACTCGTCTTCATAAGCATCAAAGGTCATGATCGCCTCCTTCAAATCAAAAACTTTCCCCGGTGGATAGTATTTATGCAAAAATGTGTGCACCACCTCGGTCCAAGTGTGGAGGGAGTCATGCCTTAAGGAGTCATACCACGCCCTTGCTTGGTCTTTTAGAGTGAATGGGAACAAAAGTAGCTTGATTGCCTCTTCACTAACACCGTCCATCCTTATAGTCCGACACACCTTGAGATAATGATCCAGGAAGAAGTAAGGATTTTCGATTGCCGTCCCTCTAAAGGTCGAGATGTCCCTAATCATATTGATAATATTTTGCCCAATACTCATAGTGTTGGCGGTGATCGGGGGCAACCTTATCGGACTATGCCCCACCAAATCGGCCCGTGGCATGACCAAATCTCTACAAGTCCGCACATCTCCTTGATTCGGTGCCGGATTGGGAGTTTGCATATGAGCTTGCATTAATGCTTGAAATCACTCTTGTACTTGATTCATGAGCCAATTCATAGCATTCGGGTCCATCGGTGGCATTGCTCCACCTTGTCCTTTCCCTTGACAGTTTACCCTTTGTTGAACATTGTTGCTTAAGGATTGGCCTTGAGCTCGATTAGTAACTCCTTGACCTCCCCCGATAGAAGGGTGTTCCACAAAAACTTGGCCTCCACGACCAACTTGATTAGTGTCTTGGTCCATTTCCGTTTGTTCCGGACTCAAACCTTCAAATCTAGCAATCAAATTCCCAACTAGAAGGCCCCTTCCTCTTTGTTTAGCAAAGGTCTCCATTCTAGACATGTAAGGTTCAAACGGTTCTCAAGAACTCCGGGAAATGCACTACAAAACACCAAACAACAAGAAACCAATAAAATAAAACCTAGGCCCAAGCCTTCGGTTCACTTGCAAGATATCACAAATAGCACACATCTTCCCCGGCAACGGCGCCATTTTGATGAGCGTTATTTTCACCAAACAAATTTATAAAATACTCAAGACAACGGTGACTAAACAAGCTCTCTAACCGGCAGTGTACCGGGTCGATTGCGAGTAAAGCTACAGGAGTCCGAGGTCGATCCCACAGAGAAGATGTGCTTGTAAGTACCAAAGTGAACTTATTGCTTAGTCTAGGCAAACAAGTTGTTGGAATGTTTGTACACTTCAATTAAACTAAAGTAAATTAAACTAACAAGTCTAAAGGGAGAAATGGACATAGCCGAACCATGATCAAAATGACTAATTTCAACCCCGAGGATAGACAAAACCGGGAGTGTGCAATATAACAAACGAGCTCTTGCATTCAATTTCACGGGAGCGAACTCCTAAACCCGGTGCTAGCGTCTGAACAACTCTCTTCTAACACCTTATGCCATGTTAAGGTCTGAACAACTCTCTCCTAACAAGTCATGTTTTGCACTCGAGCCGCTTAAACGTATAAACGAGTAACCTCACGATGTGCTCGGTTTAACAACTAAACCAAGACTACACCACGATCCTAGAACCCTTTTCCCACACCCCTCTCTCTGAACAACTCTCAAGAGTGGTGTGTGTGATGTTTGACCTAGGTGATCAATCTAGCCCAAATCCGTTATAACAAGTTCTAAGACGTGAAACGAGCAAGATACAACAATAAAAAGCACTACCCACTCCCAATTTCATCACCCAAAGGGTGATTTCACCACATATCACATGATTCGACTATGGGGAGGAATTAGCTACACATTATACTTGTTGAAATGCAATGAAAGTAGTAAATAAGAGACATAACAAGTAAAAGAGAGAAGAAATTTACCATTAAAGTGCATAAATTCGAGTTTGGAGAAGAAGAGCACAAAAGTTGAATACAAAAGATCGAATTTTGCCCAATGAAATGTTATAGACCGAAGCTAAGAGTTAGAGAATCAAAGAGAGGATTGAAAGAGCTTTCTAACGGTATATTACACTAATTCTAACTCCTAAGGATGAAGAAAATCGCCCAAATTAACCTAAAACTACTCCATTTCGCCGCTGCTATGTTCTTCCCCAAAAAATTCGATCCAAATTGGGTTTATATGGCTAAAAACTGCTCAAACGCACGTTTGGAAGGTTCCCAAACATGCGTTTCAGTCCCCTTGCTCTCAGTATTATAAAAAAAACGTCCAAAACGCACGTTTAAAGCTCCAAACGTGCGTTTCGCATGATGCAGTTTTTCTTCTGCAGTAAAACCTTCATAACTTCTTCATCTGAGCTCCGATTTGGGTGATTCAAGATGCGTTGGAAAGCACTTTCAATTCTCTACAACTTTCATGAAGAAGTAATGACCATAAAATGCCTCCATCATGGGTCAAAATGCTGCTGAACTAGAACATAGGGGTTGAGATACTAAAACTTCTCACCCCTTTTCTTCATCTTTCTTCTTCTTTGGCTCATTGTTGCACCTTGACCATGCTTCTCATCATAATTCTTTGCCTTCCGGGTTCTCGAGACACCATTTCCCTACATCATCACAACAACCAAAAACATCCAAAACATTCCAGAGGGTAAAAGTGCTCGGGAATAGGGTCAATATCACTAAAAAGAGGTAGTAAACTATCAAAGTGACGGATTTACTCCCCGTGCTAATAATTCACGATATTGCCCCTAAAACGGTCTAAATCACCAAGAAACGTGCTAAAAGTGGGATAAACGGGGGTAAAAGATGCACCGGAATCATGTAAAGTTGACTCCTATCAGGCCGCCCCATACCAGCTGCTGTCTGAGTTTGGTGGTTGGGGTCGTAGGTCTCATCAATGACAAAAGCATCAACTGTTCGAGGAATCTTTCCCAAAGTTTGCTTCAACACCACCTGCCTAGCTTTTGCGGCCTCACCTGCCAGCCTTTGCCTTTGAGCTCGCCTTTCATTGGCATCCATCCCGCTGACTGAAAAACAAAGTAAAAGTTCATAAAAAACTGGACAAATAATGAAAAAGCAAGGCATTAAGGCTCAAAAGTAGTGAAATAGAAAGCAAAGAAAATTACGGCGAGGTCTTCTACTAGGGTCGCCCTGACATGCTGCACACTCAAAGGAAAGCAATGGTTGATATGGCATTCCCCGACCAAATCCGGATCGCTCTCTTCAGGCCCTATAACAACCCAGGGCTGGGCTATTGGCGGGCCCACAATTCCAGCTCTACTCGCGTACGGCTCCGCCACATCCAAGAGATCGACCCAGGACACATTCCTCTTCGAGGGCGAGGCTCCGTCAGAGACTATGATCGCCAGAAGTCCTTGGAGAAATCGACGCTCAGACACGAAAGAGTCATCAAAGCCAATCATAGAAATATTTCCCTTGGGAGGAGGGAAATGGGGAAAAAGCCAACCAACTTTCGATTCGACCTTAAAGACGCGATCTCCCCAGTTATATATCTTGTTGGGAAGATGGAAAAATAAACGGGGACTTTTGGCCCTTACATTGCCCTGCCCAGGAAAAGAAGTGCCGCTGACCAAATGAAACTGCTTGAACAAGGACAGGTTGGGCTCTTTCTTCATCGTCCGACATAGGACGATGAAAGACATGATTTGTATAGCGGCCCCAACTGCTAAGTCGCAAGGTAATACTCGTAACTCACATAGCTGCCGGACCAAAAAGTGGTCAAAAGAAGGCCGGAAACCGGCCAAAAAATGATCAAAGTGGAGAATTATGGTATCCCTAGGACGGCGGGCACATATAAAGTCTTCTCGATCGCCAGGCTTTAGCTTTTCTTCCTCTTTGTCAAAATCAATTAGGGAAAAACGGTAGAGATTGGGGTCAACATTATAAAATCGTTGGAGAGTTCGGGCGAGGTCCTTACTCTTTAGGATCCATTTCCAGTGCTTCTCCACGTCCTTCTCATACAGATTCATAAGGGCGAACACCCTCAGAGCCTCTGGGTTGTTAGGTTTTGCAGTTTTTCCTTTATCCGCCGCCTCTCCAACCGTCATGGTCGCAGCGAGCCCTTTCTTTTTCTTTGGTTTCTTAGGGAGTTCCCAAACTTGACGGGGAAGCGATTCAGCATCATCCTCATTGGATCCCATCAGCTCATGCAACACGGCGTCCTCTACATACATTACGTCATTGCCATGCCCCACGACACCACTTGTACCAGCCACGGTTAAAGTATCATCATCGCCGCCATGGCCACTAGTACTTGTCTCGCCTCGGCTCCGAGCCGCCTTCTTGCGGCTCTTCTTCCGCCGCGGCGCCGGATCAGGAAGCAGACTCCCTATACCGAAAGGGTCCTCAACGTCATAGGTCACAACGCCCCCCTCCATCAACTCATCTTCTATGTCATCGCGTGTGACCACCTCTGGGCTAGATCTCGCGGGCTCATCATCCAGGGTGTAATCATACGCCTCCTGATCTTCTTCAGAGTCGCCCCCCAGACTGAAATCATCATCCGACATCCTGGAAAACAAGGAAATGCGGAGCTAAATTTAAGTCACCTGGGATAATGTAGATTACACCAGGGAGGTGATCGCACCTATCTCGACAACTTCCCTTTGGTTTTGCAAGAGAGAATGCAACGATGAAAAGAAGGAATACAAAAAGAGAAAAGACACGACGAATCGTCAAGATGAAAACCCATCTTTTTCCTCCCCAAAAATAACCAGGTCATGTTTGAACAAAACCATACCAAAGTAAGAACACCCACTCAATAACTCAACCTTACTCCCCCAAACACCCCAAATCCCAGACGATATGCTAAACGATGATACGAACTCGAAAAGTGAATACAAATATGAAAGAAAAAGCATCGGAGGAGCTTAGTTGAAGAAGAATTACATGTTTTAGTTGAAAAGTGGCCGGAAACTAGAGAAAGCAAGCGGAAACCTCAGGATTGGCCGCCGGAAAATTCAAATCTTCAACGCGGTAACTAAATTGAACCTGAAGCTTCCAAAATCACCGCCGGAATCTCTGAATCTTCAACGGAAAACACTCGAGGCTGATGAAGAACACTCAAAATTGAGAGAAAAGTTTGGAGAAAATAGAAAGGGCGAAAAGTGTTGAAGGAATGGGGTTTGGATCTTTATATAGGCAGAGGGGATTCGATCGTGTGGCCCGGGAGTGATCCATCCAACGGTCCAGAATCGGGCGGTTACTTCAGGAGTTACAAAATTCAAAAACCGCCATCATTGCGGCAGGTCATTCAATGCCCACGTAACCATGCCAGCACGTCAATCAATGACTGTGCGGTTACTAGGGCAGTTATGAGACACCATCACTGCCCACGTAATTACGGTTACTGATAACTGACAAGACCACGATCTGACGATTCAACTACTCCACTGCCCACGTTTGACGACATACATCGCCCAGCTCAAGCTCTCCACCACCATGTTTCCTCCAGCAAAAGTCCGTCAGCTTAATAGCACGGCACAAGCAGGCTATAAGAAAATCACATTGAGGCCGTCCGCTTAATCACACGGTCCTTAGCTATCACTTCGAGGCCGTCCACTTAATTGCACGGTCCTTAGCTATCACTTCGAGGCAGTCCTCTTAATCACGCGGTCCTTAGTAATAGTTGCACAAGACGACAGAGGTCAGAAAGCCCCTAACAAACCAGACGATCCTTGTGCGCGTTTTACTATATGCTTGACACTTCATGAAAATGTCCAAGACATAGAGTAGGGGGCCATTGATATGTCTAAATGTACCGCCCCCTATGAGTCCCCGGAAACAGCCTATCTAGCCACCAGGATAGAATAGGACCACGGCCATAGCGTCCGCGACGCCAGTCAAGCCAAGGTCGCCGCAGTATGATCCCCTCCAAGAGCATCAAACCGATAAGGTCACTAGTCGCTCAGGGGCCTACCCGCGACCTAGGTTAGAGGTCCTTAAGAGACTGCATGAGCCCTGAAAGAGAGCTACAGAGGAGCAAGCCAAGAGAGGACAAGGAAGCAAGCTCGCCGTTCACGGCCTGTGCGATAGCACCGCCGAGCCGATTAGTATAATCTAATTTCATTGTACTTTATGCTTACCTACCCACTTCCTGTACCCTAAGCTCCCCTCCTTTCCTATAAAAGGAGGGCTTATGCAACCATAATAAGATATACAACAAAAAGACAAAGAGAACTAAACTCTTGTCAAATCCACTCTTTCTTGCATTCATAAGTTCCACCGCACCGCCGCCGTGCACCACCGGCCACCAACACAATAAACACACCAAAAATAGCCAGATATCCACACTCAATACCACCGCTAGACCACCGTGATAATATTTGGCATTATCACCTGCCCTACACTCCCTCCTCAGGGGTGTGCGAAAAGGGGTTTTAAGATCATTTCTTATAATTGACTGAATTTTTTAGAGACAACTAGTGAACATGGTTTATCGGTTGAGTAATAGAGCAATTTTAGAGCTTTTATCTTGTTTCGGTCAGTTAAATATTTAAAGGTGGACTGTTGAACCGGAAAAAGGGTACTAGGTTGTTGCATGGCGTCTAGTACCACCTTAGGAGTTTGCACCTACAAATGAGTCGGTATAAGTCTTTGGTTGGTTGGTTGGTTGGTTAAACTCATTCCCGAGTGATCGATCAGAGGTGCAAAAGTATTCAATTGGATCATGGTTTGGTTATGTCGCTCTTTATATCATTTTATATATTGTTTAATTGTCGTTATAGGTTTAATTGAAAACGTGAACAACCTTTGATTGACCTAATCTAAGTACAATGACAACTTTGGTACTCGATTGATTCTCCGTGGAATACAACTTTGCTCGCCTCTATTGGACATCCGACCTGGTACAGTGCCGGTTATGGTTGGACTGTTATATTTTGTCTTCAAGTTTTCCGTGGGATGTTTATTTGGTGTATTAATGTGTGGCTTACTAGAAACAATTATGCTAATATCCTCTCTCCCACTATATATATATATATATATATATATATATATATATATATATATATATATATATATATCATTTTTTATCCTGTGATGATATATAGGCCCACTGGGTCGGATTATTCATAATTGGGTCGGGCCCAGTATAAAGATAGACGGGTCGGTAAAGCAGGACTACACCAAACGCCGACTGATCATACTTACGGCGAGAATAGCGCAGGAGCAGGACTCCACCACGTTAAAGGCAGAAGAATATCTAGACAGAACAATCGGATGTGCATGACGAAGACCAAGTCAGTAACGGCTCAACTGCTTACAGACGTGGGTAGACCCCACGTCTGGTAATGTCCAAGGATAACTGATAATAACCTCTGTCTACGGATTTTATCTATGCAAAACAAACAAGTAATAAATTTATAATCCGGTTAACCTCAAGTATAAGGATCGTAGTACGAGTGGTTAATGCTGGGTCGATCTTACGGGGAACTAGACGAATGTGAATCCTAGCTTTTGTTTTCAACTAAACTATTGTCACGAAACTAACCTAAACAAATATTGCATAAAAGTAACTAGACAGAGGAGATTAATCCAATGCTAGGAAAGATTGAAAGCGATAAACTAACTAAATTAGAGTGCAGAAAAAGTAAACTAAAGCTAAACAATTCAAGTTTCAAGAGATTTGAATCAAGTTATAACAAACGAACGAACAGTTGATCCACCTATCCTATCAACATTCAGATCCTATTCAGATTATTTCGTGATTCTAATCAAGTTGTGATTTGCCTTATCTAAGTACGACCTCTAATTTCTTAGATGGTTCTCCTATCAATCTTTATCTTTCGATTTACAGATTAACGCTTTTCAAAACAAAGGTGGAAACTCTAACGTCTCTAACCTAGAAATCTAACCTATTAACTTTCGTTTTATAGATTAAAGATCTACTCTTTTATCATGGTGTTCTAAAGTTAACATGATTTTCATCACATAAAACAAACAAAAAAGCAAACATCTTTCGATATAATTCGCAATAAACAATGTAAACATGATAAAAGAAACAACTTGTATTAAAGAACTCACAAAACAATCACGATTCGAATCTGAATAGTTGACGGATAGGCTTCACACCGCTTCGTTCAAAAGAGGTCTAGCCTCTTATCATCTCCGTGAGACTTGAAATTGATGAATAAAAAGACATGAAAAGTAGCTAATCTAATCTATGAATCTAATTGCATAAACTCGGAAGAAAATAGAATAAAACGCAGCCAAGCCGCTCCTAGGGTTTAGGGTTGAAATTGTGTGTCTTAGGGTTGATTATGCGCTGCTATATATAGAGAAAATCAAGTCGGTTGCTGCAAGATGCCGCCCGGACGCTCGTTCATTATCATGGACGCCCGTCCATGAATATTATTTCAACTCGTAATTAATCCGGACGCCCGCCCAGGACCCAGCTCCAGTATTTTGCTCATAACTTCACTTCTAGGGCTCGAATGAGGTGATTCAACATGCGTTGGAAAGCTATTTCAATCCTCTACAACTTTCATCAAGACAACATTCCTGAAAGTGCCTACAAGTGTGGACAAAATTCCCATGAAGTGCCTGGTTCCAGATTTCTTCAATGATTCTTCACTTAAACATCTTTCAACTCTTCCATCTTCATGTGATCATCGTTTAAGCTCCTTACTCATCATGCAAACGTACCTAACAACATGATAGAAACATGCAAAATGTAACATCATACGGATAAACATAAAACACCGATAAAATCACGTAAATATCTCGATTTTTCATTTAAACACATTTAAAACTCGTTTACTCAATAATTCGATAAAACCAACACTTTTCTATAAAAAGTACTAAAATACCAAGGATATTGTTACGGGAATAACGTCATATAAATCATAAATTTCACCCTTAACAACTCCCCCACACTTAAACTTTGCTCGTCCCGAGCAAAACAAAACAAGATAAAGGCTCGAGAAAAGATAGACATCTCAGCACATATAACACATATTCAATAACTTAGATGTTCACCCCGGTGTGTGTGCAAAACCATAGCAAATTTCCACTAAATCCAAACTTGAATATTTCAAGCAAAACTAGCTAATACCCCCTTCAAACTAGTAATAAAAGATACTTATAAGATGCACCCTACAAAACGGAGCATATCCCGGAAAAGATGATAGAACACATTTAAGACCTTTCCGACATACTTAGAGGATAATCCCTACAGCATATCCATCGGTTTATCTTTGGGGATAAGATTAACGATAACTAAGTCTCATTTCATTCTTTTCATACCAATTCTTAAGTAGATTCAATTGATTTCACATTTAAACACACATCAGAATAAGCTATTGCTCATCATAGCAGAATAGGACATACGTGGTATACCCTACCTTACTCAAATCATAAAGCAGCTTCTTCTGACTGTCGTGAGCTTTTGGTCATCATAGTGGAATAAAACATTTCGAGATAATGCCTTACCGCACTCAAATCATCGACCAGCTTCCGACACACACTATTGATTTCATTATTAACTCAACTTTTTCAAATGACATTAGCTACGTATTACTTATCACATTCAAACTTCTAGATATTCACAGTACATCATACTTGGAACTAAATACAAACTATCATAAGTCTCACGATATGAACATTAGCACTAAGCACATGACTTATAAGGAATCAAACATCACTAATCAAAAGGGGTATAACTTTATAATATAGCTCATCATTCACTATGGCTTCGTGAAAAATAATATCGGGTGAAACAACTAACTTACGGAACATACGGCATACATCATCAATGAATATAACAAACCGAACAAAAACATGCATTGGTCACTCGAGGCAAAACTAATTTTTTTAAAATTTAGCTCATTTTAGCATAGAAATAAAATCATGTAAGCAAATGTATAGGTACATATCGACTTATCCCCTCCCCCACACTTAAATGACAACATGTCCTCATGGTGTGCAGAATTAAAAAAGAAAGAAAGTACTTAGCTGATTGTAGTTCGAAAGTGGCAAGTCTGGAAGTGGCCATGGTCCAGATCCAGAAATGCTTGAGGAAATCGATGAGCGTGGACCATCCACCGGAAAACCGAAATCGTCTAAAGCTCACAATCGCTATCGAAAATATCTCGCACACTTAAAAACAAAGAAATACCTCGGGGATACAAGGGATTATATCATATCGCATAAAAGTGATAGAGATAAAGATAAGAGGAAATCGTAAGCAAAACAACACTTCGACCCTTTATAAGCCTAGACGGGTGATCGACAAAAACAACACAATCCGAATAAGATTAAAACAACTAGAACAAGGAAAAATAACTAAAGAAAGAAACTAATATAATAAGGGATATCTAGGATGCCTCTAGTAGCGCTAATGGTTATTGTCGTTAGCTCGACACATTTGAAGCTCACTGGATCAAGGCCATTTAACCTTCTCGCGCCACCACTACCTCGTTTAAGCTCCGGTCCGTAGTATGGGCTGCAGAAACAACATCTAACACAAGGGGTAAAATCTTTTATAGCCTTCCAAACTCGTTTAATCTTCCCCATGGCTGATTTCTTTCTTCTCGATTCCTCGATGACGCGTTTAAGCTTTTGCTCTTTTCATACTCCTCCATATCCTAACTACCGCTAGAACTTGGCCGATGAACCAATACCGTCATCCTCGGAGAATAAATCGGATGAAAACTCGCCAAATTCATTGACCTCTGTAACACCACATCCGAGAATATCGAGAAATTTAACAATCAAAGGTTTTTCTTTAGGTTCACCAATGTAGTGCTTGCACTTTGACCATTAACTCAAAACGGTTGATCTGGATAACCGCGTAGTTCTAGAACACCTCGGGAATGATTTGGAGAATCTCAAAAGGACCGGACCAACGTGTTCTCAACTTCCCAGAAACAAATGTAACTTAGAATTGTATAAGAGAACTTGCTCGCCGACTGGAATCTCTCTTCTTTATCTTGGCGTCATGGAGTAGTTTCATCTTCTCTTTCGATCCTGGCACTTTCATATGCACGAAGTCTCGAACTCGCCCAGCTCATGTAAGCTCTTTGAAATCGATGTTGTCCACAAGTTTGGGCATCAAAGTTTAAAAACTTTGTGGCCCAATAAGCTCTATGCTCTAGCTCGACAGCGAGATGACATGGTTTCCGTAGACCATTTGATAAGGCGATGTACCCATAGGGTCTTATAGGCGATCCTATATGCCCAAAGTACATCGTCCAACTTCGCACTCGATCTTTTCTATGACTATTCACCGTCTTCTCCAGGATTTTCTTAAGACTCTGGTTGCTTCGCTCAACCTGACCACTAGTCATCGGATGATATGGTGTGCCGATTTTATGGCGAACACCATACTTCTCGAGGACTTTTTCCAAAGGTCGGTTGCAAAAATGTGTCCCTTCATCACTGATCAAGGCACGTGGACATCCAAACCTCACAAAGATGTTCTTCTTCAGAAATTTCATGACCGTTTTATGATCATTGTGAGGAGTGGCAATTGCCTCCACCCATTTCGAAACATAGTCAACGCAGACTAAGATGTATTTGTTGCCACAAGATGATGGGAAAGGTCCCATAAAATCGATGCCCCATACATCAAAGACTTCGCACTCTAAGATGGGTTTCAAGGGCATGTCAAAACGCCTTGTCAGAGTTCTGGTTCTCTGACACCTATCGCAAGCTTTACAAAAGGCTTCTGTATCCTTAAAGATCGTAGGCCAATAGAAACCGGACTGGAAGATCTTAGCAACCGTCTTCCAAGGACCAAAGTGACCTCCAGTGGGTCCACTGTGGCATTGCTCGATAATCTCTTGTTGCTCAGATTCAGGAACGCATCTCCTAAGCAAACCATCTTTGCAGATCTTAAAAAGATAAGGTTCATCCCAAACGAAATATTTCATATCAGATAAGAACTTCTTCTTCTCTTGATACGACATTTCGGGATCAAGGTAGCGGGCATGAAAGTAGTTCACAATGGAAGAGTACCATGGAACATCAGGAGGATGACCGTCTATCAACATAATGTTTTCTAGAGGAAAGTAAAGATCTATATCATCAGGATCACCCTTTTCCTCACTTAACATTCTAGAAACGTGATCCGCCACTACATTCTCACTGCCCTTTTTGTCCTTAATTTGAACGTCAAACTCTTGTAGGGTCAGTATCCAACGCAGTAGGCGCGGTTTAGCATCCTTTTAAGTCATCGATACCGCAGCGGCGTGATCACCCACACGACCACTTGAGCACCTAGCAAGTAACTCACGGAACTTGTCCATAGCAAACACTACGCCAATAATTCCTTTTCGGTAGTCGTATAGTTAACTTGCGAAGGATTCAACATGTGGTGGCGTAATAAATAGGTGGAACTTTCCTTCGATTCATTTTCTAAAGCGCACCAACAAAGATAGTTGGATGCATCGCACATAAGCTCAAAGGGCAAGTTCGATCTGGCGATATAAGAATTGGAGCGGATATTAACCGATTCTTGAGCTCCTCAAGCGCTTGCTTGCGTTTTCATCGAAATTGAACTCAACGTCTTCCTTGAGCAGAGTAGATAGGGGCTTGGCTACTTTGGAAAAATCTTGGATGAATCTCTATAGAAACCGACATGTCCGAGGAAACCTCGACTTCGCGTACATTCTTAGGATAACTCATCTTCTCAATGGCTTCTACCTTGGCCCTATCTACTTTATACCTTTGGTGACACTTTGTGGCCAAGGACTATGCCTTCATCTACCATGAAATGGCATTTTTCCCAATTAAGCACTAAGTTCTTTTCCACACATCTAGATAACACGATCAAGATTATTGAGGCAATCATCGAAGGATTGACCAAAGACCGAGAAATCATCCATAAAAATCTCCATGCACTTTCCAACTAGCCCGTCAAAGATTGCCATCATACACCTACGAAGGTAGCAGGGGCATTGCATAGACCAAATGGCATCCGCTCAGGCGAATGTACCATAAGGGCAAGTGAAAGTGGTCTTCTCTTGGTCAACAGGATCGATGGGTATCTGGAAGTATCCCGAATATCCATCCAGAAGCGGTAGAGAATGCGTGCCTCGCTAGACGCTCAAGCATTTGATCAATGAATGGAAGGGAAATGATCTTTCATTGTGACCTCATTGAGTTTTCAGTAGTCAATACTGGACTCTATAGCCTGTAACTAGCCTCAATGCTATCTCCTCTCCCTTCTCATTCTTCTCAATAGTAATTCCCCTTTTTTGGGGACTACCTTGAGTCGGGGACACCCACTCACTATCAGCAATGGCGTATATGATACCCATATCTAGAAGCTTAATGATTTCCTTCTTGACTACTTCTTGCATGTGAGGGTTGAGCCTTCTCTCGAGGTTTGTCTAACTCGTTTTGCACCCTCCTCGTCTTGATCTTGTGCATATAGATGTCGGGAGATATCCTCGGATATCTCCACACCGCCATCCAAAGGCTTTTTCATTTTTGCGCAAGACGTTTAAGAATTTAAGCTCCTCTATACGAGATAGCTTGGCGAGAGATGATCAAAGGAAGCTTGTCACCTTCTCTTAAAAACACATACTTAAGATGTTTAGGCAACGTCTTCGCACTCAAATCTACGGGAGGATCCTCTAGACTTGATTTAAGATCACCACTCTTCAACTCAACATCATTTGAGCTTACTTAGTGGTCCCACCGCCAAGGCTTCTTCTCTTAGCTCATCCTCAAAATCACCGCTAAGCTGGTCCAGATTGACCACACCATGATTATTCAGATTATCAATCACCACTCATATTCAGCCTCTGACCATGACTTGCTTATCCATAAAGTCATCGAAATCATCAGAAGTCTCATCAACGGAAAAGCCGGTTGGAGATCCAGAAGATACATTGATAGATTTTGAAACACTATAGCTCACCTCCTGGTCACCAACTCGAATGGTCACATGCCCACCATCACAATCGATGAGGGCTCTAGTTGTAGATAGAAAAGGTCTTCCAAGAATCAAAGGGACATTTTCACTTTTCTCAATATCTAAGACGTGCGAGTCAACCTGGAAAGGTAAACCTATCAAGTTGAACTAATACGTCCTTTAAGATTCCCTCTGCTTTCTTAGAAGATCTATCGGCGAACTGCAGATTCATGGTCGTGGGTTCTAGAAGATTTTGTAAACCCAGCTGCTTGCACACAGATAATGGCATCAAGCTGATAGATGCACCCATGTCACATAAAGAATTCGGGAAGACTAGGCCTCCCATTTGCAATGTGAGCACGAATTTTCCTGGGTCACCTTTCTTAATTGGTATATCATCGTAATTGACCATAGAGCATTCCTTACCAATCGCTTGATCCATTTCTGCCAACTTCTTCTTCGAAGAGACAACATCCTTGATGAATTTGGTATACTTAGGCATCTCAACCAAAACTTCAGACAATGGAAGATTAACCTGAGTATTTTTCAACAGATTCAGCACTTTCTCATATTTCTTATCTTCGCTCAATGGGATGTTGCTCTTTCTGGGTGGAAATGGAAGCTTTTTCAAATCATCCTCAGAAAAGATTTCCTTCGAAGATGCACCGATAGCTTTGTCTTCCAAATCTTTCCACCGAACCGTCTTCTCATTCTTTTGATTAGTCAGGGGATCAGCCACCTGACTTTCACTTGATTCCTCATTCCTCAGGGGATCAGCCACCACTGAGGATCCTCAGCTGTTTCACCTCTCAGGGGAACAGCCACCTGAGGACTTTTAACCTTTTCACCTATCGGGGATCACCACACGATCACTTGCTTGCACCCAAGGGATGATGGGTGCTCAACTTCCCTCCCGCCTTATCAATGGCGGGGAGGGGCTAGTGGTTTCCTGGAAGCCAGGTGGACCACTAAGTGCGTGCACCACTTAAGTTCATTGCACCGGCCTCTCCTCCACCGTATGGAAGTGAAGGAACCAAGTCGGTGCATTGGCCAAGATTCAAATCAAGATGAGCTACATGACCACCTTTGGGATTTCTCTCCGTGAAGTTTGGCATCCGCCTCGATGGTCTGAAGCTTGCTTTGGTCACCATTTGCTTCTCAAGGTGCTTGATCGAATTCATCAACAACTGGATATTATTATTTTGCTCCTCTAGAAGTTATTGTTCGCGCTCCTTCACTCCTTTCGATAGAGTCCAATCTAGCTTCCAGATCATCAACGTGAGATGGGCCTTGAGAGTTTTGATCATTTTCAGGAGAAAGTGGCTTGATTGACTTTGAGATGAAGGATTTGAATAGTTAGCCGCTTTTGATTGAACCTTTGATTAAGATTGGGAGCATTCAAGTTCGGGTTTCGATTGAAACTAGGGTTTCGATTGAAATTGAAATTTTGATTTTGACGGAAACCCTGGTTTTGAAAGTTGCCTTGGCGGTGAATTGATTTCCAAACCTCTCGATTTGGCTGGCCATTAAAGGCATTGATCTCTGCGTTCGTCCGATCATAGACGTAAACGAAAGCAAGCGATGTGCCCGCATCATCACATACCTGGCATGTGATCGGATTGTACCGCCCATGATTCGGACAAGATTGACTTTATAAGAATTGGGGACATGAATTGACACCGCCAACCATATGGCGGTCCCGAGAACAATTCGCGCGATGTGAACTTGAGAGTTCTGTAAAAATGAAGGAGTCTGATAACTCGGATTTGGAGACGTGGTAAGCGTAGCCAGCTGCTGCTTCAGCATGGCAATCTCGTTCTGCATTTTCACCTCCTCGATCCTAGGAGGAGGTGGTGGTGCTGAACGACTTGAAAGGAGGGGAATAATTATATTTGGCAATGTCTTGAACAATGCCCACCCCTCTTGAGGCGTTTTCCTCAAAAACGCCCCACTGATGAACTATTGACCATGCTCTTAGTGAGCTCGGTCAATCCATCGAAACGTATTGACTTGCCTCGCAAGTCTAACCCATGGTGGGGGCATTTATGAAGAAGAGCCTTAAATCTCTTCCATGCCTCAAAGAAAGATTTCATTTCCGTTTGATAAAATTGTATATTTCCCCTTAAACACTGAAATTTGTCTTGGCGGTGTGGAAAGTATTGACTTAAAATTCTTTCTCCAATGCAGCCAGGTGGTAATGGATTCCGTAGGGAGAGAGCTATACCACTCTTTAGCTTCTCCTTCAAAGAGAATGGAAACAATGTAAGTTTAATCACATCCTCACTCACACCTTGAATGCGTGTCGTACCACATATCTCCAGGAATGTGTGTATGTGTGTGTGAGGATTTTCGAAAGGAACCGTGAAACATTGATGCATCTTTGCATCATCCGAATGAGACCGGGTTTTAGTTCAAAGGTTTGTGCGGTAATGGTGGTGGTAGGGCGATAGCCGGGTTGATGATGATCGCACCAGTGCATGGCGTAGTCCGCCAACGCACGTCGATCTTCTGCCGCCATTATAACAATATCTTCGATCTCCTTTATTAGGTTTCGTTCGATATCCTGATTGGTTGAACTTCCTTCGTCCGAGGGATCGGTTAAACGAAGTCTTCTCCTATTGGGTCGGACTATGGTCCGCTCGAGGTCAGGTGAAAAGAGTAATGGCCCTTTCTGACTTCGAGTTTGCATAAACCGATACCCAACTCAAGATACTGAACCTAAAAACTAAAGAAAAAAATAAAAACCTAAACTAAGAAATTTAAAACCTAAATCTAAAATTAAAACCTAAAGAAAAGAAAAGAGGGGAAAAGAAAAAGATTGAGGAAGAAAGGGACGGACGGGCGCCCAAACAAATGGACGAGCGCGTCTGTCTTGAAATTGGATCGAACGGTGTTCAAAAATTGAACGCTGTCTCGATCCTTCAGAGTCGCCTTGGACGGGCGCCCAAATTTATGGACGTTCGTTCAAGGGTCGGATTCGATATCTGATTGAAAAATTACGATGAACGAAGCGTTCAAACGAATAAACGCTCGTCCAGATGCAAAGTTTCAGAGAAAGAACAGAAACGAATTCAGAAACAGAGGGGGATTTTGAGAAAACAGAGGAGAAAAACAGGGGACAGAAACTAATCACAAAAATAAAAACCTTAAACCCTAATAACCTGAACTAAAACCTAATGATCTAACTAAAAAAAATCTACCTAAAGGGATACGTAATCAGAAACCTAAACCTACGAAAGATTTAAAACAGAAAAAACATAAAACACTAAAAAGAGGGAAAAACATGTGTTGAAATCTTCTAACCCCAAAATGGAAGGGAAAACAGTGGATTTTGACCTCGAAAACGGTGTCGGACGGACACTCGAGCCGAAAGTTATGGCCAAAATACTAAAGAGTGCTAAAACGATCCCTTTTTATCCAAAAGTTTGATCGTTAAAAATGTGGAGTTAGATGATTCAACCTTAGAAACATATCTACGACACTTACCTACGAAAAAAAACAGAAAACCTAATTGAAATAAAAATAAAAACTAATGGCAGACAGGACAGACGGGCGTCCAATTAATCTGGACGGGCGTCCTCCCTGGAGGAAGAAGCGGACGGGGCGTCAGATGACCAGGACGCTCGTCCAACCTGAAACAGATTCGAATAGAGAGCGAAAAAGAAACGATAATGTAAAACAGAGACTAAAACTCAAAACAAAAGTCTATACTACAACTAACAAGAACAAATATTAATTAACTGAAAAAACAAATAAGTAAAACAACTAAATCACCAACGAAAAACAGAAATAAAAAGAAAAACCTAACCTAAATTACTAATGAAAAACAAAAACTAGACAACCGTCCGGTTCCCCGGCAACGGCGCCAAAAACTTGTCTACGGATTTTATCTATGCAAAACAAACAAGTAATAAATTTATAATCCGGTTAACCTCAAGTATAAGGATCGTAGTACGAGTGGTTAATGCCGGGTCGATCTTACGGGGAACTAGACGAATGTGAATCCTAGCTTTTGTTTTTAACTAAACTATTGTCACGAAACTAACCTAAACAAATATTGCATAAAAGTAACTAGACAGAGGAGATTAATCCAATGCTAGGAAAGATTGAAAGTGATAAACTAACTAAACTAGAGTGCAGAAAAAGTAAACTAAAGCTAAACAATTCAAGTTTCAAGAGATTTGAATCAAGTTATAACAAACGAACGAACAGTTGATCCACCTATCCTATCAACATTCAGATCCTATTCAGATTATTTCGTGATTCTAATCAAGTTGTGATTTGCCTTATCTAAGTACGACCTCTAATTTCTTAGATGGTTCTCCTATCAATCTTTATCTTTCGATTTACAGATTAACGCTTTTCAAAACAAAGGTGGAAACTCTAACGTCTCTAACCTAGAAATCTAACATATTAACTTTCGTTTTATAGATTAAAGATCTACTCTTTTATCATGGTGTTCTAAAGTTAACATGATTTTCATCACATAAAACAAACACAAAAGCAAACATCTTTCGATATAATTCGCAATAAACAATGTAAACATGATAAAAGAAACAACTTGTATTAAAGAACTCACAAAACAATCACGATTCGAATCTGAATAGTTGATGGATAGGCTTCACACCGCTCGTTCAAAAGAGGTCTAGCCTCTTATCATCTTCGTGAGACTTGAAATTGATGAATAAAAAGACATGAAAAGTAGCTAATCTAATCTATGAATCTAATTGCATAAACTGGAAGAAAATAGAATAAAACGCAGCCAAGCTGCTCCCCTAGGGTTTAGGGTTCAAATTGTGTGTCTTAGGGTTGATTATGCGCTGCTATATATAGAGAAAATCAAGTCGGTTGCTACAAGATCGCTCCGGACGCTCGTTCATTATCATGGACGCCCGTCCATGAATATTATTTCAACTCGTAATTAATCCGGACGCCCGCCCAGGACCCAGCTCCAGTATTTTGCTCATAACTTAACTTCTAGGGCTCGAAGGAGGTGATTCAACATGCGTTGGAAAGCTATTTCAATCCTCTACAACTTTCATCAAGACAACTTTCCTGAAAGTGCCTACAAGTGTGGACAAAATTCCCATGAAGTGCCTGGTTCCGGTTTCTTCAATGATTCTTCACTTAAACATCTTTCAACTCTTCCATCTTCATGTGATCATCGTTTAAGATCCTTACTCATCATGCAAACGTACCTAACAACATGATAGAAACATGCAAAATGTAACATCATACGGATAAACATAAAACACCGATAAAATCACGTAAATATCTCGATTTTGCATTTAAACACATTTAAAACTCGTTTACTCAATAATTCGATAAAACCAACACTTTTCTATAAAAAGTACTAAAATACCAAGGATATTGTTACGGGAATAACATCATATAAATCATAAATTTCACCCTTAACAACCTCCCATACATAAGGGAAGAGAATCACGATCTATAGATATAAAAAGGAACACTCTAAACTACGAGGGGGACTTGATTCCGATTCCACACTTGAATTGGATACGTAGGCAGCTCTCTCAAGGAGTTCAGCCCAAACTTATACACAAATCTCATTGTTCTTGTATTATTTTCCTAACTCGAATCCTCCAATTACCCGACTACATATTTGAACTACATAATTTAGCGCTAGAATGAGGGTTGATTCTAATTAGTGAGTTGTTATTACAGCAAAAATGGTAAAAAAAAATCAGGGAAACTCAAAGAAGCAACAAACTCAACCAGAAAAGGAAAGCCAGACCAGGGGGAAAAGAGCCCAGAAAGAAATGATCAAGAAACCGGAAAGAAAATTCTGGAAGAAGGACAAACCAGCACTCCAAATGCAGTCAAACAAATGTTGGTGGAAAACCTTGCAAATCTCAAGGCTGAGGAGATAAAAGCCATATTTGAGGAAGTCTTAAAAGCCAGAAACCAGGATAATGATGTCTCTGAAACACCTACACCTCTTCATACCGCTAAAAGAGAGAAACATGAAGCAGAATCTATCATAAGGGTGGTGGTTACTCACCCAGGTGGTGATAACGCCAGAGCAGAGTTAGATGCTATCCTCAAGCCTAAACAAAATGAGTTTAGGCTGGTGTCTCCTTTCACTGAAGACATCGATGCTTTTCCCTGTCCTCCAGGATTTTAGATCCCAAAGATTCAATTATATGATGGAACAAAAGATCCATATGATCATATGCATCAGCACATCCAGCATATGAGCTTGTATAACGCCCCAGAAGAGATGAACTGCAGGGCATTTGCAACTCTTCTAACAGGAAAAGCAAGAGATTGGTTCAACAAGTTGAGCCCCAGATCCATACCAGATTTCCCCACCCTGACCAGGAAATTCATGCATGCATTTATCGCAGCAAGACCTTTCCAGAGAAACGGGACATATTTGCTGACCATCAGGCAAAAAAGTGACGAAACAATATTGCAGTTTATCAAAAGATTCAACGGAGAATCATCCCAGATAGCAGATCTGGATGATAAATTCTTAGTGGCATCCTTCATAGCAGGTCTTAGAGAAGGGCGGTTACATGCCAAGCTGAGCAGTAAGAATCCAAGTACAATGAAAGAATGTCTGGAAATTGCATACAGACATTGTCAGGGAGAAGAGGCTAATAGAGCCAATAGAGAGGAATCCCACAGGGATTCCAAAAAAGGAAAAATTGAGGATAGGTCTGACAAGAAAAGAAAATCTGTTTGGGATAGGGTAACCGCTCCCATCTCTGATAAATTAGGGAAGAAAGGCGCTTTGTAGGACAAAGACCTTATCCCTCTAAACCGATCTTATGATCAAGTTCTGGCAATCATGGAAAAGAAATGGATAGCCAAGACGCCCCCTCCATTGAGGGGTCCAAGAGAGAAGAGAGACCACACCAGATGGTGCAAGTATCATAAGGACATTGGACATGACTCTGAGCAGTGTAGGGACCTAATCAGAGATATAGATGCAGCGGCTATGGAAGGAAAGATCGATGAATGCATCGATCGAATGCAGGGAGATAACCCCAAATGAATGAGAGAATTTAAAAAAATTCCACAACAATAACGACAGGTACAATCAAAGGAGACATCGAGATCCGTCTCCTGATTCTGATGGACATAGAGAAAATGCCCCGATCAACACAGTGAACACAATTTTTTGAGGACCAGGAGGAGTTAACAAAGCTGCCGAGCAGGAAAAAAATGGCAGCACAGAAAAAGACGGAGAAGCCAAGAAACAGAAGGTGATGGGAACCGTTCAGTATGGCCTAAGAGATGCACTACCAGCCATCGTAAGCAACGAAGGACTGGTAATAGAAGCCGTTATACAGAAGAACCTGGTTAGAAGAATCTGCGTAGACACAGGCAGCGCAGTAAACGCGTTGTATTACGTACAGTGTGTTCTAGGCCATGAAATTAACAGACTTAGAGTTGACTCCTGTGTCAACTCCTCTTTTTGGATTTACAAGACCTCATATCCATCATGTGGGTATGTTAAAATTATTGACAACTTTCGGAAAAGGGCCACAGAGCAGGACTCTGATGGTCAATTATGTGGTAGTAAAAGCTGTATCGGCATACAATGTGATTTTGGGACGACCGGCGTTGATCGACCTCAGAGCAGTGGTATCACCGGCACATAACAGTATGAAATTCCCAACATTTGAAGGAGAAGCTACTGTTAAAGGGGACATGGATGCTGCAAAGAATTGCTACACAGCAACAATCTGTGGAAAAATGAAAGTGCAGCAGGTGATGATGGAAGATCTCGTTCCAGAGGAAGAAAAAAGTTAGCAATCTAATGACCCCGTAGAGTCAGTAATGTTGGACGAAATTGATCCTGAATCCGCAGTCAGTGTAGGATCATTGATACCGGCTAAGCAGAAGCACATTCTGAGCAAGATCCTGAAAGAATATAAAGATGTGTTTGCATGGAAAGCAAGTGACATGCCTGGACTGCCAACAGAGCTGGCTGTTCACAAACTTAACATTGACCCAACCAGGAAACCAGTAAAGCAAAAGAAAAGATCGTTCGCACCAGAAAGGATACAGGTTGTCCAGCAAGAAGTGGAGAAGCTGTTGCAGGCCAACATGATAAGAGAAGTTATCTATCCAGAGTGGCTAGCAAATCCAGTGCTAGTCAAGAAGCCAGATGGTAGTTGGAGAATGTGTGTGGACTTCACAGATCTGAATAAAGCTTGTCCTAAAGATAGTTACACTTCCCCTAGAATTGACAGGCTAGTAGATTCTACAGTTGGTTATGAAATCTTTGCTTTCTTAGATGCTTATAAGGGATATCATCAGATTATGATGGACCCTGTAGACGCTGTAAAAATTGCTTTTATTACTGAATTTGGTTCCTACTACTATGTGTCCATGCCTTTCGGATTAAAGAATGTTGTGGACGACTTGTTGATCAAGTGCAGGACTCTTGACCAATATTTGAAAGATGTAGCAGAAGTTTGTCAAGTGTTAAGACAAACAAGGATGAAGTTGAACCCTAAAAAATGCACTTTTGGAGTAAGATCAGGCAAATTCCTGGGTTATATGATATCCAAAGAAGGTGTCAGGGCCAACCCGGATAAATTAGAATCTTTGAAAACAATGCCTGAACCGAAGAATATTAAAGAAGTCAAGCGGTTAACAGAAAGATTAGCAGCGCTAAACCGTTTCTTGTCAAAATCTGCGCAGAAGTCACTACCTTTCTTTAAAATTCTCAGGAAGGCCAGCCCATTCGAGTGGAATGCAGAATGTCAACAAGCTTTTTAGGATTTAAAGGATCATATCAGTCACTTGCCAACCCTGACCCCTCCTCAGGAAGTTGAAATATTGTTCTTATACTTGTCTTTTGGCCATGAGGCAGTAAGTGTTGTGTTGGTAAAACAACATGGTATGTTACAAAGGCATGTATATTTTGTAAGCAAAGCCTTAAAAGGGCCTGAGATCAGATATTCGGAGGTGGAAAAATTAGTTCTGGCCTTGGTGCATGCCACGAGGAAGTTAAGACCTTATTTCCAAAGCCATCCAGTGGTAGTGTTGACAAATCAACCCTTAAAGCAAATTTTGGATAAACCAGACAAGTCTGGAAGATTAGCAAAATGGGTAGTTGAATTGGCAGGGTTTGACATTGAGTACAAACCAAGAACAGCAATTAAAGTTCAAGCATTAGCCGATTTCTTGGCAGAAGAAAAAGCCTTGGCTATAGAGTAAAAGGCTGAGCAGAACAAGGCTGAGCAGTGGCAGCTTTATGTGGATGGAGCTTCCAACAAAGAAGGAGCAGGAGCAGGACTCCTAGTCATTAGCCCAAAAGGTGAAGAATTCCCGTATGCTCTTCATTTTGAATTTCAAGCTACTAACAATGAAGCAGAATACGAAGCTTTGATAACTGGGTTAAATCTAGCACAGAAGCTAGGTGTGCAAAATCTGAAAGTATACACGGACTCACGGCTTGTAACAAACCGATAACACGGACCCAAAACACCAGAGCAGACGCATTATCTAAGCTAGGATCAAATTTTCTCTCCAACAAAAAGGTGTTGGTCGAATAGTTAAAACAGAAGAGCTGTGACGAGATTGAAGTGCAACCGATAACACAGGAAGAAACTTGGATGGATCCAATTATAATGTATTTGAGAGACGGCAGGCTCCCTGAAGATAAGGTACGCGCCAGAAAACTGATAAGACTCTCGGCCAGGTATGCTCTGTTCAACGAGTTTCTGTACAGAAAATCTTATACAGCACCCTGAAGTGCGTCACCCCAGATGAAGGAGATTATGTGCTGAGAGAAATCCATCTCGGAATTTGTGGAAATCACTTGGGAGCAAGAGCTCTAGCCAGAAAATGTGAACTTTTCGGGTATTACTGGCCAGAAATGCAAGAAGACGCAGAGAAGCTGGTCAGAACTTGCAAAACATGCCAGGTGCATAGCAACTTATCCCATAATCCTATACAAGAGATGACACCAATTGTATCTCCATGGCCCTTTGATTAATGGGGAGTTGATCTTGTGGGTCCATTACCCAGAGCACCAGGAAATTTCAAATTCCTAGTAGTGGCAGTAGATTACTTTACCAAATGGGTGGAAGCAGAACCGTTAACAACCATCACAGCCAACCAAATACAGAAATTCATGTGGAGAAATATTCTGTGCAGATATGGTATTCCTAAAGTCCTAATCTTTGATAATGGCACACAATTTGAAGATCAAAGAGTGCAAACCTGGTGCACCAACCTAGGAATATCCCAACATTTCACTTAAGTGGCCCATCCCCAAGCCAATGGACAGGTTGAGCAGACCAACAGGCAAATAAAGCAAGGGTTGAAGAAATGGTTGGAGAAGGAAGGATCTCATTGGGTGGATCATCTTCCAAACATCTTATGGGCATACAGAACTACCCCGAATGCTGCAACGCAGGAAACTCCATATTCCTTAGCATATGGATGCGAAGCAGTGATACCAGTAGAGATTGGGCACAAATCTCCCAGTACGGAATTATACTGTCCAGAAACACAGGAGGTAGATATGCTACAAGCCAAGGATGAGTTGGAGCACAAAAGGGACATAGCATTGATACAGATGGCCAAATACAAGTGAAGGATTGCTCAGTACTTCAACTCCAGGGTTAGAGGTACGTATTTTAAAGAAGGCGATCTAGTTCTGATGCGAAATGATGCCAGCAAGCAAGGTCCCACTGGAAAGCTAGACCCAAATTGGGAAGGTCCTTATAAAATAATTAAGGTACATGGAAAAGGATCTTATCAACTAGCTAATGCCTCCGGAAAAACCATTCATAGAAGCTGGAATGCTATTCATTTAAGGAAATTTTTTTCCTTAAGATAGTTTTATTTTCTTGAGTGATGCTACCTTGAATATATATATTTTTTAATTTTAATTTTGTGATTATATATGTGAATATTTTAATTTGTGTTGAAACACGGAATTAAAGACAGGATGCCTGAAAATCGAGCATTAAACTTGCAGCGCAAGATAATTCTGGGCAGAGGACCCAATTAAAAAATCTAAATGTCAAACTTGCAGCGCAAGGACATTCTGGACAGAGGTCCCAACTAAAAAACACAAGTGTCAAACTTGTAGCGCAAGATAATTCTGGGCAGAGGACCCAATTAAAAAATCTAAATGTCAAACTTCCAGCGCAAGGACATTTTGGACAGAGGTCCCAACTAGAAACCACAACTGTTAAACTTGCAGCGCAAGATAATTTTGGGCAGAGGACCCAATTAAAAAATCTAAATGTCAAATTTGCAGCGCAAGGACATTTCTATGCAGTGTATACATTATATATAAAGAAGCTGAGGATAACTAATCATAACTTCTTTGCAGCGCAACAAGGAGATAACGCTCTAAGTCCAGAAAATGTCAAAATAGAAGCAAATTCAAATGTCCAAACGATCAAAGTATCATACATCAACACCAAATATCATGTAAAGTTATTACATCAAAAGCTGCTCAAAAACCACAGCAAAACCACAAATCATTTATCAGAATTTCAAAACAAAATATCAAATCAAGATGGAGGAGGAGCAGAAGACTGTGCAGACTTCATCTTCGCATACTTGCGGATGATGTCTTCCCCACTCTTGTACTCATCATACCGCCTGGTGAAGATCTCGCCAGCTTTCTTATCATATAACTTGTGATTAGGCAAGGTGCTAATCACTAGATCGGCTGGCTTGGCTTCATCAACACCAAGGGTATATCCTCTGCGCAGAGCAGGAGCCAAGATGATTTGGATTTCCTCATAAGTCTCAGGAGAAGCTTTATATCCTTCAACAACCTTCTGGATGGCATTCTAAGCAGGAGTTTCTTCCATCTGCCTCACAGTCTCATCAAAGTCATTTTTCATTTTCTTCAATGTGGCAAGATGCTGTTGATTCTCTTCATTTATTTTCTTTAGCTGCTGGTCTCTAAGATTTAATTGCTCCTCTTGAGTGAATAACAAACCCTCAGCTTTGGCAAGGTTGGCTTTCAATTGCTCAATCTCCTGGCGAGCAGCAGCCTCTGAAGATACCGGTGCAAGGTTGGTTTCTTCAAAACTAGTCACCTTGGCATTAGCCTCTTCCAGGTGAACCACTTTCTGTTGTAGGGCAGCAATATCCCTAGCCATGCTAGAGGTTTTCTTGTGTAATGACTTACCCAGGCGGTAGCACTGCAAAAGGCCAAATCTTAGAAGACAGAAATTAAAGAAGAAATAAAAAATCCTAGAAAAAGCTACTTACAGAATCAGCAAAGTCTTCAGTAGACATATCCTCAAAGCTAAAGGAGGAATCACTCGCAGAACTACCAGATGAGGTTGACCTGTGCCTTTTCTTCTGTCTCTAGGAAACGGTCCTTAAAGGCACAAAGATTCGTGGACGATAGATTGATAAGCCGGGAGATCCTCTTCAACAGGCAATTCCACTTGGTTAATTGTGCTCAGAGTATTCTGAGCAGAAGGGTGTGTAGTGGAAATGGTGTTCTGAGTAGCCTCGCCAGAATCAACGCCTATGTCCGCAGCTCTGGCCAGAAGCTTCACCACCCTCAGGAATAACATATAAGATCTGTTCAGAATCCTCCTGCATCTGTGCTGTCTCCTCTTCTTCATCAACATCAATATTAATCAGGTCATCCACATTGGCCACTGCATAAACAAAAGATAATCAAGATATATTCAAAATCAAGAGCAAAAAAGAAATTTAGACATACATTTTCGGTATTCTTCCTTGGTGAATTCTATATAGCCAGTAGGACCCGCAGTAAGAAGCTGAGCAGCATCCACCAGCGCAGAGCTTATAGTGTTCAAGGTCAAAGAAATTTTGTTGCTAGTAAGATAGTTAACCAAGGATGCATCTATATGATCTTCCAATTTGTCCTTCATGGAAGAAGTATTCCAGTGACCAAGGTTCACTTCAGTGTTGTGCTTCACAAAGAAGAAGCGCTCCTGCCACTTCTTCTTGGTCTTATCTTTACTGGATGAAGGAATAATCTGGCTTAACTTACCGGCTCTACGACAAAAATGGTAACACCCCCCGCTACCATGTGTTAACTTGCATTGGTAAAAATTCCTAAATAATTTTACAGAGAAAAGGGTAGTATTTAAACGGCACCAGATCATGAATCCAACCAGGAATTTCACGCTATTCGGATGGATCTGGCCAACTCCCAACTTATAATACCGCATCACCTCGACATACCCAAGAGGAAGAGGGAATCTTAGACCACTATGAAGCTGATCAGCATACACTGTACAGAAACCAGCTGGAGGATTATAAGCATACTCGGTGGATTTGGGAAGAACAACTTCAAAAGGGTCAGTACGAATCTTATAGGTTTTTAGTAGATTGGCCATTTCAGTTTTGGTCATTTAGCTAGAGACACCATGGCAAGCCATTATAGCCTTGGTTTTGTCAAATCGATTGATTTCCCTTTTCAAGGTATTTAAAAAAGCAGTATGGTCTTCTAGATATTGATGAACGATTGAAGTAGGAGTAAAAACCCTAGGGGGAAGGAGATGAGAAGGTAGAAGACACAGGGGATTATCCCCAAACGTGGAGGTATTTCCTAAATAAATCAGAGAGGATGGATGATCGGCGTGTATTGCAGTTTCAGGACAAGGAATAGGGTTAGAGGAACTCACTTCTTCACTTTCTAAGGCAACCAAAGTCTTTTCCGGTGATTGAAACAACTTTTCTACAGAATCGCTAGAAGGAGTATCGCAGTTAATTAGGGGACAAGAAGTGACAAGAGGTGTAATTAGGGGACAAGAAGTGAAACGACGTGATGGTTCAACTCACAGTTATGATAATAACCGGGTATGACTTGGCCTCGTTTCACGATATATTGATGACGGAACCTAAAGCATTTCAGACTAGGGCAGCTGTGAAGCAGTCCACCCCAGTCTGGGGGGACTTATGATGATATATAGGCCCATGATAGACGGGCCGGTAAAGCAGGACTACACCAAACGCTGACCAGATCATACTTCTGGGCAGAATAGCCAGAGGAACAGGACTCCACCACGTTCTGGGCAGAAGAATATCTAGACAGAACAATCGGCTGTGCATGACGAAGACCAAGTCAGTAACGGCTCAACTGCTTACAGACGTAGATAGACCCCACGTCTGGTAATGTCCAAAGATAACTAATAATAACCTCCAATTACAAAAGGGAAGAGAATCACGATCTACAGATATAAAGAGGAACACTCTGAACTACGATGGGGACTTGATTCCAATTCCACACTTGAATTGGATACGTAGGCAGCTCTCTCAAGGAGTTCAGTCCAAATTTATACATAAATCTCATTGTTCTTGTATTATTTTCCTAACTCGAATCCTCTAATTACCCGACTACATATTTGAACTACATCATACTGATATTTGTCCAAATGCTCTTTGTGCAATTCTAGATTCGTTGAACATCTTGATACCGTAAATCACTTATTATATTGATTTAATTGACACTTGTTACAACCTGTGATCATCGTGATTAGTGAACAACTATATATCTGTATACATAAGCAGAATGAATTGAAGCAGATCTTTCATACTATCAATATTACTTGCAAGATTAGCAATTACGTACGAAGTGTACCATCACTTTGATTGCCGAGATATATCCTTATCTTCATAAAATAAAAGACATCCAATACGTGTTAGTCTAATCGTACTATTAATATCCTATTTAATAGTACATACGACTAGAGACATTTAAGTATCAAACTAATTAAAGTGAATCGATATCTCATCAACTATAATTATTATCATGATTTCTCTATCATATTTTACTATTAAGGACGTTATCATATATACAATAATAAATTGGTTCATTAAATAAACATAATATATATATAATAACAAAATTATTTTTATTAATAATAATAATAATTTTACAGGAGCTAAATAGACTGTAATTGACCCCACCCGGTCGGATCCGGTCCATCATAAGATGTCTCAGTGTTACATCAGTATGTGGGATTCGACCCTTTTTTAAATAGATGACACATCATCAGATGTCTCATTGTTACGTCGATCAGGTCGTAGCATTCGAATGCCATCATTGGTACATCAGGTTGTGGCATTCATTCCTTTTTTAAATTGATGACACATCATCATATGTCTCATTGTTACATCAGGTTGTAGCATTAGAATGCCACAACCTAGACACAACGAATGCCAAAATAACAACATCTATATTGGGTCTCAAGCTAAACTCCGAATCCTGGCAGAATAATTATTAATTATGTTATCACCAAATAAAAATCGAGATCAGAACATAGGCCATTGTGACAAATTTCACACAATAATTTCTTATCCATCCATTCATCTCCATTTCACAATATATATAGGTACAATTTGACAGCATAAAGCTCAAGAGACTATAGACTTGAGATCTCCACTTTTCAACTCAACATCGCTGAGTTTACTCTGTGGTCCCACTGCCAAAGCTTCTCCTTCGAATAATTCTTCCTCAAAATCAGCTGCTAATTGATCTAGATTAACCACACCATGAGTATTTAGGTTGTCAACTAATCGCCCGTATTCCGCTTCTACAGCCAGGACTTGTCTATCCATATAATCAATGAAATCATCTGTCATATAATCAATGGAAAAGCCGGTTGGGGGTCCAGAGGGTACTTGAATGGACTTTAAGACATTGTAACTCACCTCTTGATCACCAACTCGGATAGTCACATGTCCACCATCGCAATCGATGAGGGCTCTAGCTGTAGATAAGAAAGGTCTTCCAAGAATCGGGGACGTTTTCATCTTTCTCCATATCTAAAACATACCAATCATTTGGAAAGGTAAATCTATCAATCTCAACCAAAACGTCTTTTAGGATCCTGAAGGTTTTTAGAAGATCTATCGGTGAATTGTAAACTCATAGTAGTGGGTTCTAGAAGGCTTTGTAAACCGAAATGTTTGCATCTGAGACATTGGCATAAGGCTTATAGAGGCACCTAGATCGCACAAAGAATTAGGGAAAACTAGACCTCCCATTACTACTGTAAGTACGAACATACCAGGGTCACCTCTTTTAATTGGTAAGTTTTCATAATTAATCATGGAACAATCCTCACCAATTTGCCTTTCCATGCCTGCTAACTTCTTTTTCGAAGACACAACATCCTTGATAAATTTTGTATACTTAGGCATTTCGACCAAGACATCTGATAATGGAAGATTCACCTGAGTATTTTTCAAAAGGTTTAGCACCTTTTCATACTTCTTATCCTCAATCAAGGGAATGTTGCTCTTTCTCGGTGGAAATGAAAGTTTCTTAAGGTCATCCTCAGAGAAAACCTTCTTTGAGGATGCACTAACAGCTCTGTCTTCCAGATCCTTCCATCGAACAGCTTTCTCAGATTTCTTAGTAGTCAGGGGATCAGCCTCCTGACTTTCGATTGCTTTTTCAGAACTCAAGGGATCAGCCACTTGAGGATCACCAACTTCTTCACCTCTCAGGGGATCAGCCACCTGAGTTTTCTCTTGCAGTTGAGGGGAGTGTAGGTGCTCAGCTTCCCCTCCTGCCTTATCAATGGCAGGAGGGGCTAATGGTTTCCCTGGTGGGAAGGACCACTAACTTGAGTACCGCTTCTCAGATTCATTGCACTGGCCTCCTCTTTACCGTATTGAATTGATGGCACGAAGTCAGTACATGGGCCTTTGTTCAAGTCACCTGAGCAACTTGACCACCCTTTGGATTCTTCTCAGTGAAACGGGCGGGTGCCCTGGGGTGCAGAAGCTAAGCTGTTCACCATTGCCCAATTTGTCTCTCAAGATTCTTCATCGATCTACTTTGCTCCTCCAACTTAGCTTCAAGATTGGTAGATTGGGAGGGGCCTTGAGAGTTTTGGAGATTTGGAGCATAAAATGGGTCGGGCCGACTTTGAAATTGAGAGTTTGAATTGGAAGGCCAATTCGATTGAATTTTGTGCGGGATTGGAAAAATTCGAGTTTTGGTTCCGAGTAAACCTGTGGTTTCTATTGAAATTCGATTCAATTAAAATTGAATTAGGATTGAAATTTGAAGATGGATTAAACCTTGGTTTTGAAAATTGCCCTGGCTAGGAAACCGATTGAACCTTTGATTGTTCTGGCCATAGAATGCATTCACTTCCGCATTCTGTCCGTTCATAGGGCAGAATTTAGAAGTGTGCCCCACCTCGTCACAATTCGACATGTGACTTGATTGTACTTGTCCATAATCATGAAAAAGCATTCACTTGATAAGTGTGGGGATTAAATTGACATTGGCCATTCATATGGCGGTCGACAAATAGATGCAATATGTGAACACGAGGGTTACGTGGAAAAGAAGAAGTTTGATTTATCGGGTTTGGAATTTGAGATGGTGCCATCTCGCTTCGCAAAGATGGCGATCAAACTTTGCAAATTGACTTCCTCAACCTTGGGAGGAGGAGGAGCTTGAATTGCTTGATAAGAGGGGCATAGTTATACTTTGCAATGTCCTCAAACAATGCCCATCCTCATCAAAGGCGTTTTCTTAAATGCCCCACCGTAAGAGCTATTGACCATGCCTTTTGTAAGCTCGGTCAATCCATCGAAGAATGTATTGACTTGCCTTTCCGGTGGCAAGCCATGATGGGGCATTTTTCGAGAAGAGACTTGAATCTCTTCCAACATTCAAAGAACGACTCATTTTCCTTCGATAGAATGTGAAAATGTCGTTCAAACACTCAATTTGTCTTTGAAGGCGGAAAGTATTGACTTAGAAATTCTCTTTCAAGTTCAGCCCAGGTGGTGATAGATTCAGAGGGGAGAGAGGTGTACCACTCTTTAGCCTCTCCCTTCAAAGAAAATGGGAAAAGTTTCAGCTTGATAGCATCCTCACTTACTCCTTGGATGCGTGTAGTCCCGCATATCTCTAGGAATGTATGTAAGTGGGTATGCGGATTCTCTGATTGATAACCATGAAAAATAGATGCATGCTGCATCATCTGAATAAGTCCTGGTTTTACCTCAAAGGTTTGTGCAGTAATGGCTGGAATAACAATAGCCGGGTTGACTTTGACTTCGCCTGGCATGGCGTAGTCTGCCAACGTACGTCTATTATTAGCGGCCATTATCACAAAATTAGTGATTTCTCTTGCTAGTTGTTCTTCAAGATCTCGCCGCTCGCTCTGCGCGAGAACCGCAGAATGGAAATTCCGCCTGTTTGGCCGGACTACGGTTCGCTCGGGGTCAGGGGTGTATAATAACGGTCCCTTTTGACTCCGAGTTTGCATAAACCGGACCAAAGACAAGTGGAACGAAACCTATAAGCTAAGAAAGTAAAAGCCTAAACTAAAATAAAAGCCTAAAGAAAAGAATGGCAAAAAGAAAAAGAAACAAAAGTATTGAAGAAAAACAGACTGCACGGACGCCCAAGAGTTTGGACGGGCGTCCGGATGAAAGTGAGATCAGGACGGGCGTTTAGTGGTCCAAACGCCGTCTGAAAAAGCGAGAATACTTGAACGGGCGCCCAAATCTTATGAACGCTTCGTCTAAGTGAATAAAACAAAACAAGACCGATAATTTTCAGTGGACGGGCGCCCAATATCCTGCACGCCCGTTTGGTAGCGGGAAAACTAGAACGAATGAAATTTGCGAGAAAAGTCAAGAAGGCAAGATAGAACAGCGTAAAAAGCAGAAAAAGACAGGCGATCTAATCTCCAAGGAAACTACTAAGGGAAAGTCTTAAACCCTAATTATCTACTTAACAACTACCTAAAACAATTATCAACTAAAAACAGGAATTTAAAACGAAATAAAACAGGAAAAACAAACAGAAAAACAGAAAACAAAAACTAGACAACCGTCCGGTTCCCCGGCAACGGCGCCAAAAACTTGTCACGGATTTTATCTAACAAAGCAAACAAGTAATAAAATTTATAAATCCGGTATTCCCCAAGTGTACGGATCGTAGTAAAGAGGTTGATACCGGGTCGATCTTACGGGGAACTAAATGATTGTGGTTCTAGCTTTTGTCTAACCTAAACTATGTCACGAAATTAATCTAAACAGTGAATAAACATCGATCAAAACAGAAAAAATACAACTAGACAGAGGATATAATCCAAAGCTAGGAAGGATACGGGCTGGAACCAATTCAATACTAAACTAAACTAAGATGCAAATAAAAGTAAACTAACTAAACAAATTCGAGTTTTAAGGATTAATTCAAGTGTGTAAATGAACAAACGAGGATTGATCCACCTATCCAACAAGCATTGATTTCCTATCTCGATTATGTTGTGGTTTTTATCTAGGTTGTGATTCACCTTATCTAAACATGAACCCTAATTCCTTAGAAAGTTCATCTATTAATCTATTATCTTCCAATGCAAGATTAACGCGTTTTCTAACCAAAGGTGTAAACTTTATGGTTGTAATCTAGCAATTAAACCTATTAACTTCCGTTATGATAGATTCGAATTACTATTCTTATTCATGATGATCTAGGGTTTATTAAGATTTCCATCAACAATAAACAATCACACATGCAGATCTTCCGATATAAAAGCAATTAAACGTAATAAACATGAATAAGAAACAACCTTTAAATAAAAACTCACAGTTTAACGAAGAAAACGAAATCAACAATCGTTGGATGGCTTCACAATACTCATTTGATGAAGCTTTTAGCCTCTGGACATCCTCAAGAACTCAAATTTGTATAAGCGATTGCATAAAATGTAACTAGTTTTAATCTAAACTAAAGTGCATAAAAACTGGAACAAAAGGAAGAAAAACGCAGCCTAAAGCCGCCCCTAGGTTTAGGGTTTTGAATATATGATGTATGGTATCCTTTGTGTGGAGAAAAAGCCGACTATATATAGATTTTAAAGTCGGTTTCAGCAAGTCGGCTACCGGACGCCCGTCTGGATCCTTGAACGCCCGTCCATTCTTCATATGAACTTCAAATCGGGCCGAGTCATGATCAGGACTTTCGTCCAACCGGCGTCCACCTCGGCGGCCCAAACTTCACGAATCAACTTTCCATCCCTGGGCTGCTCGTTCGATTACAATAAACGCCCGTCCACTGGACGGGACACGACTTGACCCAATATGACCAATTTCGATTTCTTGATCTCTATCTCTTTTTCTCTTGTCAATTCCTTCATTATCTCTTTTAATCATCATATATTTCGACTCTTATCTCTTTTGATCATCATTTGAGCCTTGGAAAATGCATCTACATCATATAAAAACACCACAAAATGTAATATCGCTCAAATAATCGCAAAAACATAATTAAAGCACATAAATCAACCTATTTTGCAATTAACTCCTTTGAAATATTATTTACTCAATATATTCATTAAACACATGTTTCTTATGCAATTTAGTACGAATACGGGGAAAAATATCATAGAATATAGCATTATGAATCGTATAAAATCACCCTTAACAACTACCCCGGGGGTGTGCTTTACCTTCCTTGCCTGAACGATAAAAACTCCGTATTGGAAGTGGACCTAATGACCATGGTGTCAATCTAGTGCACAGGTAGGTGTCAAACTACCTTTTAAGCCAAAACGTCTACGGTCCCGAAACCCCGGTTCCCACACTTTGCCGCAACATACATTTATAAGCTAGGTGTGTGTGATGGTAAACTAGGTGATCAAGCTAGCTCAATTACGATTAAAGCAGGTTTCGTGACATAAATTATCGATTAGAACATTTTATTACGTGCTACACTACCTCCCGGTTCATCTCCCTAATGGCGTTTCATCCGCTTTCACATAATTCAGCCATACAAATGATTTAGCTACTCATTATCAAATTGAAACAATAAACGGTGTAGGAATTCATGATATAAACGATAAGAAAACAAGAAATCATACCCACTTTATTGAAGATTGATGAAGTACCAAAGTTGTGCTCATGTTCACGGATTTATTTAATGCAAAATAAACAAGTAATAATATTTATAAATCCGATATACCTCAAGTGCAAGGATCATAGTAAAGAGGTTGATACCGGGTCGATCTTACGGGGAACTAACGATTGGTAATCCTAGTCTTTGTTTAACTAACTATGTCAAGAAAACTAACCTAAACAGCAAATAAACTAAACAGGGAATAACTAAAACGAAAGATAACAATAAGTAAAACTGGACAGAAGAATAAATCTAAAGCCAGGGAAGATACGGGTTGCGAACAATTTAAACTACAACTAAACCTAAGATGCAATAAAAAGATTCGATTAAACTAAGCAATTCAAGTTTTAGGGATTTGATCAAGTTATAACGGACAAACGAGCAATTGATCCACCTATCCTATCAACATTCAATTCCAATTCAGATTATTTCGTGACTTTTAATCAAGTTGTGATTCACCTCATCTAAAGTATGAACCCTAATTTCTTAGATAGTCCATCTATTAATCTCTATCTTTCGATCTAAGATTAACGCTTTTTCTAATCCAAAGGTGTAAACTTTAACATTTCTAATCTAGAAATCTAACCTATTAACTCTCGTTATATAGATCAAATAACTATTCTTTATCATGGTTATCTAACGTTTAGATGATTCTCATCAAATAAAACAATCAACAAAGCAACGATCTTTCGATATGAAATTGCATAGACAATAATAAACATGATAAAAGAAACAACTTATATTAAAAACTCACACGATAATCAAGAAAGGAACTGAATTGTTGAATCGGACGGCTTCACAACGCTCGTTCAAAAGGCTTTAGCCTCTAAGCATCCTCTTGAAACTTGGAATTGATGAATTAAAGTGCATGAAAACTATCTAAACTAACCTAGAATTTAGAGTGCATAAACTGAAGAAAAACAGAGTAAAAACGCAGCCTAAGCCCCCCCTAGGATTAGGGTTTTGAGTAATGTGTAATTGGTATCCTCAATGTGGAAAAACGCAGCTGTATTTATAGAAAATAAAGTCGGCTGTGCTGAGGCGGTGGACGGACGCCCATCTGGAAAGGGTGAACGCCCGTCCGGTCTTCATAAAAATCTTCGAGTCGGGCCGAGCTGGATCAGACGCCCGTCCTTCACAAAATTGGACGCTCGTCCACTGAAAATCTGAACATCTTGAACCAAATTTCTCCTCCTGGACGCTTGTTCACTTGATCAAACGCCCGTCCATTGTGGGCCTTGATTCAGGATTCGACGCCTTGATCCAGGATTGACTTAATCTTGATTTCTTCATCTTTATCTCTTTTTGATCACTCCCAATCATCATTATCTCTTTTATCATCCATGTAATTCGACTCTTATCTCTTTTTGATCATCATTTGAGCATCAAACATGTACCTATAACACATCAAAACATCGCAAAACGTAATATCATCCAAATAATCATAAAATCAGAATTAAAACACCAAAATTAACCTCTTTTGCGAATAACTCATTAAAAACCTCATTTACTCAATAATTCCATTAAACACTCGTTTCTTATGCAAATTTATACAAATATGAGGGAAATTATCATAAAATATAACGGAATAAATCGTATAAAATCACCCTTAACAACTCCCCCACACTTAGCTTTTGTTCGTCCCGAGCAAAACAAAACGAAAATCAAGGCTCGGGAAAAGAACAGACATCTCAGACAATATAGCATAGATCCAATAAATCAGAAGTTCACCACTGTGTGTGTGCAAAGCCATAGAAAACTTCCACTAAATCCAAACTTGAGGAACTCAAAGCAAAACTAGCTAATACCCCCTCGTAGACTAGCAATAAATGATACTTATAAGATGTACCCTACAAACGCAAAATATCCCGAAAATAATGTTCGAATATATCTAGGGCCTTTCTGAAATACTCAGAGGATAATCCCTACAGCATATCTATCAGTTTCTACTGGGGATAAGACAGACGATAACCAAGTCTTTCATCAATTCATACCACTTCTTGGTTGATTTAATTATTTCACTTTTATACACAAATCAGAATGAGCTCTTGCCCTCATAGCAGAATAGGATATTCGAGATATACCCTACCTTACTCAAATCATAAGGCAGCTTTTTCTGACTGTCGTGAGCTTTTAGTCATCATAGTGGTATAGGACATACGTGGTATACCCTATCGCACTCAAATCATCGACTAGCTTCCGACACACCCAATTAATTCATTATAAACTCAACTTTTTCATTTGACAATAAGTTACGTGTTACTTATCACATTCAAACCTTAGATATTCACAGTATAACATACTCCGGATCTAAATACAAACTATCATAAATCTCAAGATATATACGTAGCACTAAGCACATGACTTATAAGAAAATCAGAAATCACTCGTCAAAAGGGGTATAACTTTATAAATTAGCTCATCGTTCACTATGGTTCGTGAAAAATAGATCTCAGGTGAAACTACTAACTTATCAAACATATGATATATAGGTTGGATGACTATAAAAATAACGAACATTGAATTGAATTGCCTACTCGGGACAAAACAAAAAACAAAATGTCGAAAAATTTCGAAAATTCTAGCTCATTTTTAGCTCATTTTGCATAGAAACATAACGAATTAAGCAAATGTATAGATACATATCAAATCATTCCCCTCCCCCACACTTAAAGATCAACATGTCCTCATGTTGTGCAGAATTAACGAAAAGATAAAGCACTTAGCTGATTGCAATCGATACTCGAATCGATGGTGTTGGGGAGATTTTGCATCATTAAAACAAAAGACAATTTATAAAACCTATACTACCATGCAAAACTACCTCCTAACCGGCCGAATACCGGGTAGTTGCTAGTAAAGTTGGATAAGTACGGGTATCGATCCTCAGGGAAAAGGGATGTAGAATCTAACGTCATTAATTCCTCTTTATTAAAACACATAACTAATCCTAATCTAAAACAGAAAATAAACTGGACAGAGGATTGTTAATCCAAAGCCAGGAAAGATAATTGCGAACAAACAGAAAATAAAACTATATCTATGAAAGCAATAAAACTAACTAACATTGAACAAACATGAACAAACCATGATCAACCTATTCCCAACAACCATCACCCCACCGAAAGAAACAAGATTCACACACATTCATTCACAAGTTATCTTGGATTATTATCTTATCTAAAGAAGCGTTTCCTCTTCCGATTTAACACGCCATTAATTAGTTTACCTTCCGGTCTTAACTAATATCGATACAAATCAAAGATATGGATTGAATCCTAACCTAACAACATTATCCCTCAACTTCCGTTTGTTGGAATAATTATTGTCAATCTCCCTCACGATAATCTAATGAATCTATTAACTTCCGTTATCTAAATTCGATTAACATGCGGCATAAAAACATGAAAGAGAACAAAAACAACATAATGAATTAAACACATGAAAAATCTTATCTTTCCGGTAACGGTGATATCCCTCAATTCAATTCTAAGAAAATCTTGCATCGAATTAATTAAATTGTGGTTCTCAGTAAACCTAGATATTTAACCTACGAACTTCCGTTATGTATAGGTTAAAGATCTAATCTTTCCTATGGTGATCTAAACTACACCGACCTCCGTCATACGGTAGCATCAACAAGCAATAATCTTCCGATATAAATTGCAAGATACAAATAAACAAAGGAAAGAAACAATTTGAATTAAAACTTACAAAATCATCCATGAAAAAGAAATCAAGTCGCAGCTGGAAAAGATGCTTCACAACGCTGTGTTCATGGCTGCTCAACCGTGTTCATCAATGGAGAAACAAAAGAAAAGAAAACGAAAAAAAAGAAAACCTAATCTAACTTGCCACCCCAAGACCTCCCAAAAGGGCTTCAAGTGCCTAAGGTCCCTCTTATGTGTGGGTAACAATAGGAATCGAATTATGTCTGAATTAGGGTTGAAATCGCGCTGCTATTTATAGAAAATCCGAGGCGGTTGCTACAAGAACGGTGCGGACGCCCGTTCACAAGGTCGGACGCCCGTTCACTATTTTCAGCAACAGCATCCAAACTTGTAACGCTCATATCTCGGGCCTCATAAGTCGGAATGGAGTGATTCAAAATCCTGTAGAATCCTCCTTCAAGCGCTACAACTCTTCTCTTGAGGTCCAGAGTCAAATCGGTTGTTATCATATCAAGAACTTCGTTGCAAGGTCGTCACTACCCGGAATCCTGATTTTCCGACATTTATCTTGATTGATTTCTTTCCTTATATCTTTCAATCTTCCATAACTTTGATTGATCCTTTCCAAGCACGAATTTGGCTCTCTAAAATCCTCTCTTCCATCATCAATGAGTATCTACAACAATAGGAAAACATACCAAAGCGTAACGTATTTCCAAAATAACATAAAATCATCATTTAAGCACATAATTAGATACGTTTTGCAATTAACCTCTTAAAAACATCATTTACTAAATATTTCGATATAAAGCCCTACTTCTATGAAAATAATACATATCGGGGAAATTGATATAAAATATATCTATAAAAATCATACAATTTGACCCTGAACAACACCCCCACACTTAAACTTTTGCTCGTCCCGAGCAAAACAAAACAAGAACATACCATCAAGAATCCACATAACCTGACACGAGATATAGTCAAAATCATGACAAGCTAGTATTCAGCAAATCGACCTCACTCGGTGATGTGTGTGCAGAACCTACTAAACTTCCACCGATCCTCTCTTGATATAATACATCAAGCACTAACAGTTATCCGGTCAACTAAACGAAAACTTCAGTCTATCTACAGCACTTACCTAACAAAAACTAATTACCAAGAACATAGTAACCAACTCACAATTAAACTCCTTTACTTAGTACCAAGAAAATACCTCTCGGGTCTCTACTGGGTTTAGATCAACTTGACTTAGAGTTCCAAAAAGCGTACATTTTATATTTTATATTTCCTATCGTCGCGTCTCAAAAGTATAACACACTCCCCTACATTAGAGGCAGTCACCCTGAGATCACTCAATCCCTTACTGTCCAAGGTAAACCACACTCCCCAATTGGGGCAGTATCCAAATGGACTCGAGGTGATAGTTACAAACAAAATTCCCGCAAAGAAATTCTATTCATTTATTATTTATAGATATATATATATTTTTAAATCTCTTTGAAAACTCTCGATCAAATATATTTCTAACACATTCAAGACTCTCAAAGTTCTCAAGAACACTAAGGTACTGAGATTCTAACTGTGAATATAGCACTAGTTCTTAACTTTCATTAATGCTAAATAAGTGTTATCTGCATCGAGAATTAACTTTCCTTTAACTAACCGGAAACTATTCTATATTTGGCTCTTCATCTAATAGGTTCGTGAAATGAAGTTCAAGTGAGTATCGAATCTACCAAACCTATTCTTAAACATGATATGACTACTGATAACAACTAAAGGTGACAGATTATAAAACTAGCATGCGGTTGAAATGTTACTCGGGACTAAACAAAAAATTTTGAAAAATTTAGCACTTTTCATAGAAAATTATAACTAATATGAGCAAATGAAAGTAGATACACAAAAACCATCCCCTCCCCCACACTTAGATTGCAACTTGTCCTCAAGTTGTGCAGAATGAAAAAGAAAACTTAGCTGATTCGTTGTTCGAAAGGGAGCTATTCTGGAAGTGGGTCGACCTCACGCAGAAATGCTCAACGAATCCAGTAGACTGTGGACCATCCACCGGAAAACTGAAATCGTCTAAAGCTCACAATCGCTAATGCAAATACCCTGGACACTTGACAAACATGAAATACCTCGGGGATAGGGGGAAGATAACATATAAAGCACAGGAAAGGAAGTCTAGAGAATTTTTAGATTAAGCTCATATAAAGATGGACATATACATGGAATATTACAAAATAGTAGGGCTAGGTGCAACTATATGAAAATGCATTACAATGCAATCTACGTGAAAAATCCTAAAAATAAAATAAAAACGAGGTAGTATTACGGAAACCGACAGTTAACTACACTCAAAAAGAAAAATAAACTAGGTGGTATTACAAAAACCGACAGTGACCACACTTAAGAAAAATAAAAGGAAAAATAGAAAAACAATGCAACTATATGAAATGCAACTAAATGAAATGCATTTAAATGATATGCAAAAAAGAAAATAAAATAAAAGAGAGAAAACTAGCCCACTATATGCAACACGACATATATATAAACGCTCACCACATAATGACAAAGTTACGATAAACAGCATGTTGTCGCTACTAGTGCCGACGCGCCTTAAGACTTATCGAAAGTGATAGACTTATGGAAACCAACAGATCATCTATCTAAGCAGGTATAACTCATATGGAGAAAGGGCGTAGCATACGGAAAACCGGCTGATAGCTACCCATATGAACTATAAAAACAAAGGAAGCACGTAAGTCTTAAAAGCTTAAAAGATTCATCGGAGCGGTATGTAGCATACGGGAACCGACATTAGCTACTAATTAACCATATAAGAACGAATAGCTTACGAGAGAACCGAGTCAACTATAACATGCCTAGATGAATCAAGTATATAAAAATTAATCAATTATTTAACATGGATTCATAGATGGAAAGATGTAAACATGCAAGTTCAGATCATCTACGTAAAAACAATTAGCCACAGAAGCTCAAATTAAAGTATCCATATCAAATAAAGCATTAAAAATCAAATTGAGAAGAAATCTGGAACCTGGACTGGCGTTCACTAATTCAAACGGGCGTTTAAAACTTATGCAGGCCGGACGGGCGTTTAGATATATGGACGCCCGTTTGGTTCTTGAAAATGAAATGTAGCCGACACGTTTTGGAACGGACGAGCGCCCAACAAACCAGCATTTCGTTTACTGCAGCATGTTAGGATCGGACGGGCGTTCACTTACTCAACGCTTCGTCCAACAAATCGAATTTGCATAGAAAACGCAGAAACACAAAGAAACCCTAATTTCTTAAAAGATCATACATCAAATATCACAGAGCAAACCACATCAAATTAAAGCACGAGAGGTTAGACTAGATACAAACAAACATATAGTTCACGTTTCACAAATCGAGTAAAAACTTTTGCACATTCTTAACCCAACGGTTATCGAAACACGGCAAAAATAAAAACTCGATTTGTTAAACGCTACTTTTATTGAAATAAAATAAAAACAAATAAAACGTAACAAAATAGAAAAATTAACGAAAGAAGATTCAACAAAACACCGATTCCCCGGCAACGGCGCCACTTTTGTTGGGGAGATTTTGCATCATTAAAACAAAAGACTATTTATAAAACCTATACTACCATGCAAAACTACCTCCTAACCGGCCGAATACCGGGTAGTTGCTAGTAAAGTTGGATAAGTACGGGTATCGATCCTCAGGGAAAAGGGATGTAGAATCTAACGTCATTAATTCCTCTTTATTAAAACACATAACTAATCCTAATCTAAAACAGAAAATAAACTGGACAGAGGATTGTTAATCCAAAGCCAGGAAAGATAATTGCGAACAAACAGAAAATAAAACTATATCTATGAAAGCAATAAAACTAACTAACATTGAACAAACATGAACAAACCATGATCAACCTATTCCCAACAACCATCACCCCACCGAAAGAAACAAGATTCACACACATTCATTCACAAGTTATCTTGGATTATTATCTTATCTAAAGAAGCGTTTCCTCTTCCGATTTAACACGCCATTAATTAGTTTACCTTCCGGTCTTAACTAATATCGATACAAATCAAAGATATGGATTGAATCTAACCTAACAACATTATCCCTCAACTTCCGCTTGTTGGAATAATTATTGTCAATCTCCCTCACGATAATCTAATGAATCTATTAACTTCCGTTATCTAAATTCGATTAACATGCGGCATAAAAACATGAAAGAGAACAAAAACAACATAATGAATTAAACACATGAAAAATCCTATCTTTCCGGTAACGGTGATATCCCTCAATTCAATTCTAAGAAAATCTTGCATCGAATTAATTAAATTGTGGTTCTCTCCGTAAACCTAGATATTTAACCTACGAACTTCCGTTATGTATAGGTTAAAGATCTAATCTTTCCTATGGTGATCTAAACTACACCGACTTCCGTCATACGGTAGCATCAACAAGCAATAATCTTCCGATATAAATTGCAAGATACAAATAAACAAAGGAAAGAAACAATTTGAATTAAAACTTACAAAATCATCCATGAAAAAGAAATCAAGTCGCAGCTGGAAAAGATGCTTCACAACGCTGTGTTCATGGCTGCTCAACCGTGTTCATCAATGGAGAAACAAAAGAAAAGAAAACGTAAAAAGAAAACTCCATCTAACTTTGCCACACCCCACTGACCTCCCAAAAGGGTCAGGCGCCCTAAGTCCCTCTCTTATGTGTGGGTAACAATAGGAATCGAATTATGTCTGAATTAGGGTTGAAATCGCGCTGCTATTTATAGAAAATCCGAGGCGGTTGCTACAAGAACGGTTCCGGACGCCCGCTCACAAGGTCGGACGCCCGTTCACTATTTTCAGCAACAGCATCCAAACTTGTAACGCTCATATCTCGGGCCTCATAAGTCGGAATGGAGTGATTCAAAATCCTGTAGAATCCTCCCTTCAAGCTCTACAACTCTTCTCTTGAGGTCCAGAGTCAAATCGGTTGTTAGCATATCAAGAACTTCGTTGCAAGGTCGTCACTACCCGGAATCCTGATTTTCCGACATTTATCTTGATTGATTTCTTTCCTTATATCTTTCAATCTTCCATAACTTTGATTGATCCTTTCCAAGCACGAATTTGGCTCTCTAAAATCCTCTCTTCCATCATCAATGAGTATCTACAACAATAGGAAAACATACCAAAGCGTAACGTATTTCCAAAATAACATAAAATCATCATTTAAGCATATAATTCGCTACGTTTTGCAATTAACCTCTTAAAAACATCATTTACTAAATATTTCGATATAAAGCCCTACTTCTATGAAAATAATACATATACGGGGGAAATTGATATAAAATATATCTATAAAAATCATACAATTTGACCCTGAACAGATGGTCAGGCCGGAGCCTGCGTAGTGACAATTAGAACTCGTAACCACACGATGTACAAGCGAGCTCGACAATACTGCTAAAAATATACCTGCTGTTAAGGGTGATTTTATACGTTTTATAAGGATATATTTTATGTCAATTTCCCCCATATCTAGATGTTTTTCATAGAAATCGAGCTTTATATTGAAATATTGAGCAAGTGATGTTTTTAATGGGTTAGTTGCGAAATTGTATGGTTTATGTGTAAAATTGATGGTTTTATATTGATTTGGAAGATATTACATTTTGCAATGTGTTTGATGTATTGTAGATACACAATTTCGACCAAAAAGAGGATTAAAAGAGGTTAACAATCGGGATTAATGAAGAGGAGAAGAGATAAAGTTGGAATTTGATAAAGGATAAAGATGAAGAAATCAAGCTATTGATCCAGCTGAACTGGCGTCCAAGTCCCGTCCAGCCTGGACTGGCGTCCAGAATATTGAACTGGCGTCCGGGAGAAGATTTTTGATTCAGAGAGTTTGGACGCTCAATGGACGAGCGTCTGAAGCAAGTCCAAGGGATCTGGACGGGCGTCCACAATTCCGGACGGGCGTCCACGGCCGACATGCTGAAAACCGACTTACTTTTCAATAAATAGCAGCGCGGATTTCAACCCTAAAACACATATTATAGACTCCTATTGATACATACTCATTAGGAGAAAACCCTAGGCGGCCCCAGCCCCCTTTGGGGAGGCTGGGGTTGCGATTTTGCTTGTTTCTTTTCCATTTTCTATTTCGTTTTGCTGCTACTTTATGCTGAATGCTTGGAGGCTGAGCAATTGTTCAAACTATGTGAATCCGTTTCAGTAGGTTCTTTACTTTCAATTTAGATTTGTTTTGTGAATTTGATTAAAGTTGTATCTTTCCTTTCATTATTTGTTACGCAATGAATATCGAAAGATGAATTGCTATTTGATGTTTACCGTATGACGAGAGTCGGTGTAAACCTTAGATCACCATAGGAAAGATGAGATTTTTAACCTTGACATAACGAGAGTTGATAGGTTAGATTTCTAGGTTGCTAGATTGAGAGATCTTACACCTTGTTTTGCTAGCGTCAATCTTATATATCGAGAGATGAGAGATTGATAGGCGAATTAACTATGAGAGTAGGTATTCATACCTTTGATAGGTGAACCACATCTTTAATTAAATCATCACAAGACAACTTTAGAGAGGAAATTAAGGGTTGCGGGATCGGTGGATTATTGTTTGTTTGTTGTTTAATCACCATGATCATCTTCTTGTTTACTGTTTGTTTTATAGCTTATAGTTTAGATTTAGTTTTTGCTTTTATCCTTCCTGGCTTTGGACTGACAATCCTCTGTCCAGCTTATTTTATCGTTTTTAGTTTCGTTTTAGTAGTAACAACCTTAGGAAAATTAATGAACTAGATACCCCGATTCCCTGTGACCGACTCCGGTATTAATCGCTATACTACGATCCCTACACTTGAGGAATACCGGATTTATAAATTTTATTACTTGTTTGTTTTGTTAGATAAAATCCGTGACACCTGCACTACTTGACAAACACGGAAACATCTCGGGGAAAACGGGGAATTATACCAGAATGAAAAGATATAGCAAGATTGAGTAATATCAAAAGATAAAACATTCAACACATCCACAAGTTTAAACAGAGTAGAAATGAAAGTACGGATGCCTTATGGCTTACATGATCTATCGGAAAGAATAAACAGTAGCTAAATGAAAAGTACAACGAATCACGTAATAAAAAGTAGCAAGATTATACAACCATCGCATCAAAGAAAGTACAAAAGCTAAAATCGGAAAAATAAGATCAGGTCTGGCCCGGTGCTGCAGAATCATCAGCCGGAGGTGGTCCACCCGCAGGAGAGTCAGGCTGCTCCTCATCAGTAGACGACTCAGACTCGTCCAAAACATCTGCAATGGCCTGCTCAATCTCATCAGAATAGACATAATCAATGATGCTTGGATCGAAGATCCCTCGGCTTCCGGTCCTCACTGATGCACCGTAAAATAGTCAAGATGTTATTCTGAGAAGTCCGAATATCCTCCATCCAGTTCCGTACACTGTTGGCCATACTCAACCTCATCCGGACTGAGGGAGATAAAGTCGGAAGGGAGGATGCTCGAGGCGGTGCCGAAGTAGACCCCGGCTCACGTGGTGCCTCCATCTCAGAATGTCCCGCAGTCCTAACCTTTTTTCGTTGAATTGCCCTCGGGTTCTTTGGTTTAAGATCCGGCATATACTCAGGAACACCGGCATCCACACACAGGCTATGTATCAAGTGGGGAACAATCAAACACCGGGTATAGACTTTCTGATTGGTCGCAATCTCATCAAATAAGGCTTGGCCGACATCGACATTCAACTCAAAATTCAATGCGTATAACATCCCAATGTCACCAATGTGGAAATGTGTGAGGTTGTTCTTTGGCAACAACCTACTCTGTATAAAGCGACACTGGACCTTCCAGTCCTCTGACCAAGTCGTAGTCACTAACTCCTTTCGGTCCCCGCCCGGCTTTAGTGTCCACGGAACATCCGGGCACACTTTCAAACGCAACTCCTCCAAAGGATCCTGGCGGCATCTGTTTAGCCTTGATAGCCTCTTTGTAGTCCAACCCCTCAAACGATGCTAAACCGCACTTCGTTAATGACTTTCGGGTGAACGGGACCTTGACTCCTCTCACCATCACAACTCCGGTTTCCAAGTCCGTCTCACGAGCAGTTGCTATAAAACTCACGAACCAACGTGTCATTGACCGGGAAGCTGGGATTATCATCAAGGCATCCCACTTCCTATCCTTTAACAACTTCACAAACGCCGGATCAACCTTCGTTTCCATAACCGCCCTCTCTATCAACATCGTCCTCGACTGATAATGTTTAGTATAAACCTCGTAAGCCTTAGGGCTGATAAATCGACGAGCCAAAGGGATAGGAGGAGCAGGAGGTCTAGCAGTTGTCCTAACCGGTTCAACTCTCGTACTTGCCTCCTCTTGTCTAGGAACATTCTCAGCAGGTTCGACTCTAGATGGGTCACCACTTCGTTGACTCCTAGGAAACCTCACTAAAGGGACATCATCCTCTGTATCGGAACCAGATGGCTACTCATCTCTTAATGGGGCCCTAGACTGAGCTTGTGTAGACCTAGGAGGGTTGTGTCTTGCACCAATCCGAATACCTTGAGTAGGAGTCACCGCAGTAGGATCAACAACTTTCCGTTTCTTACTGGGCTCCTGAGCCACACCCTTACCATGCCTCTTGACTACCGCCTTCTTATGGACCATGATTCAATCCTAGACTAAACCCAAAACAATTCCAAATCAAAGCAAGGTACCCGTTTAACATCCAAATCGGGATTTCAAACCACAAATCAACACAAACCACAACCATCCATCATCACCAAACAACCCATTCATTCATCCATTATCATCACCACAGCACAGGAAAACAAGAAAGAAACATGAATAAATTAATTAATGCATTATTCATGTGACCGAGCCGACCCAAAGATCGAACTCACAAAAACGTGAAGAAATTGGAGAAAAATTGGTACTAACTTACCGAGTTTGATGAGTAGATGATGATCGAGGCATTTTCCAGTCCCAACAACCCCAATTCGGCTCCCAAAATCGGGTTTTTCTTGGAAAAAGTCGGACCGAAGAGGGCTCTGATTCTCCACAAAGGTTGTTGATTGAGGAATAAGGTTTAGAAAAGTGACAAGAGGGGATCAAAAGCGGCATATAGCAACTGAAATCGCTCAATTTGGTGTAGTAATGAGGAATTGCGGTGATGAGGAGGGCAAAAGTCGGTTTTTTCCGAGTTTGAAATCTGAAAAATGAAGGTTCAGGGGCTGAGGGGATATATATAGGCGAGTGCGGACGCTCGTCCTGCACTGCGAGACAGTGTTGATATAGAACATATGAACCGGACGGGCGTCCGTGTGTATCGACGCTTCGTCAAGCGTTCAAATTAAATACTGAGATTGGAGGAGAATTTTGGATGGGCGCCGGGCATAGTGGACGCTCGTTCAAGAATTGGCCATGGCGGTTGGGCGTCTGACTTACGGACGGGCGCCCAAGGCGAGAAATGCAAAATTATAAAATTTCATACAATTCAAATTCAAATTTGCATTTTCTCATTATACTTAAATAAAACTTCAAAAATACAAATGAAAAACGACGAATTACATAAAATCACTAGAAAAATAGGTAAAAACAATAGAAAATAGTGGGTTGCCTCCCACCGAGCGCTTTTGTTTTACGTCGTTTGCTCGACGAAACAACCTAACAACGCTAGTCATCGTAAATTTCCGATCAATCCATAACTCGGATAAGACGGCGGAGCATATCAATCGCCGGAGGGAAGTCATACTCATCCTGCAAACCCCAGTCCTCACCAGCTACCTCATCACCCCGAAAATGTTCAGCTGCAGCACTAGCGCTAAATCTGTCTGCATCGGATCATTCAGGATTGTGTATGGACGTCCTAGAGCTGCTTGCAACTCCTCAGTAGTGAAATCTCCACCTCCCGAACAATGGGAACAAAGAATGACATAGGTGCGATCCTGATGCGGGTACTAATATAAAGTCTACGTGCAAAACGATAGTCCCTCCCGGTCCGTCATCTACAGTAATAAGTGGGATCCTCCTAAGGAAAGGTAACTCCTCTGGTAGAACTCCGAAATCCATATCTAAAACACTTCTAACTGACAGATACAAATAAAAGCTTAATAAGGCTAAAAACTTAAACACTAGAGTAATAGAAAAGTATAAAACAAAAGTAACTAATATAAAAAGGGATATCAAGGATGCCTCCTAGTGGCGCTTTTGGTTAATGTCGTTAGCTCGACACTGTTTAAGCTTAGCCTAGATCAGGCCATTTAATTTTTCTGCCAGCCACTACCTCGTGTAAACTTCGATCAGTAGTGTGGCTACAGAAACAGCACTTAACACATGGGGTAAAATCTTTGATAGCTTTCCAAATGCGTTTAAACCGCCCCATGGTCGACTTTTTCTTCTTCTTGTTATTCTGATGACGTTTCACCACGCTCCCTCTCAAACTCTTCCATATCCCAACCATCGGCTAGAACTTCTTCAGATCGATCACCACCGCGTCATCCTATGAAAAAGCAGTCGGGTGAAAACTCGTCAAATTCTTCGACTTCTTTAGTACCACAGCCGAGGATATCGAGGAAACGAACAAACAAAGGCTTTTCCTTGGGTTCACCAATGTAATGCTTACACCTTTGACCATTTACTCGAAACGGTTGGTCACCATAACCTCGCAGTTCTAAAACGCCTCCAGGAATAATTTGGAGAATCTCAAAGGGACCGGACCATCGTGTCCTTAACTTTCCAGGAAACAGATGTAGCCTGGAATTATACAAAAGAACCTGTTCCCCGACTTGAAATTCTCTCTTCTTAATCTTGGCGTCATGGAGGAATTTCGTCTTTTCCTTACTGATCCTGGCACTTTCGCAAGCCTGGAGTCTGAATTCGTCTGATTCATGCAACTGTTGCAGTCGATGCTTACCACAAGATTGGGAATCAAAGTTTAAAAACTTTGTAGCCCAATAAGCTCTATGCTCTAACTCGACTGGCAGATGACATGGCTTACAATAAACCATTTGATATGGAGATGTACCCATAGGAGTCTTATAGGTGGTTCTGTATGCCCATAGTACATCATCCAATTTCAAACTCCAGTCTTTTCTATGACTATTGACCATTTTTCCAGGATTTCTTAATGTTTTGGTTGCTTCTTTCAACCCGACCACTAGTCATCGGGTGATATGGTGTGTACTGTCTTATGATTTAACACCATACTTTTCGAGCACTTTTTCTAAGGGTCGGTTGCAAAAATGCGTTCCTTCATCACTGATCAAGGCTCGAGGACATCCAAATCTCACGAAAATGTTTTTCTTTAAGAATTTCATGACCGTCTTATGATCATTGTGAGTTGTGGCTTGTGCCTCCACCCATTTGGACACGTAATCCACGCAGACTAAGATGTATTTGTTACCACAAGATGATGGGAATGGTCCCATAAAATCGATACCCCATACATCAAAGACTTCAGATTCTAAGATGGGTTTCAATGGCATGTCAAAACGCCTTTGTCGAGTACCGGTTCTTTGGCATCTATCACACGCTTTCTAAGAAAGCTTCGTGTCCTTAAAGATCGTGGGCCAATAGAAACCGGATTGGAAGATCTTAGCAACGGTTTTCCAAGGACCAAAGTGACCTCAGTGGGTCCATTGTGGCCTTTGCTCAATAATATCGCTACGCCGGATTCTAGAACACATCTTCTAAGCGGACCATCTTTACAGATCTTAAACAGATAAGGTTCATCCCAAACGAAAGATTTCAAATCAGAGAAGAACTTTTTCTTCTCCCGATAGGACACCCGGATCGAGATATCGGGAATGAAGGTAATTGACAATGGAAGAATACCATGGAACATCCGGAGCGCGACCATCGATAAGCATAATGTTTTCCGGAGGAAAGTAAAGATCTATATCATCTAGATCACCCTTTTCCTCACTTAACATTCTCAAACGTGTTCCGCCACAACGTTTTAACGCCCTTTTATCTTTAATTTGAACGTCAAACTCTTTGTAGGTCGAGATTCAACGCAGAGAGGCGCGGTTTGGCCTCTTTCTTCGTCATCGATACCGCCAAGCAGCGCGTGATCATCCACACAATCACTTGAGCTCCTAACAAGTAACTCTCACGAAACTTGTCCATAGCAAAGACTACGCCAATAATTCATTTTCGTAGTAGTATAGTTAACTTGAGAAGGATTCAATGTGTGGATGGCGTAATAGATTGGCTGGAATTTCCTTTGATTCTTTGTCCTAAAACAAACACCAATCGCATAGTTTGATGCATCGCATATAAGCTCAAAAGGTAGGTTCCAACAAAGCGATATAAGAATTGGAGCAGAGATTAAACGGTTTTAAGCTCCTCAAACGCCGCTGCAGTTCTCATCAAAATTGAACTCAACGTCTTTCTTAAGTAAAGTAGAGCGGTGGCTTGGCTATCTTGGAGAAGTCTTGAATGAATCTTTCAGAGAAACCGACATGTCCAAGAAAGCCTCTCACTTCACGCACATTCTTCGGATAACTCATCTTCTCGATAGCTTCTACTTTTGCCCTGTCAACTTCTATACCTTTGGCGGAAATCTTGTGGCCAAGAACTATTCCCTCATCAACCATGAAATGGCATTTTTCCCAATTGAGCACTAAGTTCTTTTCCACACATCTGGATAACACTTGATCTAGATTGTCAAGACAGTCGTCGAAGGACTGACCAAAGACCGAAAAATCGTCCATAAAGATTTCCATACACTTTTCTACTAGCCCGTCAAAGATAGCCAAAGATACATCTTTGAAATGTAGCTGGGGCATTGCAGAGACCAAATGGCATTCGACTGTAAGCGAATGTACCATAAGGACAGGTGAAAGTGGTCTTTTCTTGGTCATTTGGATCAATGGGTATTTGAAAATATCCCGAATATCCATCCAGAAGCGATAGAGAATGCGTGCCTGGCCGGGACGCTCAAGCATCCGGTCAATGAATGGAAGGGAAGTGATCTTTCATGGTCACCTCATTGAGCTTTCGATAATCGATGCATCAGAAACCAAAGTGACAAGTCTCAACGCTATTTCTTCTCCCTTCTCATTCTTCTCAATTGTAATTCCACCTTTCTTGGGAACTACTTGAGTCGGGGAAACCCATTCACTATCAGCGATGGCATAAATGATGCCTATGTCCAGAAGTTTGATGATTTCCTCCTTAACCACCTCTTGCATATGAGGGTTGAGCCTCCTCTAGGGCTGTCTAACACATTTCGCACCCTCATTTGTCTTGATCTTGTGCATACAGATGTCCAGAGATATCCCTCTGGTATCTCCTACTTGCCATCCAAAGGCTTTTTCATTTTTCCTTAAGACGTTGACTAATTTCATTTCCTCTAAACGAGACAGCTTGGCAGATATAATCAAAGGAAGCTTGTCACCTTCTCTTAGAAACACATACATAAGATGTTTGGGCAACGGCTTCAACACCAAATCCGTAGGGGGGTCTTCTAAACTCGATTTGAGCTCTCCACCTTTCAACTCAACATCGCTGAGTTTACTTAGCGGTCCCACTGCCAACGCTTCTCCTTTCAACAACTCATCCTTAAATTCAGCTTCTAACTGCTCTAGACTTACCACACCATGATTATTCAAATTATCAACCAGTCGCTCATACTCAATTGCAACAGCCATGACTTGCTTTTCCATCAAATCATCGAAGTCATCAGACGTATCCTCAATGGAAAAACTGGTTGGAGGACCAGAGGGTACTTGAATGGATTTGGAGACATTATAGCTACCTCTTGATCACCAACACGTATCGCCACTCGCCCACCATCGCGATCAATGAGGGCTCTAGGCAGATGAGATGTAAAAGGTCTTCCAAGAATCAGGGAACATTTTCATCCTTTTCAATGTCCAGACGTACCAGTCAACGGAAAGGTAAATCTATCGATTTGAACTAGTATGTCTTTTAAGATTCCCACGCTTTCTTAGAAGATCTATCGAATTGCAAATTCATAGTAGTGGGTTCTAGAAGATCAATTAAACCCATTTGCTTGCACACACAGACAATGGCATGAGGCTTATAGATGCACCCAGGTCACACAAAGAATTAGGGAAGACCAGGCCTCCCATTAACACTGTAAGCACAAACTTCCCAGGGTCACCTCTCTTGGTTGGTAGGTTTTCATAATTGATCATTGAACAATCCTCACCAATCAGCCTCTCCATGTCTGACAACTTCCTTTTTGAAGAAACAACATCCTTGATGAATTTTGTATACTTAGGCATTTCAACCAAGACCTCTGATAATGGAAGATTCACCTTAGTATTTTTCAAGAGATTCAGCACATTTTCATAGTTCTTATCTTCACTCAAAGGGATGTGGCTCTTTCTTGGTGGAAATGGAAGCTTCTTCAGATCGCTCTCAGAAAAGACTTTCTTTGAAGACGCACTGACCGCTTTGTCTTCCAGATCTTTCCACCGAACCGCTTTTTCAATCTTTATATTAGTCAGGGGATCAGCCTCCTGACTTTCACTTGATTCTTCATTCCTCAGGGGATCAGCCACCTTAGGACTTCCAGCTTTTTCACCTCTCAGGGGATCAGCCACCTGAGTATTTTCTTTCGCCAAGGGAGTGTAGGTGCTCGCTTCCCCTCCCGCCTTAACAATGGCAGAGGGGCTAGTGGTTTCCTGGTGGGAAGGACCACTAACTTGAGTACCGCTTTAAATTCATTGCACTGGCCTCCTCTCTACCGTATGGAATTGATGGTACGAGGTCAGTACATTGGCCATTGTTCAAGTCGGTTTGAGCAACTTGACCGCCTTTTGGATTCTTCTAATTGAAACCGGCGGTGCCTCGGGGGTCTAAGCTAAGCGCTCACCGATTGCCCAATTTGTCTCTCAAGATTTTTCATTGATCTATTTTGCTCCTCCCTAAAGGAATCCCATTGAGCTTTGATATCACTTGAGGGGCCTTGAGAAGTTTGGGGGTTCGGAGAATAGGTGGGTGGGCCGACTTTGACAAGAGGGATTTGAATTGGCGGTGCCAACTTCGATTGAACCTTTGATTAGAATTGGAAAAATTGGAATTTAGTTCTGAGGAAAACCAGGGTTTCTATTGAAGTTTTGATTCTGATTGAAATTAGAATTCGGATTGAAACTTGAAGATTGATTGAACCCTTGGTCTTGGAGATGATTCTGGCCAGAAAATTGATTAAACCTTTGATTGTTCTGGACATAGAATGCATTTACTTCAGCATTCTGTCCGTTCATAGGACAAAATCTAGATGTGTGCCCCACCTCGTCACAATTCTGACATGTGACTTGATTATATTGTCCATGATCATGAACAACATTCACTTGATAAGGTTCAGGGGGATTGAATTGACACTGGCCAATCATGTGGCCAGTCTGACAACAGCTCTCACAATATAGAACCTGAGGGTTCTGTGGAAAAGAAGAAGCTTGATTCGTCTGATTTTAAACTTGAGAAGTTGCCATCTGCTTCTGCAGCATGGCGATCAAACTTTGCACGTTTACTTCCTCAACCTTAGGAGGAGGAGGTGCTTGAATGGCTTGATAAGAGGGAGCGTAGTTGTATTTGGCGATGTCCTCGAATAGTGCCCACCCCTCATCAGGCGTTTTCTTCAAAAACGCCCCACCAGATGAACTATTGACCATGCCTTTTGTAAGCTCGGTCAATCCACTAAAGAAAGTGTTGACTTGCCTTTGCAGTGGCAAGCCATGGTGGGGACACTTTCTAAGCAGAGACTTGAATCTTTTCCAACACTCGAAAAAGGATTCATTCTCTTTCTGATAGAAAGTGAATATATCGTTTAAACACTGGGCTGTCTTTGAAGGTGGGAAATATTGACTTAAAAATTCCTTTTCAAGTTCAGCCCAGGTGGTAGTATATTCGGCGGGGAGAGAGGTATACCACTCTTTAGCTTGTCCCTTCAGAGAAAATGGGAACAGTTTCAGTTTAATAGCATCCTCACTTACTCCTTGAATGCGTGTAGTACCGCATATCTCTAAGGCCCTGTTTGGTTGGGTAGATTTTACAGGAAAAGAAAAGAGAGGATTTAAGAGGATAACATTTTTGAGTGTTTGGATTGTTCCGATGGAGAGGAAACGGAAGGAGATGGAGGGAGACAAAGGGATTAGGCTCTTCAGAATTTTAGAAGGCTGATTTCTTGTCATATCTGACAAGATTTGGAAGGAAACGAGGCATAATTTATTGAAATATTATATATGGACTAAAATGACCCTATCATTTATAATTTTGGGATTTATTTTCTTTCCATTGATATTCCAAACACACTTTTAAACCGTCCTTTCCTTTCCATCTAGTTCTATCCAAACATTCAAAATAAATTTCACAATCCCTCATTCCCCTCTCATTTCTTTTCTGTTACTATCTTTCCTTTTCATTTCTATCTATTTCCTTCAATCCAAACGGGCCCTAAGAATGTATGTAAGTGAGTATGGGGATTCTCTGACTGATAACCATGGAAAATAGATGCATGTTCCATCATCTGAATAAGTCCCGGCTTTAGCTCGAAGGTCTGCGCAGTTATGGCTGGGATAACAATAGCCGGGTTGACTTTGACTTTGCCTGGCATGGCGTAGTCTGCCAACGTACGTCTATCCTCAGCAGCCATAATTATGAAGTTTTCGAATTCTTCGGCTAAACGATCCTCTAGATCTTGATCGGCTTCTTCAGAAGGAGCCGCATAACGGATTTTCCGCCTGTTTGGCCGGACTATGGTCCGCTCTAGGTCAGGGGTATACAGTAATGGTCCCTTCTGACTTCGAGTTTGCATAAGCCGAACCAAAATCAGGTGGTTGAAGCCTAAAAACTAAGAATTTAAAAACCTAAACTAAAAATTAAAACCTAAGAAGAGAAAAAGAAATAAAAATAGTTAAGACAGGGAAACAGACGGACGTCCAGAAAACTGGACGGACGTCTGCCTAGAAATTGAGCTAGACGGGCGTTTGGTAGTCCAAACGCTCGTCTGATCAGCTGAAGAACTGGACGGACGTCCAAATTGGATGAAAGCTCGTTGATGACGGTCAAATTATACCCGTAAAAGTCATCAACGTTGACCTTAAATCGAGATTAATAATTATATTTCATATTAAATCACTCGTTTATATTTATTATTTAATGTTAAGTGATTATTAATATGATATTTGGTATTTAGCTGTTTTTATTATTAAAAGACCGATTTATTGTGCGATAAATGCTGATTTTGCAGATCACGACAAATCGAGAGGATTAATGTCATTCAATCAATGGTCTCAAGATAATAGAGGAAGAAAATCGGAGCATTAAATGAAAGATTAATCAGATCAACACGCAAGCGTGCAGTGGGGAACAAGTCAGACAAAGAGACTTGTTTAACACGTGTAAAAAGGGCTCGGTCGACCGAGCCTATCCATTCGGTCGACCGAGTATGTCGGCTCGGTCACTTTTCGGATTTTTTCGTATTTACCTTCTAGATCCTTCATAAGTCGCGAAAACCCTATATAAGCAAAGACTACGAGAAATTGTAAATCATTCCATCATCCCTTCATTCTTTCTTTAATCTTACAATTCACAATATAACTTTGATACAATGTAGAATAATTTGAGGGTATCCAAAGCAATTTAAATGGTCGCAAATATGTAAGCTCTTATTTTCTGTTTCTTTCTTTTAAGTAATTAATCCCTCCCAATTATGCTTTATCGTTTGAATTAGTTATTCATAGCTAGATGATGTAGATCTAGGCTATGACATTAGGGATGTGGCGACACCTTGTCTATGGGGATCCCATAACCTACGTCATCTACTTAGTATTTATTCATGAATCTGTATTGTTTAATTAATGCGTATCTCGTGTTAGTTTATATGAATGCTTTACAATCATTGTTTAATCCGTTGTGTATGATGAAACGCTGAGAGATACGTTCAGGGATGTAATCTAGGGGAAAAAGACCATTCGGTCGACCGAGCCCAGCTATTCGGTCGACCGAGCCCTGTTTTCATCCGTTAAATAGCCACATCTTTATGGTTAGGTTAACTTAATAGAATTTATTATCTCAGTAGGTATGGCTATGGCTACGTTACTCGCTTAGTTGAATTAAAACGTGTAAGAAGGAAATACCGATATAAAACTCTTAGGTAGGCTCATGAATTGATCTTCGGACGTTCAGCGTTATCTAGGTAGGTTTATATTAGGGAATTGCGTGCACCTTGTTATACGTAGATCGTAAACTAGCATGAGACTATAACTTGGTAATTGTTAGTTGGACGAGAGTTTGAGTGATCGTTTGGGAAGTACGCCTAACCATAGGAATGTTGCCTAGACGAGGTGTACGATTAATATCGGCATCCTTAGAGTCGTAAGCGTGTGAGTTATATGAGATGGAGGCACTAAAAGGCGAAGTCACGTAACAATACCACAGTGATCTAGTGACCTACCGGTGCTAAGTCAAGTTAAATAGGATGACTCCCGTAGCCAATCTAAGATAGATACAAACGGATTGATAGTTAATAAGTTCAGTTTATTATATAAATTATCTAGGTCCAAATGATAAAGACTATAATTGGGGAGGTTAATTACGTTGTGTCGAGTCGTGTCTTTACCTTTCTTGTTTTATGTTGGTCGTAGACCGCCTTTATGTCCTTGACATGTTTAATTAATTGTTTGTATATAAGATGATCCACAATTGGTTCCCTGTGGGATCGACCTTGATTCACTATAGCTATACTACGATGGGCCTAGTCCTCTTGCTAGTATTGGTTTATGGTGGTCAAGTATATTATAACTTGATTGACCCCGATCAAGTTTTTGGCGCCGTTTCCGGGGAGCCAACGGTCAATTTTATATATAAATAATTTTTTATTCATGTCGAGTTTTCTATTTTAGAGTCAGTTTTTACGTTTTGAGTCCCTCTTGTTTATGCGCTTCATCTCGAAAATTCCAGATTCTAAAAATATATATATATATATATATATATATATATATATATATATATATATATATATATATAAAAATATATATTTATTCGGTCGATCGAGAGACCTGATTCGATCGAACGAGAATTTATAATTTTTTTGTTTTGTTTTGTTCTTGTTCATGCTCGTTCACACGGTTTCGATTTGTGTTTTTCGAGTCCGGAATTTGGCGTGTCTGTTTATCCTCGTATGTTTAATCCGTAGGTCCGATAGCAGCGACATGGGAAACCATGTTAAAATCGATCCACGGTCTGCTTTTGTTTTTCTTCGTTTGCGAAACCAGGAAGCAATAATCTGAGTCAGTAATTTTTCACGGGCGCTGAGAAAATAACCCAGCAAACATGTGGAGCTACGAATCTAAGATGGGAAAAGCAATGGAAGCAATACCTTTAAAGCACCAAGATGGCTCCGGAAAAAATTTTAAAGGCTTAAATTCTTCGTGGTACAATGTTGAAGGCAAGGTACTACCTTTTTTGCTTATGTTTTACTACCTTTTGGTTTTTTGAGCATAAGTTAGCCTATACATAAACCTTAGTATGAATCTTGGCCCGGAGTGGTTTGTAAGATTATTTTTATTAGTGTGGAAGGTTCTGCCCCAAATCTGTCTCATCCAGAGGGTGTAAGGAAACATGTAGTCGTTGAAAGGAAGCAGTGAATAAAGAGTTCCTCGTAGTTCTATCAAAATCTCATTGTCCTATGCATGAGATTACTTCTACTGGCCAGGGGAGCAACAAATTGTGTAGTTTAAGCATTCACAATCTAAAGAAGACGTTGAGTTTTGAGAGAACACAATCCTCTGCTTTCGTTGAGTTTTATGGTGATGGCTTCTCGGTGAACCCACCTTAAACAGAAACAAGATTACGCTTTGGGTGACAATTTAGAAATCGGAGACTCTTAGTACATGGGTTCGGAAATGGTCTAACCATGGCTGGGCGAGTTCAACCGAGCTTCGGCTCAATCGACTCCCCTCCACGTGTGATGTACGTTACAGCAGTTCCACAAGACTTAGCATAGCCGATAAGCCTTCGGGTTAAACGGGGCTTAATCTTGACGGAATGGCCTGAACTGGCACATATGTTCCAACGAATAAGACGGCGTAGGCTTGCCTACATAACCGACCTTATTCGGAGTACTTTGATTCATTGTTTCTTATTGTCAAGGCCAAAACCGTAATTAGTAACCGTAATTTTAACCGAGTTTCTTAGAATTCACAAATTCCTAAAACGAGAGCCGAGGTAAGAGCTTTGGATAAATGGTATGGATAAATGTTGTTTCCTAGGTCTCACAACCAAGGGAAGGGTATTAATCCGCAAAAGCAACAAGCCCACTTCTTATAGTGCTCGGAGGGGTCAATATCTCATGATCCAAGAATAATGACTGAGAAGGATAATTTTTGGAAAGTCGAAGTGAGGACTTTAAACTCGTAACTACTTCTTTAAAACCCTTAGGATTTCTTTTTTAGGATTTTAGGTTTTGTTTTCTTTGAGTCAAATAAAAGTAACGTGACACATGTTGAGGTTTTTTATTTTGCCGTGTTCTGATGGCCATTGGGCTAAGGATGTGCAAAAAAATTTTACTCAATAGGCCACGTGAAATAGAGTTCCGTAGGAGAGTCAAGAAATTGCTAAAGCAAAGGAAATTTAGCAAACAACCTTAAGATGGAAGCATTAAGAGAGCTTCAGAATTATTGAAAATGTAACAGAGAATGATTGGTGTGAACAAGAACAATCTTGGTCAAATTCTAAAACTTTTTAGGTGATCCAAGTGAAAATCCAAAGTGATGTGCAATTCATTCTGCAATTATCCTTATCTTTCCCTTTACACTTTTTCACCTTCAAACTTTTCGATCCTCTCACCAATCTGCCCCGGAAGTTCACATTTCTAACCATTCTTTCATCGCCTCTCTTTCTTTCCATCCGTTTCACCCTCCCACCCAATCTCAATGCCTTAACAATTTTCAACCCACCCATAAACACAATTTCTTACCCGTCCTTTATCTTTTCTTCACATCCTTATGTGTATCTTTTTTCTAAACCCATCATAGTCTCAACCTCCATTTTGTTTACAAAATACCTTTGTGTTGGGAAATTTGAAATATTGCTCAGCTTTAATGATTATCTTTTATCATTTTGATTTTCATGATCCTAGTTGGGGTAAGTGTAGCTCTGCCCCTAGCTAGATTTTAAAGGTTTTTGGTTCGATCAAAGTACAACTTATCTTTCTACCGGAAGTTTTAAATTTCACATTTTTTCCGTCTATTCCGGCATTTCTAGATTATCCGTTTTGTTCTACATTATCACACCGATCCGACCTTGTTGATACGGTTATGACTTTTACGTGATACATTGGGTTATTAGTAATTTCGAGGAGTAGTTACATCTCCCTAAAGTTGTTGATATCCAATGCAAGCGAGAAGTTTCTGCGCTAAGTATTTGATTTTATCTTTATCCTCTAGGTCGCACTGCATCTGTTATACCTTACCAAGTTTCTCTTTTCTTGGATTGAATACCTTTTCGATCGAGTAACCCTCGTGTTTTCCCACGTCGGGTAATGCTTTTTGATCTTTGTCTTCTCCACCCGGTTTTAAGAATATTTAGGCGGTGGAGGTTGTAGATGAAGACTACCATATTTAGTTGCTTGTTTATTTTTCTTTCTATTTAGTATTTTTCATTTTGGTTTCCCTTGTCATTGGTTGTATAAAATAAAGTGGCTTAAACTGTTTTTAGGTATTTATACCTCAGTACTGCCACATTATTTTATAACTTCCATAGACATGGTGTTATTAACGGTTTTGTGGAGTTTGTCTGCTTATACAGGTTTTCACTTGCTTCTCCACAACGTGCTGACATTTACTCTGATATTGTTCCTTTACTTGAGAGCCGTTTCCAGAGCTAAGTCTTTTTCTTAAATTCTCATTTATTTTTGTCATTGAGGACAATGCCATGTTTAAGTGGGGGGTAGGAGACTTAGCCATGTTATGTTATAATTGAAAATTGAATGAAACGGCACATGATTGAAAAAATTGAATAAATACCATATTATGTATCTCGTACCCTTAGAATTGTGAGTTCCTAGCTAAGAATTGATAGGAAAGGAACCAAGTTTCATGAGTACGTGATCATTTTATACTTATGTTAAGTAAATTTAAGGATATTCATGCCCGTTTTTGCAAGTAGTTATTTATTATTCAATTACTCAATCTGTGAATCGAGTTTTACCGCGCAAATCATAATAACTGAAGAAATTATGTGTACATTGCATAGATGATTGGTTATGTGAACTTAGTATCAATATCTATCTGCTGATGCATTCTTATATTCTAGCCATTTAAGCGGAGTAATAAGCTTGAGACGTACCTGTGTTTTAGCAAAACGTTAAACACTGGGCTTGTAGTAAATTACCAAAGTAGCCCTGCGCTTGTGGTAATATTCAATGCTATATTTGATCTAAGATAGGGGGATACTTTAAAAATTTTTCTTCCTTGAGATTGATAGTATTTGAAAAATATGAAGATATGAAAAAAATATTCAACTCTTTAAGAGGCTTTGAGTAGTACTCGGTCTCCAAGTCCAAAACCCTATAGATACGCTCTTGCTTATTACTCTAGTGCTCTAACCATTGCGAGGCATAAGAAGTATGAATGCTGAGGTTGGTAGGTTGAGATTGAGAAGTTAGCATAAACTTTAATCTTGCCACAAATATATAAAACTCAATGCACATGCACACATCACTTCGATTCATACCGAGTAGTGAATAATGGATATCTTATTAGCATGACGAGTATGAGTTGACTTGAGTTTCTTGTGTAAGTATGATTTGACCATAGAAAATGTTGTCTTGGGGAATGACTTATTGATGCTTTGTTCGGGACGATCAAAGTCTAAGTGGGGGGTAGTTGATGACGGTCAATTTATACCCGTAAAAGTCATCAACGTTGACCTTAAATCGATATTAATAAATTATATTTCATATTAAATCACTCGTTTATATTTATTATTTATTGTTAAGTGATTATTAATATGATATTTGGTATTTAGCTGTTTTTATTACTAAAAGTCCGATTTATTGTGCGATAAATGCTGATTTTGCAGATCACGACAAATCGAGAGGATTAATGTCATTCAATCAATGGTCTCAAGATAATAGAGGAAGAAAATCGGAGCATTAAATGAAAGATTAATCAGATCAACACGCAAGCGTATAGTGGGGAACAAGTCAGACAAAGAGACGTGTTTAACACGTGTAAAAAGGGCTCGGTCGACCGAGCCTATCCATTCGGTCGACCGAGTATGTCGGCTCGGTCACTTTTCGGATTTTTTCGTATTTACCTTCTAGATCCTTCATAAGTCGGCAGAAACCCCTATATAAGCAGCAGCTATGAGAAATTGTAAATCATTCCATCATCCCTTCATTCTTTCTTTAATCTTACAATTCACAATATAACTTTGATACAATGTAGAATAATTTGAGGGTTTCCAGCAATTTAAGGGCTGCAAATATGTAAGCTCTTATTTTCTATTTCTTTCTTTTAAGTAATTAATCCCTCCCAATTATGCTTTATCGTTTGAATTAGTTATTCATAGCTAGATGATGTAGATCTAGACTATGACATTAGGGATGTGGCGACACCTTGTCTATGGGGATCCCATAACCTACGTCATCTACTTAGTATTTATTCATGAATCTGTATTGTTTAATTAATGCGTATCTGTGTTAGTTTATATGAATGCTTTACGAATTACTGTTTAATCCGTTGTGTATGATGAAACGCTGAGAGATACGTTCAGGGATGTAATCTGGGGGAAAAAGACCATTCGGTCGATCGAGCCCACTATTCGATCGACCGAGCCCTGCTTTCATCCGTTAAATAGCCACGTCTTTATGGTTAGGTTAACTTAATAGAATTTATTATCTCAGTAGGTATGGCTATGGCTACGTTACTCGCTTAGTTGAATTAAAACGTGTAAAAAGGAAATACCGATATAAAACTCTTAGGTAGGCTCATGAATTGATCTTGGACGTTCGGCGTTATCTAGGTAGGTTTATATTGGGAATTGCGCGCGCACCTTGTTATACGTAAATCGTAAACTAGCATGAGACTATAACTTGGTAATTGTTAGTTGGACGAGAGTTTGAGTGATCGTTTGGGAAGTACGCCTAACCATAGGAATGTTGCCTGAGCGAGGTGTACGATTAATATCGGCATCGCCAGAGTTAAATAGCGTGTGAGTTATATGAGATGGAGGCACTAAAAGGCGAAGTCACGTAACAATACCACAGTGATCTAGTGACCTACCGGTGCTAAGTCAAGTTAAAGAGGATGACTCCCGTAGCCAATCTAAGATAGATACAAACGGATTGATAGTTAATAAGTTCAGTTTATTATATAAATTATCTAGGTCCAAATGATAAAGACTATAATTGGGGAGGTTAATTACGTTGTGTCGAGTCGTGTCTTTACCTTTCTTGTTTTATGTTGGTCGTAGACCGCCTTTATGTCCTTGACATGTTTAATTAATTGTTTGTATATAAGATGATCCACAATTGGTTCCCTGTGGGATCGACCTTGATTCACTATAGCTATACTACGATGGGCCTAGTCCTCTTGCTAGTATTGGTTTATGGTGGTCAAGTATATTATAACTTGATTGACCCCGATCACTCGTCCGACAAGCTAAAAACGGTTCAGAGTCAAGAAATTTAGAACGGACGGGCGTCCACTAGTCTAGACGCCGTTCGGAAGCAGAAAAGCGAAGCAGGAACAGAGAAAAAACAGCAGGAAAAAGAAAAGATGGGGAGAAAAACAGAAAGACAGAAAACAGATAGAAAGAGAGAGATAGAAAAGAAAAACTAATCACGAGGAAACTTCAAAGGGGAGACCTTAAACACTAAACTAAAACCCTAATTACCTAATTAAAAATCTACCTAAAACAAGAACAAAAACAATTAAACACAGGAAAAACAAAAACAAAACAAACACTAGGCAACAGTTTGGTTCCCCGGCAACGGCGCCAAAAACTTGTTCACGGATTTATCTAATGCAAAATAAACAAGTAATAATATTTATAAATCCGATATACCTCAAGTGCAAGGATCGTAGTAAAGAGGTTGATACCGGGTCGATCTTACGGGGAACTAACGATTGGTAATCCTAGTCTTTGTTTAACTAACTATGTCACGAAAACTAACCTAAACAGCAAATAAACTAAACAGGGAATAACTAAAACGAAAGATAACAATAAGTAAAACTGGACAGAAGAATAAATCTAAAGCCAGGGAAGATACGGGTTGCGAACAATTTAAACTACAACTAAACCTAAGATGCAATAAAAAGATTTGATTAAACTAAGCAATTCAAGTTTTAGGGATTTGATCAAGTTATAACGGACAAACGAGCAATTGATCCACCTATCCTATCAACATTCAATTCCAATTCAGATTATTTCGTGACTTTTAATCAAGTTGTGATTCACCTCATCTAAAGTATGAACTCTAATTTCTTAGATAGTCCATCTATTAATCTCTATCTTTCGATCTAAGATTAACGCTTTTTCTAATCCAAAGGTGTAAACTTTAACGTTTCTAATCTAGAAATCTAACCTATTAACTCTCGTTATATAGATCAAATAACTATTCTTTATCATGGTGATCTAACGTTTAGATGATTCTCATCAAATAAAACAATCAACAAAGCAACGATCTTTCGATATGAAATTGCATAGACAATAATAAACATGATAAAAGAAACAACTTATATTAAAAACTCACACGATAATCAAGAACGGAACTGAATTGTTGAATCGGACGGCTTCACAACGCTCGTTCAAAAGGCTTTAGCCTCTAAGCATCCTCTTGAAACTTGGAATTGATGAATTAAAGTGCATAAAAACTATCTAAACTAACCTAGAATTTAGAGTGCATAAATCGAAGAAAACAGTAAAAAAACGCAGCCTAAGCCGCCCCTAGGATTAGGGTTTTGAGTAATGTGTAATTGGTATCCTCAATGTGGAAAAATGCAGCTGTATTTATAGAAAATAAAGTCGGCTGTGCTGAGGCGGTGGACGGATATATATCTCTGTATGAAATCTTGATTCTGGATGAGGGTTGTCCGTACGGATAGATGCCTTCACTTCAAAAACTTCACTTTTTCCATACTTAGCTTTCGTTTCTCGCCTCGGACACGTCTAAACTCACAAATCATCGCTTTCCGGGCTCTCGACTCACCCAAATCCTGCACAAACATGGAAACAACAAGAAAACGCATAACCCCGCAAACTACTGGTGCTCGGGAAATGAGTATAACATGCTAAAAGTAGGCCGTTCTTAGAACAACCGGCGATTTACTCGCCGTGCAAAGAAAACCTCATTAACACTCATTATAGGGTCTAAACTCACCCGAAACATGCTAGAAACATGATAACCGTGGGTTAAACTGAACAGAAATGTACTGTAAAGTTGGTTCCTATCACCACCCCACACTTAGCCTTTACTCACCCTCGAGTAAATCAGGCGATCAAACAATGTCAATGAATCAACTTTACGGTACATGCATGCATTTCAAAATATCAAAGTAAAAGGGACTTGCATGTAATACCTTGACTCCACAATATCACGAAACGGATTGAGTGTGTGGTGAATGACGATGACTTATAATCAATACGGTTACCCGCTTGGAATACCAGACAAACGACTGCACACAATCCTGCCCTTCCTAGAGTCTCCACTAATTGAGGTTCACCAGGGCCAGAGATCCGGTCAGGTAGGACTTGAAAGGTTATAACGTTAGGCTTGGATGGGGGTTATCGAAAGATAATTTGGGACTGGAGAAAAGAAGGCACGAGTGAACCTAATCATTGCGTGAACTCCCTCGACTCGAACATAGAAAACCACCAAACTTCTTTCGAATTTCCATTAGGAAAACATCCAAACTCACATCATATTAGCTAATACGCATACCTCTTTTCCGGCTTTCTTTGGTTCGTTTTTTTGTTTTGTTTTTTGTTTTTTTTTTAAAAACTTTCCTTTCGAACCAAAGGCCACATCGATGATTTCCTCGAGCTCCTCCCCTTCTAGATGTTAGCTCAAAACTCCCTCCTCATACCATTTCACATACTCTTTCCCACCCCACACTTGCCTTGGCAAGTGTGTCTAAAGGAAACAACTAAGTCCACTCGTAGAGTAATAAAAAGGAATGTTACCAAATTATCGGCTCAGGGCTAGGAATTATAAGCTAAGTAACCAAAAAACGGCTCAAATTCGGACGGTGGTCAGACCGTTCCTATCAAAGCTTAGGAGGGTTTAGAGGGATAATGTTGGGATGTTGGCTTTTGGCTCTGGTTGCTTCAAAGAAATGCCTTTCCCGTCATCCCGAACCTACCCAAGGTGAATCCTTTCTATTTCGCCTCAAAACTAGGGGTACAGGTGTGTAAAGCAATCGTACTAAGTATAACCGTCGTCAAACATGTACTAAAAGTGTTCCATAGCGTGATATAATGGACTCACTGCGAGACATTCACAAGGCTAAAAACAGTTTACTAACTCAAACGTGAAAAACATGTATATATCGTGGTGTTAAAACCCCTGGAAAAATTGGAAAATGCCTGGAAATCAACTAGAAAACCGAGTAAAACTAAGTTCATCACATAACGGCATAGTAAACTATGAAAACATGCGAATAAGCTAAGTCATCCCACCCCCCACTTTAGTGAAACACCGTCCTCGGTGTGTGAACGAAAAGGAAAAAGAGACTTAGCTTAGTAGCCCGGCAAAGCTCATCCAAGGCAATGCAACAACCGCAACTGTATCTCCCAGGGTGCCTATGCTACAAAGTAAACACAAAGAATTCTCTACAACGAAAGGCCGAGACCTTAAGTGTAGGTAACAAAAACATGGAGATGTATATATAAAGAAAATATCAGCTATAGAATGCATGTCAAAAACAAGATCGGGTGTAAAATATTCTCTCAGGGTCCTAATAAGATCTAAACAAATAAAGCAAAAAGGTGGGTTGCCTCCCACAAGCGCCTGTGCTTTACGTCGTTGGCTCGACCATATGGCACTTAAACAGACTCAAATCACTTAAGACTCAAAACATCACTTTTAACCATTTATTTCAAACAAGTAACACCAAAAAACCATCAACCAAAATCTAAACTCAAGAAGACCAATAGCTTAAGAAAAGTGAAAAATGCAAGAACCATCGAAATTGAATTGACTAGAAATGTACCTCCTTTGGTCCTCGATGCTACCTCCTCCCAGCCGGAGAATCTTCTTTTATCGGCCAGTTGATCCATCTTCTTCTGAAAATCACCACTCCATAGTCGTTTCCCCTTTTTCGTAATTCCATAAAGTTCATCCACCGGGGGGTACACAAACTGGACCGCATAAAATTCATCAACACAGAGTGAACGAGAGTAGTAATCTGGGACCGACATATCAAATATTCCCAACTTTCCCGGTGGCTCTACCAAAGATGGCCTATCAATCTCATCAGGTTTCCTCATACACTCCTTATGGAAATCTCCAATTTGGAGTGATAGAGAAATAGACGATCCCATATCAATCTCTCGCTCTTCTAACTCTGTCTCATCAAAGAGTGCACTCAAATCTATAACACACCCCTCCACGTCATTATTTTTTGGTTCATCGGGAGAAATTTGTGTAATAGATGAAGTTGCACCTCTGCTGTCCCCAAGTCCTGCGACTCTCTCTTCATCCCAGAGCGTTTTATTACCAAAGACTTATTGTTCACTTATAACAATGGTCGGTTCCCCTGCGCACTCCACCAAGTATCAACTTTCATCTCTTCAATCGGGAGTGATGGAGAAATGGGCGATCCCAACTCAATCTCTTGCTTCTCTGGGTCCGATAGCTCATCATGGTAACCCGAATCATCAACCTCACTCTCCACCTGAACTTCTTCAGTGCCAACCTCATCAGCCATAACCACTTCTATTGCACATGCCTGCTCTTTCTGCTCGAGCCCCATCATTTCTATCAACTGCCCCGCCCGGTCTTGAAGGTTTCTAATGGCGGCGTCGGGACTTATCTTGAACTCTTGTATGTCCAGCAGTTGCTCCTGTAGGCTCTATTTCAGTCGCTCTAGTAGCTCTATTTGACTGTCGGTGAGACTCTCTTGTGGCACTGGAGCAAACTGATCATACTGACTTTGATTCATCGGAGGCGGGTAGCAGGCTACTTACCAAGATGGATTCTGATCAAATGGCTGAATCTGTGCAAAGTTGTCAACATGCCTAGCGTGAGAACCAAAATCATGATAAGCACCGGGGTTCCGATAACCCTCATCATGTTGTGGCTCATTACTCGAATAACCACAATTTCGATCCTGGTATGCACTAGGGGGCGATAGGCCCAAGAATCCTGGTTACTCTTTGTTGATAATCTTGAGGTGAGGCACATCATCGTTGTTGATAATATTGTTCAATTACTGTGGTTGGTAGGGGAATTGTTGTTCAGGTGAGTAGTATTGATTGGAGAATCCATCCATTTAGGCTCAAAATGCAAGATCTTAGGAGACAACAACAACACACTCACGGTATCTCGTCACCACCGTTACAACAATAGGCCGTGTGACTCTTCAGCTGCAAGTCAAAACAAAACAACAAGAAAACAATAAAAACCAACCTAAGCCCAAGCTTTCGGTCAACTTTTGTGACATCAAAATATTGCCAATCCCCGGCAACGGCGCCAACTTGATAAGAGGATTTTTTGCAATCCGGTTAATTGTTTGCGGTTTTATGCAAAGCAGTGATAAAATATAATAAATAAAACCGATGTCAACCCCAAGTGCGAAGGTTCGCAGCTATAGTGATGAAACCGGGTCGTATCCGCAGGGACTTGTAATGCGAAAATAGTGTTTTTGCTTTCGATTTCTTTTGTAAGGTTGATGACTACGATCTTGGATTAAAAAAACAATAAAACAAAGAGTTTGAAAATTGAAAATAAAAACTAGCACGTAACAAATCTTTCCGTAACAATTATAATTAAACAACTAGAAGCACCGTTGATCCACCACCCCACCGAAATTAACAAGAAAGACGCACATTCGTTTGCAAGCCTTGGATTATTATCTACTAAAAGGCATTTCTCTCTCGATTTAACACCATTAACTAGTCCACCTCTCGATGCAACTAACGAATTTACGGAACAAAGATATGGATATAAAATCCTAATCTAACAATATTCTCCTCAACTTTCGTTTGTTAGAAGAAATATTATCACTCTCCTTCACGGCAATCTATGAATTTATCAACTATCGTATGTCTAAATTCAATCAGCATGCAACACAAGTATAGTCATACACATTGCACATAAACAATTCAAAACATGAAGGAAGAACAAGAAACTTACTAGAACGAATAAATGCAAAAATCCTTGTTTATTCCGGTGATGGTGGCTTCACATTGGTGGTTCTAGCCTCGGCCTTTAGCCCTCATCTTCTTCAAAAACATCCTTATTTGCTGAATTGAAATTGAAAGAAAAATAAAAGAAAGACAATCTATGAATCTAATTTATTGCTAGTTGCTATACTAATTTTTTCGATGTTTCGGATGTCATTTACGCTTTCGAATGGATCTCGCTTATATAGGAGTTTGTGGCCGACATAGGGAAGGATCTAGAAAACGCGTCGAATTAATTTCTGCAGCCTCGGTAGACCGAACCTCTTGGCTCGGTCGACCGAATAGAACGGCTCGGTCGACCGAGCGTGCCACTTCTCTGCGTTCACACTGTGCTTCGTAAAACGTGTTCCCCACTCCACTCTTTCAAGACCGATCGATTTATTCTTCAAATTTGATCCGATTTTCTTCTTTATTTTGAAATCCTTGATTGAATGACATAAATCTTCTCAATAAATAATATCCCCTTGCATTTCTTTATTTTCTACAAAATTATTGTTACACCAAGTCAATAATAATAATAAAATGTGTAACAAAATAACATTTAATCCCAATATTTCCTCCTAATTAAATTATAAACCCTCAATGAACATTATATGAATTTATTGGTTAAAAACATGCTTTTCTCATTTATTTCCTTTAAAAACAAGGTAAATTGTTTAGGGATTAAGCCCGAAAATATAGTAAAATATACCCTAAACAACTCCCCCACACTTAGCTTTTTGCTTGTCCCCGAGCAAAACAAACAACGACAAACTATCAAAAACCCACATAATTTGACACGAGATGTAGTCATGCTCACATCAAGCTAGTATCTAGCAAATCGAACTCACTCAGTGATTGTGTGTGTTGAACCCGCTAAACTTCCACCAATCCTCTCTTGATGTATTAAATCAAGCACTAACAGTCATCCGGTTAAATAAACGAAGTTCGCTTACATCTACAAAGACTTACCCTACAAAAACTATTTATCAAGAACAAAGTAACCAACTCACATTTAAATTCCTTTACTTGGTGCCAAGAAAATACCTTTTAGGTCTCTACTGGGTTTAGATCAACTTGACTTAGAGTTCCAAAAAGCATATAATTTTTTCCATCGTCGCGTCTCAAAAGTATAACACTCTCCCCTACTTTAGAGGCAGTCACCCTGAGATCACTCAAACCTATACTGTCCAAGGTAAACCACACTCCCCAATTGGGGCAGTATCCAAGTGGACTCGAGGTGATAGTCGCAAACAACTTCCGCAATTTAATTTTTTCAAATTTTTCTTCTTTTTTCAAACTCTTTGGAAACTCCCGGTCAGGTATCATTTCTAACACATTCAAGACTTTTAAGGTTCTCAAGACACTAAGGTACTTAGATTCTAACTGTGAGTATAGTACGAGTTCTTAACTTTCATCAGTGCTAAGTAAGTGGTTATCTGCAGCTAGAATTGGCTATCCCTTAACTAACCGGAAACTATTTTATATTTTTGGTTCCTCATCTAACAGGTTTGTGTACTGAGGTTCAAGTGAGTATCTGATCTACCAAACCTATTCTTAGAACATGATATGACTACTGATAACAATTAAAGGTGCCAAATTGCAAAACTAGCATGTCATTGAAGTTACTCGGGACTCAGAAATTTTCAAAAAATTTTATCAAAATTTTCAAAGGAGCAAAACTAGATAACATGTAAAACAAACCAATAAACCCTCCCCCCACACTTAAGTTACATGATGTCCTCAGCATGTGCAAAATAAGAAAAACTTAGCTGGTTGTAATTCGAAGGAGGCAATTCTGGAAGTGGTCCGGAGCCAGATTCAGAATTGCTTGATGAAATCAGTAGACTGTGGACCATCCACCGGTAAACTGATATCATCTGAAAGCTCATAATCGCTATCGTAAATATCCTGCACACATGGGCAAACAAGACGTACCTCGGGGATAGGGGCACAAAAGATGATAGACAAGGCAATATCATGGAACAAAGCAGAAGCAATGCAAAAATTGATAATAACCGAATCTATGTGAAATGTAGTGCACAAATGTAATATTGAGAGATACTGGGGTATATGAGGAAATAAAAAGAAACAAACAGGGTCATGATGTGGGCAATCGCCCAAGTACTGATCCATAGTCGAAATCGCACAGTGGAAAACATTAGCAACCAACAAGAGAAACAAAGCAAAAATAAACTACAAACAAAAAGAAAAAGATATCTAGGTTACCGCCCTAGTAGGGCTTAATTATAGTCGGGGCTCGACTAACCAATAAAAACTCAACCGGGTCAGGCGGTGAAGCCTCATCCGGAATCACTCTCGACCTCCTCGGGGTCAACAGCCGGAATCCAGGAACAAAGTCTCGCCAACGTCTTGGCCATATCATCAAACTTCAGATCCACTTCGCACTCTATGATTCGTCTCTTCTTCTTTTTTAGGTTTCGTTTCACAAGCCGAGGTGCAACATCGGGAGCACAACATCATCAAAGAACTCACAGAGATGTAAATCATCGGGTGCCGAAGGATCGGAGCCGGGTTTGACTAGGGACGTCGTTCGGATAGAAAACCACCGGTCGTTCCTTTTGTTGACCAATATAGTGTTTTAACCGATGACCATTTACTCAACAACACCGCCTCGCTTATCTTTCAAATCGATCGCTCCACTACTGGGAATACGAAAGATTTTAAAGGGGCCATACCAACACTGCGTAGCTTACCAGAAGCAGATGTAACTGATGATATTATACAAGAAACCCACTCGCCCGCTTTGAATTCCCTAATCTTGATTTTCTTGTCGTGAAGCAGTTTAGTCCTTTCCTTAGTGATTCTCGAGCTCTCGTAGGCCTGGAGTCTGAACTCATCAAGCTCCTGCAACTGCAATAATTGCTTTTCTCTGCATAACTGGCTATTGAAATTCAAGAATTTAATAGCCCAGAACGCTCTGTGCTCAAGCTCGATTGGCAAGTGGCAGGCCTTGCCATAAACCATCTGAAACGGAGACGTGCCAATAGGAGTCTTGAAAGCTGTCCTGTAGGCCCAGAGCACATCATCCAGTTTTTGACTCCAGTCCGTCCTATTAGAATTCACCGTCTTCTCAAGAATGCTCTTCAGGCTTCGGTTACTCACTTCAACTTGTCCACTGTCTGCGAGGGTGATAGGGGTAGCGATTTTGTGTTTCACCCCATATCGTTCTAAAATATTTTCTAGTGGGGTATTGCAAAAGTGAGTTCCCTCGTCACTGATGAGGGCTCGTGGACAGCCAAACCGCGTGAAAATATTTTTCTTCAGGAAGTTCTTGACCACCTTGTGGTCATTCCGCGGTGTTGCTATCGCCTCTACCCACTTTGACACGTAGTCGACGCAGACCAAAATGTACTTGTTCCCATACGAGGATGGAAACGGTCCCATGAAATCAATACCCCATACGTCGAAAACCTCGCATTCTTGGATGGGGTGGAGGGGCATGTCCATTCGTCGAGAAAGTTTACCGGTGCGTTGGCACCGGTCACACCTTTACAAAGTTCTCTCAGATCCTTAAAAATTGTTGGGCAAGAGAAACCGGATGAAAAATCTTTGCGGCAGTCTTTGACTCCATAATGACCTCCCACAGTCCACCATGGCATTGCTCCATAATGTCCCTCTGCTCGAACTCGGGACACACCTACGGAGCAATCCATCCTGCAACGCTTGAAGAGAATGGGATCGCCCCACACATAATAGTTCAAATCCGAAAAGAATTTCTTCTTTGGCGATATGTCGTCGGGTCCGGAGATTCGCCGCTCAAGAAGTTTGCAAAAGGTGCAAACCAAGGAGAACCTTTTCCAAAGACAGGCAGGAGCAACCTCGCACACATCAATGGTCATGAGTTGCTCGGTTGGAAAATCGAATCCAATCTCATCCGACTTACACGAGGATCGTCGGTCAGCCGAGACATGTGGTCAGCTACCACATTCTCGCTACCCTTCTTGTCCCGGATATGAACATCAAACTCTTGTAAAATCAAGATCCATCTCAACAAACGAGGCTTGGCATCAGCCTTGTTCAACAGATATTTCAATGCAGAATGGTCTGTCCAGACCGTGACCTCCGACCCAAGCAAGTAGCTTCTAAATTTATCTATGGCAAAACTCATCGCCAACAACTCCTTCTCAGTTGTTGCATAATTTACTTGCGCTGGGTTTAAAGTGTGACTAGCGTAGTAGATGGGTCGGAACCTTCCGTCCACTCTCTGACCTAGCACCGCGCCGACTGCATAATTAGAAGCATCACACATAAGCTCGAAGGGAGCTTTCCAGTCGGGTGCTATAAGAATTGGCGAGGTAACCAACTTGTCTTTTAGTTCTTTAAATGCTCTTTCACACTCAGGGGTGAAAATAAACTTCACATCTTCTCTTAAGAGAGATGACAAAGGCTTGGCTATTTTAGAAAAGTCTTTGATGAATCGCTTTATAAACCGACATGACCCAAGAATCCTCTTACTTCTCTTGCATTTTTGGGGTATGTCATTTTTCAATAGCTTCTACCTTCGCTTTGTCGACCTCAATACGTTCTTTGGACACCTTGTGTCCAGAACAATTCCTCTTCTACCATCGGTGGCACTTCTCCCAATTTAAGACTAAGTCTTTCTATGCACCGGGACAAAACTTTATCAAGATTGTGTAAGCAAAGTGTGGTCTAAACTGCCCCCGAACACGAGAAGTCATCCATAAAATCTCCATCACCTTCTCCACTAAACCATCAAAGATAGCCAAGATACATCTTTGAAATGTAGCCGGTGCGTTGCAAAGACCAAATGGCATTTTCGGTAAGCGAAGGTGCCTCGAGGGACAGTGAAGGTAGTCTTTTCTTGATCGATGGGGTCGATAGCTATCCGAAAGTATCCTGAATAGCCATCCAGAAAACAATAAAATTGCTTGCCACTAAGCTCTCAAGGAGTGGTCAATGAATGGCAAGGGAAGTGGTCTTTAGAGTTACCTCATTTAGTCTTCAATCGATGCAAACTCAGACTCAAAGTGACTTGCCGTAGGCAATCTCTTCCCCTTTTCATTCTTCTCGATGGTGATCCTCATTTCTTTGGCACCACCCGAGTGGGGCTCACCCATTCACTATCGGCTATTGGGTAGATGATACCCATGTCAAGCAATTTGATGATTTCCTTCTTAACGACCTCCTGCATGTGAGGGTTTAGCCTTCTCGAGGTCAGCCGCACTTCTTCGATCCTCAACAGCCCCGATCTTGTGCATACAGATATCGTGGCTTATCCCCTTTATATCTCCCACTTGCCAACCAAAGGCGAGGATATTATCTTGCAAAGACTTTGATAAGTTTTTCTTCCTCCTTTGGTTCTAACTTAGATGAAATAATCAAAGGAGCTTATCACCGTCCCTCGAGAAAAATGTATTTCAAGTGTTGAGGCAAGGGTTTCAACACTAAATCGACGGTGGCTCCTCAACACTTGGTCTTAATTTATCGCCTTAAGCTCCAGATCTCCAAGCTTATCATAAGGGCTCTCAAGCATCATGGCCTCCCACAGCACAGTGGGTTTCATCCCCTTTTTCAAACTGGCCATGTCACCATGCCTCTTCCTCATTTTCTTTCTTACCATCTCCTGGTAATCGTAACTTTCCTTTTCCTCCTTCTCAATCTCTTCTAAAAAGTTCTTCCACTCCTCATCATCCATGTTGCATTGTTTATTGAATTCTTCCTCATACTAACCGCCCATGAACACTTGTTCATCATACTCATCGCTGAAATTGTCCTCAATAGCTAAACAAGTGTCTTTGGATGCGTGCTTCACCGCATTGCCCACATTGAACTTTACACTCTCATCCTCCAAATGTAGGGTTATCTCGCCCTTTGTAGGAATCTAGTAAGGCACGGGCGGTTGCAAGAAAAGGTCTTCCAAGGATCAAGGGGTTTTCTCATCATTGGTCATGTCCATGATTACCCAATCACCGGGTATATGAAGTTCTCAACCTTGACCAACACATCTTCTACGCCTCTTGCATACTTCACACTTCTATCTGCAAGTTGAAGAGAAATAGGTCTAAGAGTAATAGATTGATCCAATCCAAGAGATTGGAAGATTGAAGTAGACATCAGATTGACTGATGCTCCCGAATCGCATAAAACATTATGGAAATCCCTGTTCCCGATAGTACACGAAATCGTGAATTTACCAGGGTCAGGACACTTCACAGGAAGTTTAGTCTGGCCGATTGCAGAGCATTCTTCATTCAACACTATGTGCTCGAGCTCTTGAAGCTTCTTCTTCGAACTCACTGCGTCCTTTATAAACTTTGTATACTTTGGCATCCCTACCAAAAGATCAACTAATGGAATGTTTGCCTCAGTATTCTTGAGCAAATCGATAACCTTCTTATACTCCTTATCGACTGTTAATGACAAGCTTGTTCTTGCTAGGTGGGTAAGGGAGATCAGCAAAGTCCTCCTCAGTGAAGGTCTTCAATGCTATCTTATGATTGATTGCTTTGTCTTCCTATCTTTCCACCTCACATGCTTCCTGTAACTCAACTTAGAATCCGACTTTTTTTCAAAGTATTCTCAACTCTCACATTTCTTTGAGAATTTCCTTTTCACTTGGCTCAACAACCGTCCCAAAGATCCTTCCGAGGAGAAAGAAGATCTTCCTCCTACCTCTCTCGCTTTCGCAGGAGGGCTATTCGTTTCCCTGGTTGGCCTCGACCGCCAACCGCTTTACCACTCCTCGATTTACGACATTCAACTCATCTTGACCATAGTTCCATGGTGCAGCCAGATCGGTGCAAGTATTACGGTCATTCGGACCACGTTAACCCCTCGGGGTTCTTCTCGATAAAACTCAAGGTGACCTTGAGGTCGACTTGCTTCTTGTCTTGCCCAAATCTGTCCCATTTGCACCTCTAAATTCCTCATCAGATCTTGGTCAAAGTACTCAATGCATTTGCTAACCGAGTGTTGGCCGTGACTTGCTCACTCAACTTTTGTACTAATATCTAAAATGATTGATTTCGATTTTGATTTTGATTGACCGGTGGATTATTGTTCCATGCCGGTCGAGAATTGGATTGAAAATTGCTCAGATTAGGCCTAGGCCTCAAAGGCGATGGGATTTGCTACCCTAGAAGGGTCACTCCAGTAATTAAACCCTTGAGTGTTCTGATTCTGACCCAAAGGTCGATAATTTTGAGAACTGAATGCATTCACCTCCTCTGAATGCAGCAATAGAGGACATTGATGGAATGTGTGTCCAATAGTATCGCAATTTTGGCAGACAACGTTGTTTGAACAGCTTTGACCTGAGGGATCGGGTCAAGCTGGCACTGATTACTGCGATGGCCTTGGCCATGGCAGTTGTCATATACAAGACTTTGAACATTCATTGCCGCCACTTGCTTCAGTAGTGCGGCTAATCGAGCCTTTAAGTGTGGTCTCATCTACCTCATACTTCCTCTGAGTCGAGCTCTTCGATTTGGATGCACCTTTATAGGTAGGGGCATAATTATACTTTGCAATATCTTCAAACAACGTCCATCCTCTTGGTGTCTTTCTCGTAAATGCACCTCAGCAGAACTATTCACCATTCCCTTGGTCAATTCGGTCAAACCACTATAGAAAGTGTTGACCAACCTTTGTTTATCCAGCCCATGGTGGGGCACTTTCTCAAGAGAGACTTAAATCGTTTCCATGCATCGCAAAACGATTCCTCTCGGTTTGCACAAAAGTGAATATCGATTCGTAAGATGAGCCGTCTTTGCGGTGGAAAGTCTTGGCTCGTAAATTCTTTCTCCAACTCCTCCCACGAAGTAATGGAGTCGACCGGTAAAGATTTATACCATTCTTTCGCTTCTCCTTCGGTGTGAGAAGGGAAAAGTTTCATCCTCGGGCGCCCTCGGTGACCCTTTGATCAAAAGTAGTCCCGCACGATTCTAGAAATGAGTGAATTTGATCGTGTGGGTCCTCGAAGGGAGAAGCCATGGAATGTGGAACCTCTCACCAAGTTGATTAAAGAAGTTTTGAGTTCAAATTATCACCGTGATTTCGGGAATCACATTTGCGCAGGATTTACTTTCACGAAGAGACGGCATGGCATAGTCCGCCAATGTCCTTTGATCTCGCCATTTCCTCAACTTGGGCTTCTTCCTCAACGTATTCTTCAATATCGTTTGTCTCGTCCGTCGATCCGCGAGTCGAGCCAAACGTCTATTCGGTCGAACTATGGTTCGCTCTAGCTCCGGGTTATATAAAAGTGGTCCCCCGTGAGTTCGAGTTTGCATAAACCACGTTCTAACCAAATGTTCGGGTCAAAATAAATTTTTTATTTTTTTATTTATTCTTTAATTTTTTATTTTTTAAAATTAAGTATAATCCTTAAATTAAACTCAACAACTAAAAACTAAACTAAAATGGACTCAAAACAGTTCAAAACGCAAATAAAAGCGAGTAAGTAATAATGTAAGACTATCACGTATCAGAAGCGAGAAAAAAAAAAAAAATAAAATAAATCTCGATCGATCGAGAGGTCGAGTTCGATCGACCGAATCGAAATTTTTTTTTTTTTTTAAAGATTAGTACGCACCGGAATTAGCGATCGTCGTAAATTACAGATCGAAAACAAAACTTTCCGTGCCAAGTCCTCGGCAACGGCGCCAAAAACTTGTTTGCGGTTTTACACTACAACAAAACAGACCTTTGACGACACTTTCTTTGCGGCATTTTAATAATTGTCGTATACTTTCCGGCACTAGTTATTAATTGCCGTGAATGTACGACATTTCTACGACATATTATTTTAGGTCGTGAATTGCCGACAATTAACCGACACTCATTATTTATGTCACAAATTCGTGACATTTTTTGTGTCAGTTTAACGTTATGTCGTACAAAATACGTCACTTTTGTGACACTACATAAAAATGTCAGAAAACTTGTGGCAACATTCTGCCATTGTGAAGATATGCTGCCAAACTTGTGGAAAACTATTTTTTCATAAACCACAATGTTCAATTTAAAACAACATTGCAATGACTCAATATAGTACATCGGGTCGTGGATGTCTCTATGTACACACCCATGTTAGCGAGCTCGGATCCTTTATAGTGCACACAACCGACTTGCAAAGAAAATCCTTTGCGATTCAAGAAAAGAAAATATTTTACGATGTACGCAACCACTTGTACAAAAAATCAATCAAAGTAAAACGTCATTTGGATGTGTTAACTTGTTTTTATAAACATAGGACCAAAACAACATAAACAGTGTTCTTGTAACGCCCTGCACTCGGGCTCAGAAGGCTTAAATGAGTCATAAATGTCCGGTCAACTGCTTAGACCGCCGTCCTCGCTTGGTCTAAAAGGGCTAACCCGAGTTGATAAGACCTTTATGTCTCACACTTATATGGGGGTGAACATTCACTTAATTTACCGATGTGGGATATCACATTCTCCCCCCCCCCCTTATAAGGGACTGGCGTCCTCGCTAGGACGGCCAAGACTTGTCCCGGATCGTCCCTACCAGAGGTAACTAGAGGCCATCCTTACACCGTCTTCTTGTACGGTGCAGCGCATAGTTCCGCCTCGATAGTCGGCTCGAATACTATTTCAGAACGCCCCTGCACCCGGGCTGGTAGCGCTAAATGAGTCATAAATATCCGGTCAACTGCTTAGACCGCCGTCCTCGCTTGGTCTAAAAGGGCTAAACCGAGTTTTTTTTGCTTCCGTTTGCTTTAATTTGATACGACGTAGTAGAGGCTTACGTATAAAGTGAATTTACTTTTATTTTATACGTGCCGAACGTTTCATTTCCGGATAAGGACTCGGTGTCCGGGAACGGGGCGTTACAGTTCTTTTGGTCCTAAACAATATCGGAGCACAATGGTGACAATAGGGGACGTTGTGCCATCATTTACGATGATAGTTATTCCATATGTCCCTTAAAAATAGCATTTTTTGTTATAATATGATATATGGCATTTTATGCAATGCTTTATTATTATGTAAAGTGAAAAGATAATGAGTTTTTTTTTTTTTTTTTTTTGAGGAGAAGATAATGAGCAGAAAATTATATGCATATTCCCTTCAATAATAATTAATTCTAAAAATAATTTATTATTATAAAGTGGCTCTAAACAAAGAAAATATGATATATAATAATTTGTAAAACATGACCCCTTGCAAGGTTCGAACCTACAACATAGAAACCAAGATTCAAGTCTATACCAACCAAGCTGCCAAACGCTTCGATGGTACAATCGAATATTTATTAAAATAATAGCACTGAATTCTGATAACTTCTCACAATTCTTTGTAATTCTCCTTTTTGCTTCATCATTAACAAATTGTTTTTTTCTTTTTCTTTTTCTTTTAAGTTACAAATCTTGAAAATATATATATTTGAAAAACATACATATAAATGTATGATAATTATACTATATTTCACATGCACATCATTCATATGTATACATATCAAGCGTAATAAATTCAAACTAGTATATATTTGCTTCTAAAGCGCTTATTATATAATTTCCTAAAAAAAAGCATTTGTATAATTGCTTTAAATTATTTACATAATATATAGTGCAGAAATAATAGTAAATATTATTAAATAATAATATAATAAACTAATTGACATGAGACTTATAACATAACAGTCATTATACTTGACGGTCGATCAAACATGAACAACTTCAACAATGTAATTAGGTTAACTAGACTACAATTGATGATCGGTCAAGCTTAAGCAACCAAAAACACTACAATCGGGTTAAGTGAACCTTAAAGCGATAGTAGATTGAGCACAGTCAAACCCAAACATTGTAATGAGTTAAGTGAACATCAAGTTGACAGTCGATCAAACCCAATCAACGCTAAACATTATAGTCGGGTTAAGTCCTGAGATTGATGTTCGATCAAACACGATCAACCGAAACACTAAAATCATGGTAACTTAACATTTAATCGACAATTGATCAACCCTAATCAACCTAAACACCAAAATGGGCTTAACCTGAACATAATTTTGATGATCAATCAAACCTAGTCAACCATAAAGAATGTAACTAGGCTAACTAAACCTCAAATTGTCGGTCAATCAAGCCCAATCAACCTTAATCATTGTAGTTGGATTAAATGAACTTCAATTTTAACTTTGATTATGCTCAATCAAACAAAGATACTTTAATCAAGATAGGTGAACGTCAAATCGATAGTCGATCAAGCTTAATCAACCACAAACACTGTAATTGGGCAAGCTAAACATCAAATTGACAATCACCCATACATGATCAACCATACACACTCTAATTGAGTTAATTGTACCTCAAATTCTGAGACCATCAAAGCTCGATCAACCTTAACCAATCGTAATAGGTTAATCGAACATCAAATTGACGATCGATGAAGATATACCAACCTCAACAATATAATCAAAGTTAATCTGGACCTTAGATCGTTCAATTAAGCTTCGAGCAACCACAAACATCGTAATCGAGTTAATTAAATGATCTTTAAATTGAAAGTAGATCGAGCCTGCTCAACCCCAAACATTGTAACCGGGTTACGGGAACATTAAATGACAGTCGATCAAGCTTGATCAACCCTAATAATCATAATTGGGTTAACTAAACCTCATATTGATAGTCAATCAAACATGATCAACCGAAACACTGTAATCAAGTTAATTGAACCTTGAATGGACGGTCGATCAAGCTTAATCAACCACAAACATTGAAATTAGGTTAACCTGAACACCAAATTTATGGTCGATCAGCCCGGTCAAACATAAAAACTATAATTAGGATAACTAAACCTCAAATTGATGGTCGTTCAACTCCAATCAACCTTAATCATTGTAATTGTGTTAGCTTAACTTCAATTTTAACGTCGATTAAGCCCGATTAACTAGAGACATTTTATTCGAGTTAACCAAACCTCTAATTGATAGTCAATAAAATCCTGATCAATCTTAATCATTGTAATCCAATATGTTTGGTTTGTAAAAAATTATTTCAAAAATTATTGATGCACATTCTAGAAGGAAATTACTGATGTGATTATTATGTTTCATATATATATATATATATATATATATATATCTTGATCACATTGTTTTTTTTTTTGAAAAAAAAAATTGATCATATTGTTAGGTTGCATTGATAAGATTGAATCAATTGTCGATCAAATTTGTCTCTTCTCTCTCCTCCAATAACTCAAACGGTGTCGTAGTGCCCTGGATGCATATACACATGTTTACTTCCACGTTCAGAAACAAGGCAGGCATGCGTCTTTCTTCGCCTCTTCTCAAGTCCAAATCTCCAAATCCCATATATCCATTCCAAACTCCGGTGATCAAGTTGCAATTGAATTAACCTGCATCGAATCACCATGCAAACTCGACTGGCTCAGAATTTACACGTCGCTGACCTCCTCCCATAAGGATTTTATCGGGTATATCTTTTTATCCTCCTCTCACGGGTGGGGATCTGGATCTGGGTACATTTAAGTTCCATTGATAAACCTGAGATCTTCCGATGGCTGGAATCTGGAATCAACCTGAAGCATCTGGACCATGACCACAATCCATTACCAGGTACAAAACATTTGTTCGCTGAGTCTAAGGAAGCGTTTGAACCGGGTCAGGGCTTGAGCAGATACATTTAGCTTATACGGGGTTGATGAGATGCGGTAGCTGCTGAGTTTTACCTGTTTCAATCTCGTATGAGGGTTTTCTTTGTTTCTTTTTGTTCAGACGGTTATAAGGTCGCATCTCATCTAGTCTAATTTCAGAGCACAAAGAGGGGTTCCGGTATTTTGAACTCATTACCCAGTCACTAGTTTTTTTTTTCTATTAATATGTACTACACAATACTTGTTCTACTAATATGGGAACATGTATTTTGAATACTTTGTTCCTCAATAAATTAACAGTAGATCATAGGTTCACCCCAACATTGATTTGGGCTTGCTTATTTTAAGTTTATAAGAATATGTACTTTTTTTTTTCTACTAATATTTAATTGATATTAAAACTCAATGACAACATATACAACACTATCCATTGTCTTAGCTTATGCTTGTGCTTATATCATTTTCCTGCTGATGTATATACCTTTGGGAGTCTTCCCACTTGATTGAAATAAATGGACCGCTTTGATAATAACTAGTAGACTTGATCCTATAGTGAATAGAGAAAATATTCTACTTGTTTACCCAATTATGCCATCATATAGGTTGAAGTGAAACAACATAGCCAATCTTGCGGTTCTGAAGTTGCTACATGTAGTATTCACAGTGAGATGGAACATGAGGGACAGAGAGTTTATTTCGCTTAAATGGTAATTCTACAGTTCTTATATTTAATTCTTGCACCATTTCATATCAGGTCGTGCTTCTTTCCGCTTCTTTACTATCATTACTATGAATATATTTTATTCCATACAGATGTTTGCTGCTTCAAAATTGAACAAGATCTGTCCTTTTGACTTGCTCTTCAAGGATGGGGATGATTCTAACATTTGTGGTGGTTTTGTGATCTTTTTCATTACAAGGTTAGTTCATTTTTTATTGACTTGTTTTCAAGCTGGTTTCCTCAACCTCACACACCCTTCTCAATACTCATGTTTTCTGTTCTACATCACGGATCCGGTGAAGGTAGAGGTGATTATTCTATATTTTTCCTTTTTTCTTTTTATATTGTGATTTCAAAGATCTTTTATTTTTTTAGATTTTCAAGGTTTTGGTAATGTTAAATGTTCAAGCCTCTCTGTTCTCCTGTTTTGTGGATTTTTAATTTCTCAACGTTCACGATTGTGCTAAGGATCTTTTGGTTTTATCGGTTTATTTTTGCATGTATTGGTCACATAATTTGCTGAAATGAGTTAGAACGAGTATCTTGACCCTAGGTCGCTTTGTCGCATTTGTTGACCAACAAGTGAGTTTCATTCTTTCTTAAACCTTTGAATGTGATTTTTCTTCTTCATGGAATTAACTCCTTTATAAATTTCCCGGATAATCACGTTAAGTAAAATTCCAGCATCTAGGATCATCAAACAAGTACAATATCAAATGTAACAAGTGATCATAGGATGATTTACGAGATAAACTGTAATGATTATTTAAAGATATTAATGAATATTTTGAGTTCTTGAATGAGTTTTTTCTTGCTCTTGAATGAGTTTCTTCTTCTAATCTGCCGTACATGTTTGGCCCCTTCTCACCTCCTACGAGTCGTCCGGCATAAAAGTCTTTTATCTTAATATTAGAAGCCATTAGAATTTTGGAAAAGTTGTGATACAAGAGTTGTGGTTTTACGCCCTGATCCAAAACTCGCGATATTTCTGGATTTTGACCCGCTCGGCCATGAGATCAACAATTTGAGACATAGCTCTTGAGTTTTAGGTCTAAAGTCAATCAATTATCTAATTATTTAATGCTTATGTAGTAATACCTTATAAGTTCTTTGCTCGCTTTAGAAATCTTGAGGAATTTATATGCAACTTGTTATAGGTACAAGACTGTTTGTTTGTTTGTTTAATTGTGAAATTGTTTTTTTTTTTTTTTTTTGATTTTTTTTCTTCAGATTTTCGCCTATAAAATGTTTTAACGCAAGGATAAGATACTCTGATTGGGGTTGTAAACGTGCAAGCAATGTCAAAATAAGGAAACCGAGTAGATCAAGAAAAGGTGCTAAAGTTACTTAACGTTGATGCTCGATGTGGTTAACTCCCTACAAGATGAAGGAAGACTATGGAGAGAGTAAGCTGCTAAAGCTATGAATTATCTTTGGGGTGAATCCTTCAACTTGACCAATTATTAGTTTTTCATGTTCGGTAACTCCCCCAAGCGCAACTACTGTTACTCTTGAATGTATCTAGATAAATTCGATCTATGTTTTCAACTCTTGAATATCAATTTGATTGTGGTGTTGTTTATGTTAACTCTGTTTTTTTGTGAGATTCTTGAAATTTATGACATTGATGGACATGCTTAGTACTTTACTCATATATGGGTAATCTATGACCTAAACATGGCCAACAATTTTGTCAAGTGTGTAAGAAAGTTGGTTACAGATCCCGACAAATGTTATGTTTCAAAAAATTCATAATCATGCATATGGAACAAATGACTATGTACCATACAATTGTTGCAAAAATCATGACAATAAAATTAAATCGGTTAATGACTATTTAAAAAACTGCGGCATATGGAACAAATGTTGGTAAAATGCCATAAAATTGTGTCATTCTATACGAAAACATGTCGGCAAATTTGCCACAAAGAAATTGCAATGTGACGGAAAAACCGCCATAAAAGAAATTCGACATATTAGGAAAGTGTCGACAAGGTGCCGCAAAAAAAAATCCAACACTTTTACTAAGTGCCATATAATTGCCACAAAATTTTAGCGACGGAACAAAGAAGTGCCGGAAACATTGCCGACACCAGTATTCACGACACTTATATAAACGCCATTTTATGTGTCGTGATTGTTTTTACGGCGCTCAATTCCTATTGTCCTGGCATTTATTTTGCGCCGCGAAAAGCCAAAAATGTTGTAGTGTTATGCAAAGCAGTGATAAAATATAATAAATAAAACCGATGTCAACCCCAAGTGCGAAGGTTCGCAGCTATAGTGATGAAACCGGGTTGTATCCGCAGGGACTTGTACGAAAATAGTGTTTTTGCTTTCGATTTCTTTTGTAAGGTTGATGACTACGATCTTGGATTAAAAAAACAATAAAACAAAGAGTTTGAAAATTGAAAATAAAAACTAGCACGTAACAAATCTTTCCGTAACAATTATAATTAAACAACTAGAAGCACCGTTGATCCACCACCCCACCGAAATTAACAAGAAAGACGCACATTCGTTTGCAAGCCTTGGATTATTATCTACTAAAAAGGCATTTCCTCTCTCGATTTAACACCGTTAACTAGTCCACCTCTCGATACAACTAACGAATTTACGGAACAAAGATATGGATATAAAATCCTAATCTAACAATATTCTCCCTCAACTTTCGTTTGTTAGAAGAAATATTATCACTCTCCTTCACGACAATCTATGAATTTATCAACTATCGTATGTCTAAATTCAATCAGCATGCAACACAAGTATAGTCATACACATTGCACATAGACAATTCAAAACATGAAGGAAGAACAAGAAACTTACTAGAACGAATAAATGCAAAAATCCTTGTTTATTCCGGTGATGGTGGCTTCACATTGGTGGTTCTAGCCTCGGGCCTTTAGCCACACATCTTCTTCAAAAACATCCTTATTTGCTGAATTGAAATTGAAAGAAAAATAAAAGAAAGACAATCTATGAATCTAATTTATTGCTAGTTGCTATACTAATTTTCTGATGTTTCTGGATGTCTGTTTCTGCTCGAATGGATGTTGCTTATATATGAGTTTGTGGCCGACATAGGGAAGGATCTAGAAAACGCGTCGAATTAATTAATTTCTGCAGCCTCGGTAGACCGAACCTCTTGGCTCGGTCGACCGAATAGAACGGCTCGGTCGACCGAGCGTGCCACTCTCTGCGTTCACACTGCGGCTTCAGAAACGTGTTCCCACTCCACTCTTTCGCATTGATCTGATTTATTCTTCAAATGCTGATCCGATTTTCTTCTTTATTTTGAAATCCTTGATTGAATGACATAAATCTTCTCAATAAATAATATCCCCTTGCATTTCTTTATTTTCTACAAAATTATTGTTACACCAAGTCATCGAGTAATAATAATAATAAAATGTGTAACAAAATAACATTTAATCCCAATATTTCCCCCTAATTAAATTATAAACCCTCAATGAACATTATTTGAATTTATTGGTTAAAAACATGCTTTTCTCATTTATTTCCTTTAAAAACAAGGTAAATTGTTTAGGGATTAAGCCCGAAAATATAGTAAAATATACCCTAAACATTAATCAAGTAAAAACTCGAAACCTTAGCAAAATCTATTTTCTAACCGGCAGTGGACCGGATCGATTGTAGGTAGTGCTTGAGGAGTCCGAGGTCGAACCCACAGAGATTGGCTTTGAGTACCATAGTTGACTTAGCACTCAGTTCAGGTCAACCAGAAAAATAGGATGTTATACTATTGCATAAAAGAAAGATTATACTAATCGGATTTCTTAATGATTAAAAGAGGTACAACCGAACTACGATCCAGCGGATTACTCTACCCTCGAACAAACTACCCTGGGGGTGTGCTTTACCTTCCTTGCATGAACGATAAAAACTCCGTATTGGAAGTGGACCTAATGACCAGGGTGTCAATCTAGTGCACAGGTAGGTGTCAAACTACCTTTTAAGCCAAAATGTCTACGGTCCCGAAACCCCGGTTCCCACACTTCGCCGCAACATACATTTATAAGCTAGTTGTGTGTGATGGTAAACTAAGTGATCAAGCTAGCTCAATTACGATTAAAGCAGGTTTCGTGGCATAAATTATCGATTAGAACATTTTATTACGTGCTACACTACCTCCCGGTTCATCTCCCAAATGGCGTTTCATCCGCTTTCACATAATTCGGCCGTACAAATGATTTAGCTACTCATTATCAAATTGAAACAATAAACGGTGCAGGAATTCATGATATAAACGATAAGAAAACAAGAAATCATACCCACTTTATTGAAGATTGATGAAGTACCAAAGTTGTGCTCACAAAAATCAAATCTTGACAATCAAAATGTAACGAATTGATGTTGTAATGTATCTAATGTAATGGAGGATCGAAAGACGAGAACAACGATATAAGGCACTTAATTCTACGCTTCCGGACAAAGGAAATCGCCCAAAAGAGGCTAACACTATCTAAAATCATCAAAGTCTGCTAAATAAAACGTTTGAGCTGCCCTTTTATAGGCTAGGGCAAAATTCAGCTTATCCGTACGGATAACAGGCTATCCGTACGGATGGTTCTTGATTCTCCAGGTTGTCCGTACGGCTGGAAGGTTGTCCGTACGGATATATCTCTGATCAAACCTTCTATTTTGTGTTCCCAGTGTCTGTCCGTACGGATAGATTTCTATCCGTCCGGATGGACCTCTACTGCACCAGTCTGTCCGTACGGATAAATTGACTATCCGTACGGATATATCTCTGCATGAAATCTTGATTCTGCCTGAGGGTTGTCCGTACGGACAGACTTTTGTCCGTACGGATAGATGCCTTCACTTCAAAAACTTCACTTTTTCCATACTTAACTTTCGTTTCTCGCCTTGGACACGTCTAAACTCAAAAATCATCGCTTTCCGGGCTCTTGACTCACCCAAATCCTACAAAAACATGGAAACAACAAGGAAACGCATAACCCCACCAAACTACGGGTGCTCGGGAAATGAGTATAACATGCTAAAAGTAGGCCGAGTTTACGGAACAACCGACAGTTACTCGCCGTGCAAAGAAAACCTCATTAACACTCATTATAGGGTCTAAACTCACCCGAAACATGCTAGAAACATGATAACCGTGGGTTAAACTGAACAAAAATGTATAGTAAAGTTGGTTCCTATCAGATCCCATAAAGATTCGAGGTATTTTCAAAAATACCTTTAATTATAAGAGTAAAGAATACAAATAATGATCATTGATCAACAATCAGACAAGGAAACTAAAAGCACAATGATTAACCCCTCTCAATCAATTCATCCTAGCTTGGTACTAATCAATCCAATATAACTAACGACACTCTTAATTACCTAATATACCAGCAGGGCTTTGAATCATCTAAGGTGGTGCTGGTTTTGTGCCCAAAAGATGGCTATCCAATTTGTGGCCTCGAACCACCACAAGAACGGAATATTCCACAATTGGTAGTTTTTGCAGTCCCCAGCTTTGAGTGAGAATACCACCAAAAGGAATGTTGGAGGAAGAGTGTTGACTAAAAAGAGTATGAAAATGACGATATCCGGCGGATGGCTGGTAATCTGTATGATTTGTGGAGGAGAGCGCCGGGATGGTCGGAAATTGCAGGCTTGCTGGTGGCGAATAAGCAGCACAGACATTAAGAGGAAGAATGGAACCAAAGGGATAGAAAGGGGTGGCGGAGCATGCACACCTTCACTATGAGAAGGATCGGAGGATCCTCCGGTATCCGAAGGGGCGGCAAACATGGCCACCGGAATACCAACTTTATATTTATAGAATACAGACAACATGTTTTTAGAAGCTTTCACTACATGTTTTCTATAATGGCATGAAAGATTGCAGAATCTATAACGCAATGGATGAATGGAAAAATAAAACAAAAGCATGAATTCTTTTTTTTATCCGGAGAACGGAAGCCCCGAATCCACAACATGCCATCAAGTTCCCCTGAACGAATCCACACATTGGCTGAGACATTTTGCTTATAAATGTTAGAGTAAAATTGTGACGACCCTTCTTGAATATCAAGTATTTATCTGGTTAAAAAATCTGGCATGTATATAATTAAAACTTAATTTAATTATATACGTAAGTCTTACGAAATCAAAATCAGAGTTTAAGCGGAAACATGTAAAGACTCAGGTTAATAAAATGACATTTAACATCTTTTATAACGGATCATCCAGGATTGATGGTGATTTGTGAGAAGAACATGTATTAATCAATCAAACAAGTACATAAACAAGAAAAAAAACACAGATTTAAAGTGGTTTCCGACAATTGTCGACTACTCCACAGACAAACAAGGATATTTTATTATTCACAGAAAGCAACACAGATTTTAGCTTTTGGACCCTTAGGACCCTTCTTGGATTTCTTCTTTCAAAATTCCATGATCCTTTGCTGACTCCACTGGCCACCAATCCAGCAGACTGACTGTCCTTCCTAGAACCAGATGCCTTATGGCGTAGCTCTCAAGCATGCAGTGAAAATCTTGCTTCCTCCAATGACACTGAGTCCTTCCCAACAATAAAGGACCGCACAAAGTTCTCATATGACGCAGACAATGACACAAGTAGGATCAATGCAGCATCTTTATCTTCAATCTTCACATCAATATTCCTTAGGTCAAGCAATATTGTGTTCAGCTGGTCTAGATGATTCCTCAGCTGAGTGCCCTCATGCATCCTCAAACTAAACAGACGTTGTTTCAATAACTTGTTGGTTAGAGAGTTGTCAAGTATAGACTCTCAAGTTTGGACCACTGCTTCTCTGCCTCTTCAGCAACCTCTGTATCATTATCATCTGACAAGCCGTTAACGGTGATTTTTACGATATATATGATATTATTTCGTAACAATTTCCTTCGTGTTTTATTACTTTTTATAGAAAAGTAAGTGTTTAAAGGATTTATTGAGAGAATGCATATGAAATTGGTTTAAATGCAAAATCGAGCTTATTACGTGGTTTTATTGGTGATTTTTGTATGGTTTTACACTTTGCACTTTTATATCAACTTGTAGGTGCAATTGCATGGAAATGAATGAGCTTAAAGGATGTCCAACTGAATATTAAGTGGAGAGAAAGGTGCATATTGAACTTGGAGTGAAGATAAGGAAGCTTTGAAGAACTAAGCGCGCTTATCTCTGTCCAACTCGGATCAAGGCCCGTAAGCATGGATCAAGCGCCCACTGGAGCTACTCAATTCAGAAAGCATGATTTTTACCCAAATCGGCGTCTGTAAGACGTGGATCAAGCGTCCAGGAGGAGAAGTTGATTCGAGATTGTGAGATATTTGGTGAACGAGCGCCCAAAAAGTAATAGGACGGGCGTCGATCCGGCTTCGGCCCGACTCGAAGAAATCGGCAAAGATGGGACGGGCGTCCGACAATCCAGACAGGCGTTCACCCCTTTAATCGGCGTCCGAATCCTTGGACGGGTGTCCAAGCACCGCCAGCCTAAACCGACTTCAAAATCTATAAATAGCTGCGTTTTTCTCAACCTTAATGACACACAATTCACCCCTGGCCGCCTCAGGCCCCTTGGGGGGGCGACTTTTCTGAGTTTTTCCCCTACTTTAAACATCTTTTATTTTACTTTTTACTTATAGTATTTGCATATAAACGATGAATAAAGGCTAAGCGATTTGAACAAGCGTGTGAAGCCAATCTCTGCAACAACTTGATTTCGATTCTTGGATGCTTTGTGAGTTTTAATTAAAGTTTGTTTCTTTATTATGTGTTTATTTGATTTTGCAATTTATATCGAGAGATGGTTGCTTTGTGATGTTTAACGTTTGATGAAAATCGTTGTTAAACCTAGATCACCGTAGTAAAGATTAGATTTTTAACCTAAAAATAACGAGAGTTGTTAGGTTAAATTTCTAGTTTGCTAGATTGAGAAATCTTACACCTTTGTTATGGAAGCGTTAATCTTTAAGATCGAGAGATGAAAGATTAATAGGCGAATTATCTACGAGAGTAGAAATTCATACCTTTGATAGGTGAACCACATCTTTATTAAATCTTCACTAAACGATCTAGGGTAGAAATTGAGAGTTGCGAGATAGGTGGATCATTGCTTGTTCCTCGTTAACTTAATTGAAAGAATCATTGTGCCTTGTTCTTCGTTGCTAGCTTAGAATTTTATTTTTCTTTTTAGTTATAGAATAGATTTATTTAGTTTAGATTTAGGTTTCGCAACTATATTTCCTGGCTTTGGATTGACAACCCTCTGTCCAGTTTATTATTTTCGTTTTAGTTTTGTTTTGTGTTTTTCGTGACAAATCTTTAGAAAGATTAATAAACTAGATAAACAACCTCGATTCCCTGTGATTCGACTCCGGTTGTAGCTACTATACTACGATCCCTGCACTTGGGGTAAACCGGATTATTTTTATTACTTGTTTGTTTTCCTTAGATAAAATCCGAGACACAAGCACAACATAATTTTTGAATGTGCTTTCTCCTCCAGACTGGCTCTCTCAGTAGCACTCCCTACTGTTGATTTAGAAAAGGGACCCCATGTTGTATCAACAGAGAACGCATCTTGATCTGCCACATATTAAAAAAAATTCTTCCTGTAAACTTATCAATATTGACGTTTAAAGCAGACATCTTTCTCACCATAAAAGCTTGCGTAGATCCCAAATCCTAGCGTCAATTATGACCTTGGTGCCAATCTACCTTTCTTCGAACAGATAAATAAATTTCTTGATGAACCTGGACGCTTCGATACCAGTTTGTTATAACAGATCGATCAAGAAGTGATCGTGATTGTGAATGTAGATAAATAATTAACAAGTAAACAAACACAGAAACAAGATGAACACAAATTTAACCTGGTTTCCGGCAATGTGCTGAATTCTCCATTGACAAACGAGGATTATTTTATTTTCATGAGAAAGTTACAATTTACAAAAATTACAGATGGTATTGATAGCCTTGGGAATCCAACCCTAACCGACTAAACAGTCAAACTAGATAATGACTGAAATACCCCAGAAGTAACTTTACCAAAACGGAAAACCATGCAGACGTGTTCTCTAAGTAATGCAGGGAACTAACTCAGCAAACCAAAACTCAGTAGATGATCAGTCAGCTGACTTCATTCAGCAGAACACCAGACTCAGCAGCCAACCCAACGCAATGTTGACCAGATCACAGTTTCCCAAGGCTCAGCTGAACATCACACTTAGCTGACCAAACTTAGCAGCATAGTTTAAGTCACCATTACAATGATCCCAACTGTTAAAAAAACAAACAAACTATATAAATATGACTGTAGTAATTAAGAGATACTCACAAGGCTGATTGTATCTCTAAATCTGTAATTTTGATCATCATTATTTGATCTCACATAAATCTGTAAGAAAAACGATTTTTACCGCTGTAAGGCTTCAAATCCAGCACACACAGACAAATTCTTGCATATCTTGAATATGTAAACTTTCAGAAGTTTGTTTGTGCAACATGTAGCAATCATGAGCCTAAGACCTATAATTAGGCAATCAAGCAAGAATGTCGGAAAGAGGCTATGCAGAAAGAGTTTGATGCACTATAAGCAACAAAGGCTTGGGAAATTGTAACCTTGCCACCTGGAAAGTCTACCATTGGTTATAAGTAGTGTACAAGAAAAAATATCTTGCTGATGGATACATAGAAAGGTATAAGGCTAGGTTAGTAGTAAAAGGCTACAGACAAACTTATGGTATTGACTACCAAGAAACTTTTTCATCAGTAGCAAAAGTCACTACCATTAGAACATTGCTAGCCTTAGCAGCTTCTAAAAGATGGAACATACACCAAATGGATGTCAACAATGCATTTCTAAATGGTGAGCTAGATGAAGAAGTTTACATGGATTTGCCAATGGGACTTCAAACAGACAAGCCTAATCTAGTTTGTAGACTTACAAACTTTTTGTATGGCCTAAAACAGGCTAGTAATCTGGTTTAAGGTCTTGGTCCTCTTTACAGACTGTGTTGCCTGTTGTTATTAATTCTGCACATGATGAAGTTCGTTTGGATAAGGATAACACCTGCTGTTAATTTTCAGATTTCTTGACTTATTTTCATTAATTTATATTTTGCAGATCTTATTTTGGTGGGGGTATTTTTGTGGCTTCTACCCCTGTCTTAATTCTTAAAAGGAGCTGAATGGCTTGTTATCTTTGTCCAGTTTTTCTTACATTGTTGCTTGTTTTTTGCAGTGGCATACCATTGCTTTTGATTTCATTCGAAAGAAACCTTTTTTTTGTGGGTCATAATTATGTTCTTAGATTAATGCTCATATTAATTTATCCTTGAGCAGGAATCATAAAATAAGAAATTTGGCAATGTGAGAGGATATAGGTCATATAAGAAAGTTACAATTATGTTCTTCTCCTGTTGTTAAGGGTCTTTTTGTTAAAGAATCTGCTCCTGATGTGCCTTTAACTCAAGATAGTGTTCTTAATGATGTATCCACATGCTTAGGCAGACATATCCACTGTAGTAGCTAGTGGTGGTTAGACCGTCCTATCAACATGTCTCTGGTTTAGATTGCCCTTTCCATTTATGTTTTCTTTGTTTTTATTCGCGTAATGATCATATCTTCTTTCTGCTACATTGTGTTGCTCTTGATTTTATTTGGTGGTTAATGTGGTGATCAAGGATTTCTTGTTTTGTAGCTTACATGCCCACGGAGCAAGAAGCATATGTTGTTGAGGTATTGCACCATCTTTTTTTTTCCAGATTCTGCACTCACTTTACCTTATGCCCATTATAGTATTGACAAAACTTCCAATGTCAGTTTCTTTATAGTATGCTTTTGTTTCTAACCATAACATATGGTTGTAGTATGCTTTTGAGCTAACTTATAGTATGCTTATTATGAAATTTGTGTGTAACATATCTTAGTGCGCTTTTGATATGATTAGTGACTTATATGTGTGCTCAATAATTTTGATTATGTGTTAATTTGCAGAAATGCTCTTTGACCGCAACAAGGACTATGAATTCATCTCTCATGGTAATTATGATTTCCATTATTGTATTCTATGGTATATAAATCTGTTTCGTGAAATGCTTCTGAAGTATAACGAGTATCAAAGTGTTATTACTTTCCAACATATAAGAAAGCAAACAGCGGTAAGAGAATTTGTCACCTTTCTTAATAGTTTTTGCTTGTTACTTTCTGTCATTTTCAGTTTGGGAGTTGGATGTTCCTAGTGAAATAGATGAGATTAGAAGCTTATATCAGTAAGTAAATGTTAGTGGACAAATGTTTTGTGATAAATAAAATGCTTATATCAGTAAGTATATGTTAGTGGACAAATGTTTGGCAGGTTTCACCGTATAGTTTCCTTTTTAAGGATGAAAGTGTGATCCCCAAGCATTTATGTCACAGATTTGCAGTGTCCTTTGTTGTGTTGTTGATTGTGTCTGTGCTAGAAAAGTTTCTCAGCTTTGTGTGTAATCCACTAATCTGTCAGAAAGTCAGTGCTGCCATTGTGATTGGTTTGATAAGCCAAGTCACTGTCTTTGTGCAAGGCTGCATCACTGATTTCTCACTAAGCTGTGGATTGAACTCCTCACTGAAAAACTTGACTCTACCTGAAAAACTTATTCTTGAGAAAGATACATAGCTACATTATGCATAAAACAGCCTTTCAGGATTGAAATAGGTTTTCCATCTAAATTTCTATGTTTGCATTTCTCCTAAGGTATACTTCCCGATCTTTCTTTCCTTTTTTTTTAGGTTGTTGAAGAAGGAATATTCCATGTGGGGACTCAACCTTTGAAAATAATTTTAGTTAAAAATCAAACCACCGTGTAAAAAAGTCACTTAATCCATAGTTACCGCTATTCTTTCTATTGTTGCAGCTTCTTTATCTATGAGCCTATAGATTAATTTACAATGTTTCTTATTTCTTAGGTTCTGCTGTTCATGTTTTCCTTCTGTCTTGTTAAGGGTCATGTTTGGTTAAGTAAGACTCATATGTCAAAGATGCTTGTCTATGAGCCTAAGAATGCTTATGTTTTACATAATATAATTTTTCTTTCTTGTTATGATATTTACAGCTTGAAATATGTGGTAATTTTCGAAGGGCTTGGTCTCTCTTGCTGCTATCTTCCTCTCCAGGCCATTCATTTCAAGGTATTCTTCTAAACATTAATTAAAAGTGTCCATAAGTATTAGATGTTATTTTCTGTTGAAACTCATAAAAAACAGGGGAAATGAGATCAATAAGTGTGATCGATTATGGCCTCTGTATCTTTTTTGGACTTTAGGTCCCCATAGAAAGATTAAAATTATCAAGTTCGTGTATTTTCACGGTTGCTTTCGAATAGATAAACAATTCAGGATATATTTCTTTTGAATTAGTGCACTTGATTGACATTAAATCATACATTCAAAAGATACGCTTCTCCTCATTATATATCTTTAACCTGTTGTATTGATAATATTCTTTTGAGTCGTCTTGTTAAACCCACTTTCACATCTTTCTTACAATCTATTTTTGTTGCCTGCTAATAGTCTAGTTAGACCTGAAGTTCTGTTTGTCTATGGTTCATCCTTGTGTTTTTCTTGAGCCTTGGAATTTGATGTTAGTCTGTTGTGGATAAGGTTCTTCCCGAACCTGTCTGTTTACCTTGATAATCTGTTTTGGGCTTGTAGATTAGCTCATTTGTATTTTTATTGACAGTCGTGCGACTTTGTAGGTAGGCATCGAGGTCATACCACTGTAGTAGAAACAAGTGCCGCACGTGTGACTTTGTCATCCACCCAGCCATCCTAGACATCGTTTGTCTCCCGAAAAGACCATGAGACTTTGTTGAATGAATCCTCTATTTTGATGTCATACATCAAGGAGAAGGATCCAGATGCATGACTGGAAGATTTTCTAATACCTGATCGGTTAGCTTCTTGTGCTCCTCCATCGATTCGTCTTGCGTCTGATAGGGATGATGTAGCTTATTTACATGATATTTAGTCAATTATGTTGGCATTGGACATTTACTTGCATGGATTTCAAGTTATTTTGGCATTGTAATTAGTGATGGGTCAATAGCCTTATAATGAGGAGATGTATCATAAATATTTCATGGTTTAATGAGGAGCAAATGGTCTTTTAATGAGGAGTTATGTTGTATTGAATTTTTATTTAATGAGGTGTAAATGACTAGATAATGAGTATATTAGTGGTCATTAAAAATAATTTTAATGAGGAGTAAAGTCATCATTAAAAACATTTTTATGAGGAGATTAGTCGTCATAAAAAATATTTTAATGAAGAGAAATTCCGTCATTAAAATAATTTTAATGAGGAGGATATATTCTCATTAAATGTATGATATAATTAATGAGGAGATTCAATTCTCCTCATTATATACCTTTAACGAGAGAAGCTGCAATCAGGAGTGGTTTCTCCTCATTAAAAGTGTTTAATGATGAGAAATGGACAATTAATGAGGAGAATTCTCCTCATTACAAACCGAATTTCTTGTAGTGCATTAACACAAATGGGATTCGATGAGACTGTATTTTATGGGGTTTTTTGTGCTTATTATTTATCTATTTTGTCGGAGATGCTCTGTTTCGGGTATGTTTTTGATGATTTTTAGGTTTTAAGAGCTCAGAAGAGATGAATGAGGAATTCTGGATGTATAGAGCAATGTTCGAATGTTTTGTGCGAGAAGAGAGGAAAGCGCCATGTGAAGAATCGTGAATTTCAGTTTTCGCGTATTTCTGGATCTCGACTAACAAAAAGAAGACAAAGTCTGTCAAAGCCAACCGTGGATTTTCGCTCTTTCAACACATATGACTTTTATTATCAGAAGGACCCTTCTTATTATTATTATTATTATTATTATTATTATTATTATTATTAGATTTATTTTGTTTAAATAATCTGTGGGCTTGGCCCACTTAGCAATTCACATGCGTGAACTAGCCGGATGTAGTATATAGCTTATGTTGGGAGACAGATATGAGGTAAAGAAGAATGAAAAAAGAGGAGGACGATGTGAACGGAGGCTGTGCATTCCTGAAGCAAGTTGCCGGCAGCTTTGTTTCCTTCTTTATTTTGTGTATTCCGGAGGTATAATTTTGCTTCGTCTTATTTTATTTTTATGTGTAGTTAATTTTCTTTTCTAGTTAATTAATTGTTAATTTCTCGATTGCTATAGATTGTGAGATCGAATTGGTTGTACTCCTCGATTAAATTGTTAGTATTTGCTTATTTTCTGATTTCATTGACTCGTGATCATGATATGTCGTTTGATTATTTAGGCCTGATCGTTGAGTGATTATTTTGATCTATTACCAAAAATCGAATCTAGGCGATTTTCAATAAAGATTTGATTTTAAGTGGTAAACAACATATTGCTTGCTGGTTCGTAGCCCGTAGGATTCCCTGTTGTGAAAATAAGTGATCTAGGTTAAAGTTAAACCGATGTGCGTTAATACCTAGAATTAGGTTTTTTTAAGCATTAATGCGATTGTTCTCACCAAACCTCTGGCGATTGTTGAGAAGTGTGATACACAGTTAGAGAATAAGTAGTCGTGATTGTGCTGTTTATCGAATATAGGAAAATTTGTTGCTTGGCGATTATCGGCAACTATAACTAATTTATTAATAATTTAACAAGTCATCTTTGCATCAATGACCGATTGTATGAATTGAGGGGGAAATGATTAATTAGCTAGAACTTTCTTTATTTATTCTTCTCTATTTTATTTCTTCTTAGGAAATTAAATAAAAACCCAAAATATTGTTAGTTTACAAAATTTAGAAGAAATAAGTCCACCGTTCCCTGTGGGTTCGACCCCTGCTTCCGTTATACTAGCTATGGAGGTTGTAGGTGATTTATCTTTGGTGGTTTGACGACCCACCAGGATTCATCCAATCACCCATGATCACAGTCTATTTACAAAGGGTACATGCAAGGATTTTATAGTATTACTTGTCTATGTGGATGATATAATAGCAACCAACTCCACTATGGCTCCAATTGACGAGGTTAAACAGGTACTCCACAAGAGATTTCAGATCAAAGACATTGGGGATCTAAGATACTTTCTAGGAGTTCAAGTTGCCAGGTCAGATAATGGTATATGTATATATGAACCAAAGAAAATACACTCTAAATTTGTTACAAGAATATGGTTTTCTAGAGGCAAACCAGTCACTACACCAATGCATTCCAAGAAAAAGTTGACTTCTGGTGATTCTGAATTAAAGGAAGATAATACCCTATGCAGAACAATTGTTGGCAAGTTAATCTACTTGTCCTTTACTAGACCTGATATAGCATATGAAGTGCAACAACTCGGTCAGTTTTTGGCACATTCTACAATCAACCATATGCAAGCTGCATAGAGGGTTCTAAGATACCTCAAAAGCAATCTTGCTCATGGCATAATATTTGAAGCTGATAATGATCTGATCTTAAAAGGACATACATACTCAGATTGGGCAGGATGTGAAGACGGTAGGAAATCCATATCAGGCTACATTATGTTTCTTGGATCTACACCAGTCTCATGGAAATCAATGAAATAAAGTACAAGAGCAAAAAAGCTCTTCTGAAGCAGAATATAAGGCAATGGCTAATGCCGAATGCGAGTTGGAATGGCTAGCATATATCATGAAAGATCTACAGATACCTATTCCCCTACCTATTTTCAATTAAAGAACCGAACACATTAAACTTGATTGCCATATCACCAGATCCAAGGTTCAGGCAGGGTTCTTAAACCTGATGGCTGTCAGAACTTCAAACTAGCTTGCAGATATTCTGACAAAGCCACTAGATGCTCCCATTTTTCACTACTTCTTGTCAAAGTTGGGGGTGTACTCAATCTTTACACCACCAAATAATAGCATCTTGAAGTGATCAATGGAGGTTCGAGTCCAAGCGTCCATTGCATCTTCAGTTTGAGGGGGGTATTGAAGCTTATACTAGCATCTTGAAGTGATTAAAGGAGGTACAAGTAGACATTTCACCAAACACTTAACTTAAGATTAGTTGTTAGGTAGTTATTTAGTTATAACCGACCCCTAACGTACTCCTGTATGCATAGCAGCTCCCAATATATACACCTATATAAAAAATGTAAGAGCATTGATTCTCGTTTTTCAGGATTGTAAAGTTGGGGATAGCTGCTGTTTTCTTCATGATCAAAATGTTTCCTCATTAGTTCTACTTTCCTCTCATTATTGAACTATTCTTCCTCATTAATGAAGGTCATTTCACTTTCTTGTGTTTTTGTGTGTTCATTCTTTCTAGTATGATAAATTCCACACAAAAGGTATCAAAATATAAATTCAAACAAATAACGCAAGCTTTGAGTACCTCCGATGGTGGAGATACACCCCAATTAATCAAACCTTCCACGAACATTTTCACATCCATTTTTAAAAGACTATCGAAAATATTATGTACCATATGAGATTGCCCATTCCGGATGATTATTTCAACCATTATGAAACATGAATCCTGGACGATCAAAATAAATGTAGTGTGTAATATATTCACCTTACCCTTGTTTGAGAAATTAAAAACAATTGACATTTTATCTGCTAACTGAAGTTTTCATTTTCTATAGTACAAATGGAGAAAAGTTCAAACTGAATTTGCATTGATTTTATTGAGATACGACTTAATTAGACAACAAACATAACGGCCGCAGAAAAAAAGAACACTATAATAAGAGATGCTTAATTACTACTAGGTAGCAAGTATCTCTAAATCAGTAATTTTGATGATTCGGCAATTTATTTAATATGAAAAACACTGTAATGAAAGATATTTTCGCCTATAAGGCTTCGAAATCAGATACGAAATACATTTTTTGGGTTGTAGACGAAGACCGATAATGATACGATCCCAACATATATTTTATCACAATATTACGACACCTATAGATCATTGATAATAGCATGACTCATGAGAAGAACATGAGTACGTATCAGCTAATCAAGGATCGTTAGTGTCTCAATATTATGATACAAAATATATAGTTACCGTATGATCAGTAAACGGAGCCTCAGTTTTAAGGGCAACCAGCGTATAATTGTAAAGGAAGCAGTTACAAGAATAGCAACACGCATAATAGCGATATCTTTCCTCATGCACCCTTAAATTATGATAAGTCCACCATATGTGGTTATTAATTCTTGGATCGTTTTGGCCCGTTTTAATGCCTATTTTGTGATATTCATATGATAAATTGCCTTTTTGGACTAGATTACTGCTGTGGCTTTGATATTTTGCAGATATGATGAATCCGAACATAAAAGGCAATGAAAATGAGCTAAAAAGGAGTCAAAGTCGTGGAGGCATGAAGAATCACACCCAGGTGTGAAAGAATGAATAGGATGTGAAAAAATGCAGAAACTATTCAGAATTTCTACAGGCCAACGAAATGTTCTGATTGGTGGACACAACTTCCGACGTAATTTTCATGTTGTGCAAATTTGGTTGGAAAGAAGATTTACACGTGTATTTTTAGGGGATTTTATTTTAGGAGATAAATTACACAATTTGAATTAAGAAAAATTCCTATTTATCCTAAAATAATTTCCTTAAATTGGAAAATCATCAGAGACGCGAATTACATACTTTTAGGCGTGAATTGCAAATTCCCAATCCCATCTACTATTTTTCTCCCAACTTTTGAAGAACAAGATTTTTGCTTAGGGCTCGAGAACGAAGAACGGATCGTGAATTTCTTGGTTATATGATATTTGTGAGACAATTCTATTTCCTTTCTCTTAATTTTCTTCCTTTTATTTTATTTTTACGTTTCACAATGCCTAAATCCATGCTTTTTGTGATCACTTTGATTATGCGCGAGTAGATTTAATTTTCTAGGATTAGGAGAGCCCGGTAAATGGATATATTGAGTTAAAGATTCGAATTTTCCTATTATTATGAATCAATATGCCTTTGTATTGATTTTGGTGTTCTATTTCGTTTGAATATATGGATTGATGGATCAAAAGATGAATTTCCATAGGTTTATATGAAGAATTTATTATCAATTAGGTGATGGACTGAAAGGAGAAGTTTAATTGATAGGTTAGAACCCTAATTTCAATCAAGAAAATTCATGAGAACAAAAGTTAATTGAAATTTCTTGTCGCAATAAGAATAATGATGTTTTAATGGGTCTAGATTAAGTTAATGAGCGAGAAATCGGATTTAATATTAATTTAGGCACGATTAATAGTAGTTCGAAAGAATATTGTTAGTCACTTTTGATTATTCGTCAACATAAGTAAAAATTCATAATAAATGGAAATGTCGTTGTAAAAATCATATATTCATTACTGTGGTAATCCAACATCCTAAAAGTTCTTCCAACTTGGTCTTTAGCAATTTCTTGGACTTGCGTTGAGTTTTAAATAAGACCTTAGTTTTAGTTATTTTATAATTCAAAACACCAAAATTTTATTAGTTTAGCTAATATAAATTGATAACTATTCGGTGATTGTCCCAAGTCCCTGTGGGATCGACATCCTAAATACTACTCGATAAGCCGTGCGCTTGCGGTAGCAGTTAGTGATTAAAGTTAAAATCACACAACAAGTTTTCTGGCGCCGTTTCCGGGGACTTGAGTGTCAACATCGAGCCAGTTGTTAATTTTGTTAGACTATACTTTCTCACCATAGCAAGCTGCACCTTGCTACGGTGAGACCTTTTTGCTTTTGCTTTTTTCTTTTTCTTTTTCTTGTGCAGAAAGTAGAAGTGCAGTGCTTGATAGATTCATTATTCTCTGGATTCGATGCTTATGAGCAATCAACTAATGCGAGGATGTATGGATATGGGTTTTATCAGCTTCATGTGAGATGTTCGTATTGTGGTGGAAACCATTGTGAAGCTCGGTGCAATGGAGGTTATTCATCTCAGCAATGGAATACTTATGACAATTATGGTGCGAGTTATGAGAATCATTTCCAATATAGCCACAACTATGCACCAACATACAATGGTGGGAGGAGTAACTATCCTTATTCTCCATGGGGTCAAGATCAAAGCAATTGGCAACAACAAGTGTTCCCTCACTCAGAGCCCAAGTCTAACATTGAAATTTTGTTAGAGAAATCTATAGAGAGCAGAGAGAAATTTTCTAGAGAAATGGCACACCTATTGTGTCTTGCTCCAGAAAAAAGGGAACTGACTTTGGGAGAATTGGTTGCACATAATCGCCATGTTCTTGAAGATGAAAGGGAAACGGAGATGATGGCGATTCAAGAGCCGGGGGCCGACCTTGAAAGTCGTGGGGATGAAAACTGTGATCCTTATGAGATCCCACATTGTCATGATCTAAATGTTTTCGGTGATGATTTCTCGAAGACTGCTGAGTGTTTAGGCCTCCGAATTAACAGTGAAGCCACATGGAAATTCGAACCATCTTCACAAGATAACGGTGCAATAATTCCAAATTCAACATTGATGAGCCAAGAAAAGGATGAAAAGGGAGGTAACAATATTGTTCTTGATTCTAATTCATTTGATAATGCTAGTTATCCGTCCTTGAATAGTGATGTTGAATTCATTAATGTTGAGCATATCGAGTATATAGATGTTGCACCTCTAATAGACCATATTTCTCTTAGATTTGTCATGAGCATTGATAAAGAGATTAATAAATTGTTAAGTGGCACCTCGTTCCTTAGAGTTAAAATGATTAATCGCTTTTTAAGAAGACGTGATTATAGGCTCCCAATGCAATATCTGAAAATCCTTGTTAATATCCTTGATATGTGGAAAAAAATGCAAAGGGATGCCCTTCTTTGGTTTAGTCCTCCTTGAAAATGGTGTTTACAGATAGTCCAGCTGAAGACTATAAATTCAGAATGTGTTTTTCTTTTTTCTTTTTTTTTTCTTGTTTAATGAATAAATAACGGAATATAGTTTTCTTCTCGGTGCATTGGTCTTGGTTTGTTTTGTCTTGTGTCATCTTGGTTTTTGGTGTCGGTTTTTGTAGCCAGGTAACTTGCAAAAGAGGAACTTGCGGATTCAGAGGCCATGGAGTGGAATAATTAGCATTGAGAAAGCCACGATCGAGGTGAAATGAAATTTCGAGATGTGATTTGAGACCGTCTTTTAAAGCGAAACGGGGGAGACTAAAAGATAAATAAATATATAAAATTGCAGCAGCTTTGCTTTCAAAAAAAAAAAAAAAAACAAAAAAGGGTCACAATTAACGTGAGTTACACACTAGGGTGTGATTTTTATCACACCCTATGGTTCTCATGTCTCAAGAAAAAAAATTAAAATATAAAATAAAAAAAAATTAAAAAGAAAGAGACGTACCTGTTGCCAAAAAAAAGGAGGAGAAGCGTACGTATCAATTTTTTTTTTTTCTATTTTACTATTATTTTTATTTTTATTTTTTTTCTTTTCTTTTCCTCAAATCTCAACAAAAAAAAAAAAAAAACGTACTGCTAGTTTTTTTTTCTTTCCATTTTTTTTCTATTTTATTATTATTTTATTTTCTTTCCTCAACCTTCTTCAAGCCTCCCCTGTACACCAAAATTCTTCCCACCACCTCCGGTCAACCACCATTCCGGTCACCGGAAAGCGACCACCCTACCTTTCCGACCACCACCGCTTGCCGGAATCCGGCCAATGACCATCATTAACACAGATTCTTCGAGAGCTGAACGACGTGCTTGCCCCCCTGCTTGCTCGTGCTCCCTCTTCGATCCGTCTGACGTTCTGGCAACACGATTCGGTGAGTTTCATTCCTACCCTCACTTGCATTTCATTTATTTACATTGGGGACAATGTAATATTTACGTGTGGGGGCGGGTCACTTGTGTAGTTTCCTTGGTTGCTATTCGAGTCTTTTGTCTAAGGGTCAATAAAAAAATAAAAAATAAAATTTAGGGGTCAATATAAATCTTAAAGTCTTAGTCAGTGTCAGTCGTGTCAGTTTGTGTCATTTTATCTTGATGGTTTTGGTGATCACACATAGCTACTTTAAATGAGGTTTGCAATGCATGAAAATGATATGGTTTGTTCTGACAAGAGAAATGCATGATATGGAGTGAAAAATCCTTTTTAGACTATCATGTTTTAAAGTGCCATTATTTTCTTTAGGAATTAATAGAGTCTGAGTGAATAGACATTATTGACCCGGTGAGGTATTGTTTCGACCATTTGACTGACCACTTCAGTCTCACCCTAAATTTATGCGTATTTTCTCTCCCTTGGATTTGTTCCTTTAGAACTTGTGTTGAGTCTTGTTGACGTTACTTTGGTATGTGCAAACATGTAGAAATGATTGAGGCATTCGTTTCTACCTTCCACTACATTATATACCTTATACCTTTCGAGCTTGATCTTTATTACACTATTTTTCCCACTTTATCTCACTTCCACTACATCATACATTGAACAATCCCTAAAAGAGGTAGCCCAATTCTTTTCACCCAACCATAGGACTATTTGGGGCATGTGGCTATTAAATTTCTTGTACGCATTATGCAATGATCAAGCTTGGGGGAAATCCATACCGGTACTACGTGTTCGTTTCTTAGATTGAAAAAAAAAATATATGAAAAAAAAAGAAAAAAAAATAGGGAAAAAAAGAAAAGAAAAGAAAAAAAGTCAATAAAGGAGGCAATCTAAAAAATAACCTCCTAAATCTAGTTTGTTTTAATTATTAGGAATAAAGAGGGAGTTGTATCATTATTCTCCCAAAGTAGGAAATTTATCCTTTGTATTTTCTTTGGTTTGGAAATAACGCGTTGGACCCCCTTGCACTTGTGTGATGTTGAAGTTTAATAATCATGTGTCTCGCTAGTTCTAATGGTTTTGCCATCTCTTATACATTTTCCTACACCTATCACTTATCACTTTCTTTTTCTTACTTGGGCTATCCTCACTTACCATTTTTTATTTCCCCCAAAGACCTTATGATTTATGTGTTGCACAATGCCTTGGTGATTGATATGAGACGATATACAAGCATATAGTAGGGCATTTTCAATGGAATGAGCTTGAGAGTTTAGCCACCCTACAAATATTGAGCGTTGAGTGATTTATCCCGTGAGGATCTATTTGCTTGGTCTATGTTGTTTTCCATTGACAATTTTTGTTCACTTTTGCTCATGATACAATAAAAAGGATTAGTTAGTCTATATATTGTGTTTTGAATGTTGGGATGAACTTTATTAATGCTCGTGTGTTGTGCATCTTTGTCTAATGCTATGTCATGTGTGATCTTCTTAGTCCGTCTAGTCTTGAGTCCTTTTATTTGCTTGGGGACAAGCAAGGTTTAAGCTTGGAGGAGTTTGATAAGTCCACCATACGTGGTTATTCTTGATCGTTTTGGCCCGTTTTAATGCCTATTAATTTTGTGATATTCATATGATAAATTGCCTTTTTTGACTAGATTACTGTTGTGGCTTTGATATTTTGTAGATATGATGAATCCGAACATAAAAGGCAATGAAAATGAGCTAAAAAGGAGTTAAAGTCGTGGAGGCATGAAGAATCACATCCAGGTGTGAAAGAATGGAAAAGGGTGTGAAAAAATGCAGAAACTATTCAGAATTTCTACAGGCCAACGAAATGTTCTGATTGGTGGACACAACTTCAAGCGTAATTTTCATGTTGCGCAAATTTGGTTGGTAAGAAGATTTACACGTGTATTTTTAGGGGATTTTATTTTAGGAGATAAATTACACAATTTGAATTACGAAAAATTCCTATTTATCCTTAAATAATTTACTTAAATTGGAAAATCATCAGAGACGCCAATTACATACTTTTAGGCGTGAATTGAAAATTCCCAATCCCATCTACTATTTTTCTCCCAACTTTTGAAGAACAAGATTTTTGCTTAGGGCTCGAGAACGAAGAACGGATCGTGAATTTCTTGGTTATATGATATTTGTGAGACAATTCTATTTCCTTTCTCTTAATTTTCTTCCTTTTATTTTATTTTTAAGTTTCACCATGCCAAAATCCATGCTTTTTGTGATCAGTTTGATTATGCGCGAGTAGATTTAATTTTCTAGGATTAGGAGAGCCCGGTAAATGGATATATTGAGTTAAAGATTCGAATTTTCCTATTATTATGAATCGATATACCTTTGTATTGATTTTGGTGTGCTATTTCGTATGAATTTATGGATTGATGGATTGAAAGATGAATTTCCGTAGGTTTATATGAAGAATTTATTATCAATTAGGTGATGGACTGAAAGGTGAAGTTTAATTGATAGGTTAGAACCCTAATTTCAATCAAGAAAATTCATGAGAGCAAAAGTTAATTGAAATTTCTTGTCGCAATAAGAATAATGATGTTTTAATGGGTCTAGATTAAGTTAATGAGCGAGAAATCGGATTTAATATTAATTTAGGCACGATTAATAGCAGTTCGAAAGAATATGGTTAGTCACTTTTGATTATTCGTCAACATAAGTAAAAATTCATAATAAATGGAAATGTCGTTGTAAAAATCATATATTCATTACTGTGGTAATCCAACAACCTAGAAGTTCTTCCAACTTGGTCTTTAGCAATTTATTGGACTTGCGTTGAGTTTTAAATAGGACCTTAGTTTTAGTTATCTTATAATTCAAAACACAAAAAAATTTATTAGTTTAGCTAATATAAATTGATAACTATTCGGTGATTGTCCCAAATCCCTGTGGGATCGACATCCTAAGTACTACTCGATAAGCCATGCGCTTGCGGTAGCATTTAGTGATTAAAGTGAAAATCACACAACAAGTTTTCTGGCGCCGTTGCCGGGGACTTGAGTGTCAACATCGAGCCGGTTGTTAATTTTGTTAGACTAGACTTTGTCAGTAATGTGACTTAAACTCTACATCTAGTGGAACCAATCAAGACTCAATTTGTGTAATGGACGGTGAGAAGGGTATTCAATTCGTGCCGGTAGGGTGGAGTCTCATCGAGCTTCATCGCAGAGGTGACTATCGGCGGGGTGATAGTCTGCTTGAGTACTTGAATACAAACAGGTCCCACATCCGCAAATTTCATTATGTGTGACTATATCTGATGTCATTAAAAGGAGGACACGTGTAGGGGTATTTATGGTGCATCGACAAAGATTCCTTGCGGCTAGGGTTTAGGGATTTGTGCCTATAAATCTGATTGTTGTCTCATTGTCTGCGTGTGTTGAAATCTGTAAAAATTCAGTGCATAATAAAATATCTCTTTTCTGCCCGTGGTTTTTTACCTCTCCCACTGAGAGGTTTTCCACGTTAAATACGTGTTCTTATTGTTTCATTATCTCCTTTGATTGTTTATGTTTGATTGCTACTCGTTTCCGTTTCTTGCATCGAAGTTATCTCCATCCGCTTTATAACAAGTGGTATCGAGCAAGGTTCGGAGAAAACAATCAGACGATCAACTTCATCTTCACCAAGACCTTGAGCAAGGTGCTAGGATCGTGATAAAGTTGTGATCTTTAGCAAGAAAAGATGTCGGCAGAAGCGTAAAAATCGATAAATTTACAAGAAGGAGCAGTTTTGGTGCGTGGCAAATCAAGATGCGTAATTGTTGAAACAGCAGGGTTTGTGGAATCCTTTATCCGACAAACCAAATACAACAAGTGCTGATTATGCGATCTGGAAGAGAAAGCACATTCAACCATCATGTTGTGCTTATCTCGATGATGTTATCACCGAGGTTCTTTGAGGAAGACACCGTGAGCCAAGTTGTGGAAGAAGCTTGAAAGCCTCAGATATGACCAAGTCAGCGACCAACAAGTTGTTGTTGAAACAGAGGTTGTTCGGTTTGAAGATGCATGAAGGAAGTCCATTGAGGAACATCTGGACCGGTGAACACAATATTGCTTGATTTAAGGAATATTGATGTTAAAATTGAAGATGAAGATGCAGCCCTAATCCCGTTGGTGTCATTACCGGCATCATATGAAAACTTTGTGCGATCTTTCATAGTTGGAAAGGATCTGATAGCTTTAGAGGATGTGAGGTCCGCCTACATGCCAGGGAGCTTAGACACAATGTCGCTGGAACAGACAATCAAAGTTCTTTGGGCTAGTAGCTAGCAGCAATAGTGGAAAAGGATACGGACAGAAGAAGAAAAAGAAGTCAGTTCCAAAGGTCCTAAGTCTCACTGATGTCTGTAATTATCAGAAGGAGCGGGGACATTGGAAGTCCAATTGTCCAAGGAAGAAGAAGCAAGAGGAAGGCAATTCAGCAAAGCAGCCTTGGCTTGAGCAATCTGATGAGGATCCGGTTCTAGTTGCAGGGGATTCTACACACCACAATGATGTGTGGATACTTGATTCTGGAGCATCCTATCATATTTGTCAAAGCAGAGTGGTTTTCTACTTATGAGCAGATAGATGGTGGTCAAATCTATATGGCCAACAACAAGGTCTCAAAGTTGTGGAATTGGCTCGGTAAAGTTAAGGACAGAGGATGGTAAATTTTGTACATGAAGGATGTAAGACATGTTCCACAGAGATGACCAAGAATTTGGTATCTCTCGATCTCTTTGGATGTGACAAGGGTTCAATTTCAAGGGTGAAGGTGGACATTTGAATGTCTTTAAAGATTGATTGTAGTCCTCAAAGGCATCAAGAGGGAACCTTGTATATATTACAAGGATCTATCAGATCTGCATCACTTCTTCTTTGTTGCATCCTCATTAGATTCACGAGTCTCGCAGAGACTCAATTTGTGGCACATGAGACTTGGTCACATGGGTGAAAAGGGTATGCAAGTTCTTTCTTCAAAGAGAGTTTTCTTGGAGGATATAAGGTTAAGAATCTGGACTTTTGTGAACATTTTGTGTTTGGGAAGTTGCATGTGAAGTAAGTTCTCGTAGAGGTTGCACAACACAAAGGCATCACTTGATTATATCCATTCAGATCTTTGGGGTCCATCAAGAGTTGAGTCATTGGGTGGTCACAGATATTTTGTGTCATTCATAGATGACTATTCAAGGATGACTTGGGTGGTGATGATGAAGAACAAAAGTGATGCATTCAATAACTTCAAGCAAAGTGGAAGGCCCTAGTGGAGAATCAGTTAGGCAAGAAAATCAAGAAGCTTCAGATGAGATAATGGTCGGAATTTACTGGACGGATTTTGATTCATTTTGTGCAAGCGAGGGTATTGCCGGACATCATATCGTAAGGAATACACCTCAGAGAATGGTGTAGGTGAAAGGATGAATCAAACTCTCTTTGGAGAGGGCAAGATGTATGCTTTCTCAATTTGGTTTATCAAGGAGATTTTGGGCGGAAGTCGTTAAGACGACTTTGCTACTTAATCAACAGAGCCCCTCACACAGAATCAATCTCAAGACACCATTTGAGATGGGGTCGAGGCAAGCCTCGCCGACTACTCTCGATTCTAAGGGTTTTTGGGAGTCTGACTTACTATCATGTTAGTGAAGGGAAGTTGGAGCCAAGAGCCAAGAAGGGAGTGTTTGTGGGGTATGGTGATGGAGTGAAGGGATATAGAATTTGGTCATCAAGCAGAGTCAGAGTAATCCTCGTAGGGACGTTGTGTTTGATGAAAATTCTATGTTAAACTCATCGATGGGGAGGTCACTGAGTGCGAAACAGTGCTAAATCTGATAGTGTTGAGAAGCAGGTGGAGCTTGGTGGAGTCCACTGATATGCAACAATCGGTGGATCCAAATCAACACTATAATCGATCTGGATAATGAACGAGAATCCGATCCAAGCCAGGCTCATCGAGGCCTCGGAGAGGCATCATACAAACATTGATCACAGAGTCTACCGCGCGGCGAGCCTAGAAGATCTAATGTTGGGATACCTCAAGGAGATATGGATATGATGATTTGGGTGGATATGCACTCCAAGTTGTTGAAGAAGTAGAGGTTCTTTGAACCTACTACTTACAGAGGAAGCGATGACATGTCTGAAGCATCTCAAAGTGGCATGCGACCATGGGAGATGAAATGGAGTCATTATTGAAGAATCGGACTTGGGAATTGGTCAAACGACTCACTGACAAGTGAGTTGTGACTTGTAAATGGATTTTCAAGAAAAGGAAGGAATAACAAAGGCAGAAGGGGTCAAGTATAAGGCACGTTTGGTTGCAAGAGGATTGATCAAAAGGAAGGGGTTGACTTTGATGAAATTTTTTCACCAGTGGTCAGACACACTTCAATCAGGGTGTTACTAGCAATGGTGGCACAAACAGATCTGGAACTTGAGCAATTAGATGTGAAAACTGCTGTTTTCTACATGGTGAGGTGGATAAAGAGATATACATGACACGGCTGAGGGTTTTCAAGTTCTGGAAAGGAAAATTATGTTTGCAAGTTGAAGAAATCTTTGTATGGTTTGAAGCAAGCTCCAAGGCAAAGTGGTATAAAAGGTTTGTGAGTTTCATGCTTGGAGAGGTTACAATGAAGTCCATATGATCATTGTGTTTACTACTGATCTCTTTGAAAGATGGATCATATATCTATCTTGTCTGTATGTGGATGACATCTTGATAGGCTGCAAAGAAGAAAGTCTCGATGTTCAAAATCGAAGAACCTTCTTAGTCTTTGAATTTGAAATGAAGGATTTGGGTGCGACCAAGAAAATCTTGGGGATGGAGATCTAGAGAGATAGAAGTCGAGAAGAAATTGTTTTTTGTCAAGTAGGTTATGTTCGAGAAGATATTGGCCAAGTTTGGCATGTCTCACATAAAACCAATAAATACTCTATGGCATCAAATGTTCATTTGTCTCATTTATGCTTCACAATCACCAAGAGAAGGAGTATATGTCAAAGTTCCCTATGCTAGTGCGGTTGGCGATCGATGTATGCCATGGTTTGCACTAGGCACGATCTCGCTCAGCAACAAAGTGTTGTCGCAGAGTTTATGGCTCAACCTAGAAAGGAACACTTTGGAAAGTCTGTTAAAAGGATATTCAGTACACGAGAGGTACTGGTGATGTTGGTCTCATTTATGGAGGTGATATTTGAGTGCAGTCACGAGTTCTTGTGATCTTGATTATGCAGTGATGTTGATTGTGAGAAAATCAATGATGGTTATGTGTTTACATTGGGAAATGCAAAGTGGTCGGTGAAAGCTACTCTTGAGCTCTGATAGCCTTATCAACTCATCAAGCGAGAATATATGGCACTTATTGGGCGGCTAAGCATGAGGGTATCCGGTTGAAGGGCTAGTCGGTGATTTGGGGTTGCATCGGATCAGTGATATATATTGTGATGATCTTAGTGCAATATGTTTAGCCAAGGATCGAGTTCATCATGAGAAAACCAAGCATATTGATGTCGTATCATTTCTTGAGGAATGAGAAGAGGGTTGTGGTGAAGAAGATTGGCACAAAGGAGAATCCTGCTGATATGTTCACTAAACCAGTTCAGCAGAGTAAGTTCCAGCTTTGCCTGGACTTACTGAATATTCAAAGCTTATAATCGATTCGGAAACTCTACCGAGGGGGATCGGTGGAGTGGATCTTTGTGGAGATAGTCTGGTACAAGTACATCTGGCATTGACGAATGCATCTGGTACAAGTACATCTGGTTATGCAATCTGTTTGACTCTAGTGAGAGTTGAAGTCAAGGTGGAGATTTGTCAGTAATGTGACTTAAACTCTACATCTGGTGGAACCAATCTGAAGACTCAGCTGTGTGATGGACAGCTGAGAAGGGTATTCAATTCTGTGCTTCAGTAGGGTGGAGTCTCGCGAGCCACGTCGGCGAGGTGACTATCAGCAGGGTGATAGTCTGCTGAGTACTTGAATACAGCAGGGTCCCACATCTGCAAATTCTGTTATGTGACAGCTATACAGTGTCATTAAAAGGAGGACACGTGTAGGGGTATTTATGGTGCATCAGACAAAGATTCCTTGCGGCTAGGGTTTAGGGATTTGTGCCTATAAATACAGTTGTTGTCTCATTATCTGCGTGTGTTGAAATCTGTAAAAATTCAGTGCATAATAAAATATCTCTTATCTGCCCGTGGTTTTTTACCTCTCCCACTGAGAGGTTTTCCACGTTAAATCTGTGTTCTTCTTGTTTCTGTTATCTCCTTTGATTGTTTATGTTTGATTGCTTCTGTTTCTGTTTCTTGCATCTGAAGTTATCTCCATCCGTTTTATAACAGACTTTCTCACCATAGCAAGCTGCACCTTGCTACGGTGAGACCTTTTTGCTTTTGATTTTTCTTTTTCTTTTTCTTGTGCAGAAAGTAGAAATGCAGTGCTTGATGGATTCCTTATTCTCTGGATTCAATGCTTATGAGCAATCAACTAATGTGAGGATGTATGGATATGGGTTTAATCAGCTTCATGTGAGATGTTCGTATTGTGGTGAAAACCATTGTGAAGCTCGGTGCAATGGAGGTTATTCATCCCACCAATGGAATACTTATGACAATTATGGTGCAAGTTATGAGAATCATTTCCAATATAGCCACAACTATGCACCAACATACAATGGTGGGAGAAGTAACTATCCTTCTTCTCCGTGGGGTCAAGAATGATTGAGCTAAAATTTACCCCAACAAAAACAATTTATAAAGACTCGAAACCGTGGGCAAACTAACTCCCTAACCGGCAGTGTACCGGGTCGATTGCTAGAATAGCTATAGGAGTACGAGGTCGAACCCAAGGGAAAAGTGTTTGTGAGTACCAAAGCGAACGTGTTACTTAGTCTAGGTGATCAATCTTTTTAAAGTGCTTGTTCACTACAACGACACTAAAGTGATTTCTACCGACGAGTCCAAAGATAGAAAAGAAAGACAGAAGATTAAACTACTAGGTTTTAAAGATTGATTAATGGACATAGCCGAACCATGATCAAAATAGCTAGTTTCAACAAACGAGCCCTTGCATTCAATTTCACGGGTACATACTCCTAATTCCGGTGCTAAGGTCTGAACAACTCTCTCCGAACACCTTAAACGTTAAAACGAGTAACCTCACTTTGGTCTCGGGCTTAACAACTAAGCCGAGTCTACGCCGCGATCTTAGAACCTCTTTTCCCACATCACTCTATCTGAACAACTCTTTAGATTGATGTGTGTGATTTTGACCTAGGTGATCAATCTAGCCTAAATCTGTTATAACAAGTTCTAAGACGTGAAACATGCAAGATACAACAATAAAAAGCACTACCCACTCCCAATTTCATCACCCAAAGGGTGATTTCACCAAATTTCACATGATTCGACTATGGAAAGGGATTAGCTACTCATTATACTAGTTAAAACATAGAAGAAACAGTAAATTAAAGACATAACAAGTGAAAGAAAGAAGAAATATACCATTAATTTGCAGGAATTCAAAATTTAGATCTAAAGGTACAAAATAGAAAACTAATTAAAAGATGGTCTCTTACTGTTTGAAGTAGAAATCTGAGCTAAGAAATGGAAATATTAAGCTAAGATAGTGTTGATTTAAGCTAAAAGAGTGTATTCTAAGCTATTACAAAATTCGAGCTAAGAAATGGGTAGGGTTTTGCTAAGAGAATGGTTGTTTTTCAAGAAATAGTCTAAGGGGGGTATTTATAGGTGGGGGAAAATCTGTAGAAATCTGGCCTCAAACGCGCGTTTGGAAAATTTGAACTGGCGTTCACATCTTCAAACGCTGCGCGTTGCATCATCATTTCAGGCAGGATCTTGACTGATATTCAACTGGAACGCGCGTTTAGGGGGTTCAAACGCGTGTTTGGTGGACTTGGAACGCACGTTTAGGAGTAATTTGAGACGCGCGTTTGGAAGGCTTGGACTCTGATCAAGTTGTGTCTCTTGAAACGCACGTTTGGGGGGTTCAAACGCGTGTTTGAACCCCTTTTTCTCAAATCTTCAACTTTTCTCCCCTTTTCTATCTCTTCTCTTGCCTCGGTCATGCTTTTCACCATAAATCAACGCCTTCCGGTTCCTCGAGACACTAATACCCTACAATATCATAAATGACCAAAAACATCCAAACAATTCCGGAGGGTAAAAGTGCTCGGGAATGGGGTTAATATCAACAAGAAGGGGTAGTAATCCATCAAAGTAACGGATTCACTCCCCGTGCCATAAGCTCACGATATCACTCCGAAAATGGTCTAAATCACCCAAAAAATGTGCTGAAAATATGGTAAACGGGGGTAAACAATGCAACGGAGTCATGTGAAGTTGACTCCCATCAACCACCCCACACTTAGCCTTTGCTCGCCCTCGAGTAAACTAGGCGTTTTTTAAAATAAACCAAGGGATTCAACGCTGTGACGTAGGTGCTACTATCCACACCCTCGAGGTAACCACAAAGTAAGAAACACGAAAATATACACACCGGTTATAACATTATCAAGAAAATGGAGTGTGTGTGGTGCCAAGCTAAAGCCAAGTGCTCAAAATGATTATCGGGGCTTGAATCCCGACCAAAAGTCTACCAACTGTTTCATACTCACTAGTCTCTCCACTAATCAAGGTTACTAAGTTTGGACACGATCGGGTAGGACTTGATAGGTTATAACGTTAGGCTAGGGTAATTCCGGTTAATCGAAAAGGATATTTTGGGAACTGGAGAAAAAGAAGTACGAGTGAACCTAATCAACAAGTGTACCACCTTATCTCTACCATACAAACCACCCAAACTGTCCCCAGGACATAACCCAGTTGGCAAGGGGCGTGGGTGCGTAATTGCAGCCTAGCGGGAGGTTAGAGGTTCGATTCCCACAAGGGGCGAATTATTCCCTCCTGTTAAAGGTAAGCCCATTGACTCGAGCTCTCTGGGGATCTTGATTTACATCTCCACTCATCCCGTGGGACAGGGGGAGTGGGGACCCTCGGGGGTAGGGTTTACCCTTTACAAACCACCCAAACTCCTTTTTGATTATTTTTAACACTTTGGGAACCATAGAATACTAACATACCCGAACTCATTGCCTAATTCAACTATGTTTCAAGTTTCATGAGGCGAGGTCGAATACATTAGCACCTATCTCACTATCCCAACTCCAACATCATAAAGATAACTTTTGAGCTCATCACTTTGATTCCAACCCTTTATTTCTATATACTCCAAACTTTTATTCGTTGAGAACTTCTTACTTTATTTTGAACTTGGTTTTTTTTTTTTGTGTGAAAGAAAGGAATACATATTTTCTTTTCTTTTTGGGCCAAATCCAAGCACTAGGCCCAAATGAGCTCCTCCTCTCCTTATAGCTCAAAAACTGAGGAAACGCCAACCTAACTAAAAACATCATTTCCCCCACCCCACACTTGCCTTAGCAAGTGTGGTCTAGCAAAAGACTAGGTCCACTCATAGGGAAAAATGAAGGAAATGTGACCATAATTAAGGCTCAAGGGTAGGTTACTGACTAAGTAACAAAACGGCTATAAAGCGAATGGTGGTCAGACCATTCTATCAAGGCTGAGAGGGGCTACGAAAGTCTAATGTTCGGGATTAGGCTAATTTGGCTTTGGTAGGGTCAAAGAGACGCCATGACCGTCATCCCGTATCCTACTTAGGTGAACCTCTCTATTTCGTCTTGAGACTAGTGGTATAAGAAGTGGTAGTAATCAAATTGTGCACAAAATGTAGCTTGCGTGAAAATAATAAACTCCATTCTCAAGATAATATCAAACCACAGTGTACACTTTCGGGGTCCGTACTAAGGTGATCCCCACTCGAATGTGAAAATAACACACACATCACGGTGTTAAAAACCCTTGAAAATTTTTAAAAATTGCCCAAAAATCGACTCAAGCCCGGTCATAGGCTAAGCATACCACAATTAAGCACATTTAACAACAAAACCAAGAAAACGGCTAAGTCTCCCACCCCACACTTAAACGAAACACTGTCCTCAATGTGTGAGAGATAAAAAGAGCAAAAGACTTGGTAGTTTTACCAAAACCCGGCAGAAGGCGCACTAGTAGCCCACGTGACATCTGGTAGTAAGCTCTATCTCGAGTATCTAAAACCGTAGAAACAAAAACCAAGGCAACACATGCACGGGAAAAGTCCACGTGCCAAAAGATGGTGATAGATACGAGATATATAAAAAATAGAAGCCATGCCACAAATAACGACTCGAAGCATATCAAGCATACTAGACGGGAATCACACTAGATGTAAAGATAATCAAAAGAAACACAGAGCATCCATGCATAAAATAAGGCCACAGAGGCTCACATAAAAACATCCCCGTCTATGTACAAAAGCCATAACCAAAAGGAAATTCTCACCGCAACCTCTCTTTTAAGCCAAACTCTCCCCTCTTGCACCCAAAGACCACTCCGAACACATTATTACTACCAAAAAGGTGGGTTGCCTCCCCCAAGTGGCTTTGTTTTATGTCGTTGGCTCGACAAGATGACTTATACGGTGCCAATTTTTCCAAAGTTATACTATTGGCACAGGCGAGAAAAGGTAGAAGTGCTTTGTTTAACGTCGTTAGCATCGACTTCAAGTAGCACCACAACCATCAACCAAAATCCGAACTCAAAAAGATCAACAACTCAAGAAGACTAAAAATAGCAAGCATCATGAAAACCGAATTCGCTAGAAACTTACCTCTCATTGCCCACGATGCTAGTTTTTCCCAACTCGGGGATCCTCTTTTCTCAAAATCTCTCATTATCTTCTTCTTGAAATTGCCATTCCATGGTAGTTGTCCCCTTTTACAAATTCTATGAGCTCCATCTACCGGTGAGTACACAAAATCGATCGCATAATACTCATAAACAGAAGGTGGAAGAGTGTAATAATCCGGGACCGGCATGCTAATAATCTCCACTTCTCCCGGTAGCTCTACCATAGATGGCTCTTCAGTATCATACGATTTCACCACACTCTTCATAATGACATCTTCATTTACTTCAATTGGGAGTGAGGGTGAAATGGGCGATCCCAGTTTCTCTTCCGACTCTAATTTTGTCTTATCAAACAGTATGCTCAAATCTATCATACACCCTTCGAGGTCATCATTTTGCATTTCTTCGGGAGGCGGTGTAATAGATAAAATTTTCACCTCTTTCATCTCCAAATCTTGCACTTCCTCTTCATCCCAAAACGAGCTATTCTCATCACCAAATAATTCTTGCTTAGTCATAACAATGGTCGGTTCCACCACACACTCCATCAAGGTTTCATCAATTTTCATCTCAAGGGGTGAAGGTGCAGTAGGTAGAACGTGAAACCTGCCATAATCAAATATCGCAATTGGAGGTGGCACTATGAGCAATACCAACTCACTATCTGGCTCAGAAATCTCATCATAGCAAATTGAATCATCAACCTCACTCTCAACCTGAACTTCTTCAGTGATAACATCATCATCCCGGACCACCTCTATTGCACATGTATCTTCCTCTTTCTCATGCCTCCTCTTTTCAATAAATTGCCCCATCCCGTCTTCAAGATTTCTTATGTCGGAGCAAAGCTTCTATTGAACTCTTGCATATCCTTGTTCATTTGAATCAAACTCTCGTTCAATTGAATCAACTGCTCCATTTGAATGTCGGTGAAGCCTTTTGTGGCATGGGGAAACCGATCATACCGACTTTGATTCATTGGAGGTGAGTAGTAGGCTTCTTGCCATGCCGGACTACGATCAAGTGGCTGAATCAGGTGAAGCTATCAACGCGTTGAGTATGAACACCATAATCCTGATAAGCACTAGGGTTCGGACAACCCTCAAAATGTTATGGCTCATAACTTGAATAAACATAATTTTGACTTTGGCATGCACTAGGGCACTGATAAGCCCATGAACCTTGGTTAGTTTGCTGTTGATACTGAGGCTGAGGTACGAACTGTTGTTGATAACATTGTTCAGGTGCCTGAGGTTGGTAGGGTATTGTTGTTTAGGTGAGTAGTATTGATTGAAAAATCCATCCATTTAAGCTCAAGCTGCAAGATCTCAGAAAACAACAAGAACACAATCACGGTATCTAGTCACCACCACCACCGCAATAGGTGGTGTGACTTTTCAACAAAAAGCCATCATCAAGAAGAAAAAAGAAAAAAGAAAAAGAAAACAACCTAGGCCTAAGCTTTCGGTTTACTTGCAAGATATCACAAATAGCACACAATTCCCCGGCAACAGCGCCATTTTGATTGAGCTAAAATTTACCCCAACAAAAAAAAATTTATAAAGACTCGAAACAGTGGGCAAACTAACTCTCCAACCGGTAGTGTACCGGGTCGATTGCTAGAATAGCTACAGGAGTACGAGGTCGAACCCAAGGAAAAGTGTTTGTGAGTACCAAAGCGAAAAACGTGTTCCTTAGTCTAGGTGATCAATCTTTTTAAAGTGCTTGTTCACTACAACGACACTAAAGTGATTTCTACCGACGAGTCTAAAGATAGAAAAGAAAGAAAGAAGATTAAACTACTAGGTTTTAAAGATTGATTAATGGACATAGCCGAACCATGATCAAAATAGCTAGTTTCAACCCTAAGGGTGGACAAAACCGGGAGTGTGCATTATAACAAACGAGCCCTTGCATTCAATTTCACGGGTACGTACTCCTAATTCCGGTGCTAAGGTCTGAACAACTCTCTCCTAACACCTTATGCCAAGCTAACTACCCTTCCCTAAAGAAGATTCACTAACAAGACATGTTATGCACTAGAGCCGCTTAAACGTTAAAACGAGTAAACTCACTTTGGGCTCGGGCTTAACAACTAAGCCGAGTCTACGCCGTGATCTTAGAACCCCTTTTCCCACATCTCTCTATCTGAACAACTCTTTAGATTGATGTGTGTGATTTTGACCAAGGTGATCAATCTATCCCAAATCTGTTATAACAAGTTCTGAGACGTGAAACATGCAAGATACAACAATAAAAAAGCACTACCCACTCCCAATTTCATCACCCAAAGGGTGATTTCACCAAATTTCACATGATTCGACTATGGAAAGGGATTAGCTACTCATTATACTAGTTAAAACATAGAAGAAACAGTAAATTAAAGACATAACAAGTGAAAGAAAGAAGAAATATACCATTAATTTGCAGGAATTCGAAATTTAGATCCAAAAGTACAAAATAGAAGACTAATTAAAAGATGGTCTCTTAGTGCTTGAAGTAGAAATCTGAGCTAAGAAATGGAAAGATTAAGCTAAGATAGTGTTGATTTAAGCTAAAAGAGTGTATTCTAAGCTATTACAAAATTCGAGCTAAAAAATGGGTAGGGTTTTGCTAAGAGAATGGTTGTTTTTCAAGAAATAGTCTAAAGGGGGGTATTTATAGGTGGGGGAAAATCTGCAGAAATCTAGCCTCAAACGCGCGTTTGGAAGGCTGAACCTGGCGTTTCACATCTTCAAACGCGCGTTTCGCATAGTTGAAACGCGCGTTTCGCATCATTTATGGGCAGGATCTTGACTGATATTCAACTGGAACGCGCGTTTAAGGGGTTGAAACGCGCGTTTGGTGGACTTGGAATGCACGTTTAGGAGTAATTTGAGACGCGCGTTTGGAAGGCTTGGACTCTGATCAAGTTGTGTCTCTTGAAACGCACGTTTGGGGGGTTCAAACGCGCGTTTGAACCCCTTTTTCCCAAATCTTCAACTTTTCTCCCCTTTTCGATCTCTTCTCTTGCCTCGGTCATGCTTTTCACCATAAATCATCGCCTTCCGGGTCCTCGAAACACTAATACCCTACAACATCATAAATGACCAAAAACATCCAAACAATTCCGGAGGGTAAAAGTGCTCGGGAATGGGGTTAATATCAACAAAAAGGGGTTGTAATCCATCAAAGTAACGGATTCACTCCCTGTGCCATAAGCTCACGATATCACTCCGAAAACGGTCTAAATCACCCAAAAAATATGCTGAAAATGTGGTAAACGGGGGTAAACAATGCACCGAAGTCATGTGAAGTTGACTCCCATCAAAGATCAAAGCACTTGGTGTCACGGATTTATCTAATGCAAATAAACAAGTAATAATATTTATAAATCCGATATACCTCAAGTGCAAAGATCGTAGTAAAGAGGTTGATACCGGGTCGATCTTACGGGGAATCGGGGTTGTTTAAACTAGTTTTTATTATCTAACCTAACTATGTCACGATTACTACTAAAGAGATGTGAAATTAAAACAGGGAAGAACTAATGCGAAGAGTGAAACTAACAATAAAAATAACTGGACAGAAGATCGAGATCTAAAGCCAGGAAATATGGTTGCGAACGAAATTAACAAAAACTAAATCTATTCTAAGTTTATTATGAAGTAAAGATTGCAGTTTTACTAAGCAATTCGAATTCAAGTGGTTTAATCAATATTTTACGAACGAACAAGCAATTGATCCACCTATCCTACAACTATCAATTCCTATCTCAATTATCTCGTGATTTTTAACCAAGTTGTGATTCACCTAGCCAAGGTATGAACTCCTAATTTCTTAGAAAAGTTCATTTCTTAATCTTCTATCTCTCGATTTTAAAGATTAATACTTTCAAAACAAAGGTGTAAGATTTCTCAATCTAGTTATCTAGAAATTCAACCTAATTAACTCTCGTTATTTTATAGGTTAAAAATCTAATCTTTATTATATTGATTCTAGGGGTTCAATTATGATTTTCATCCAAATCAAACAAACAATCAATCATGCAATAATCTATCGATATAATTGCAATAAACAATGATAAACAATAATAAAGATACAACTTGAATAAAATACTCACAAGATAATCAAGAAACGAAACTGAATTATTGATCGGATGGCTTCACAATGCTTATTCAAGGGAGGTCTAGCCTCTCAACATCCTCTTTGAAACTCGAATTTGTTTGAATAAAAGTGCATAAAAAGTATTTGAATAAAAACTGATTGTAAACTAAAGAAAAATGTAGCTGAGCTGCCCCTAGGGTTTAGGGTTCGAATGTATGATATTTTATGGAGAAAATCGCAGCTATTTATAGATTTTCAAGTCGGTTTTGCTAAGTCGGCGCCGGCGCTCGACGCCCGTCGCTATCTTTGGGCGCCCGTCCATCCTTCAATGCAAACTTCGAATCGGGCCGAGTTATGGCCAGACGCCCGTTCTTCTTTATTTTAGACGCTCGTCCATCGAAATTGGGAGAACTCTGAATCAAGTATTCCATCCTGGACGCCCGTCCACTGGCTTGGACGCCCGTCCACTGGACGGAACTTAGGACGTGTGTTCACTTGGTCAAAAATTGATTTTCTCATCTTTATCTTCAACCGACTTCACCTTTATCTCTTTTCCTTCATATAAACTCGATCCTTGACATCTTTTAATCCTCTTTTGAGCCAATATCGTGCATCTACAAGATAATAAGAACATCACAAAATGTAATATCATCCAAATAAACATAAAACCATCAATAAAATACCTAAAATAACCAATTTTGCGATTAACCCGTTTAAAATCTCATTCGCTCAATAAATCAATTAAACACCTAATTTCTATGCGAATTATACGAATATGGAGAGAATTGTTACAAAATATAACGTTATAAATCATATAAAATCACCCTTAACACTTGGCAACAACAAGTGTTCCCTCACTCAGAGCCCAAGTCTAACATTGAAATTTTGTTAGAGAAATCTATAGAGAGAAGAGAGAAATTTTCTAGAGAAATGGCACACCTATTGTGTCCTGCTCCAGAAAAAAGGGAACTAACTTTGGGAGAATTGGTTGCACATAATCGCCATGTTCTTGAAGATGAAAGGGAAACGGAGATGATGGCGATTCAAGAGCAGGGGGCCGACCTTGAAAGTCGTGGGGATGAAAACTGTGATCCTTATGAGATCCCACATTGTCGTGATCTAAATGTTTTCGGTGATGATTTCTCGAAGACCGCTGAGTGTTTAGGCCTCCGAATTAACAAGAGTGAAGCCACATGGAAATTCGAACCATCTTCACAAGATAACGGTGCAATAATTCCAGATTCAACATTGATTAGCCAAGAAAAGGATGAAAAGGGAGGTAACAATATTGTTCTTGATTCTAATTCATTTGATAATGTTAGTTATCCGTCCTTGAATAGTGATGTTGAATTCATTAATGTTGAGCATATCGAGTATATTGATGTTGCACCTCTACTAGACCATATTTCTCTTAGATTTGTCATGAGCATTGATAAAGAGATTAATAAATTGTTAAGTGGCACCTCGTTCCTTAGAGCTAAAATGATTAATCGCTTTTTAAGAAGACGTGATTAGAGGCTCCCAATACTATATCTGAAAATCCTTGTTAATATCCTTGATATGTGGAAAAAAATGCAAAGGGATGCCCTTTTGGTTTAGTCCTCCTTGAAAATGGTGTTTTACAGATAGTCACCAAGACTATAAATTCGAGAATGTGTTTTTCTTTTTTCTTTTTTTTTTTCTTGTTTAATGAAAAAATAACGGATGATAGTTTTCTTCTCGGTGCATTGGTTTTGGTTTGTTTTGTCTTGTGTCGTCTTGGTTTTTGGTGTCGGTTTTTGTAGCCAAGTAACTTGCAAAAGAGGAACTTGTGAATTCAGAGGCCATGGAGTGGAATAATTAGCATTGAGAAAGCCACGATCGAGGTGAAAGGAAATTTCGAGGTGTGATTTGAGACCGTCTTTTAAAGCAAAGCAGGGGTGACCAAAAGATAAATAAATAAATAAAATTGTAGCAGCTTTGCTTTTAAAAAAAAAAAAAAAAAAAAAAAAAAAAAAAAAAAAGAAGGGGTCACAATTAACGTGAGTTACACACTAGGATGTGATTTTTATCACACCCTATGATTCTCATGTCGCAAGAAAAAAAATTAAAATATAAAATAAAAAAAATAAAAAAGAAAGAGACGTACCTGTTGCCAAAAAAAAGGAGAAGCGTACGAATCATTTTTTTTTTTTTCTATTTTACTATTATTATTTTTTATTTTCTTTTCTTTACTTTTCCTCAAATCTCAAAAAAAAAAAAAAAAAGCGTACTGCTAGTTTTTTTTTGTTTCCATTTTTTTTCTAGTGTTATTTGTTTATAAGGACGTGTTTTGATACTTAATTAGGCACTTAGGACACCCAAAAAAGATCATCGTTTATAAGGACAAAATAATAATGCTTGGACAAAATTAACCCTACCCATCTCTAAACAAAAACGCCATCAGCTGCGCGGCTATCAAATACTCAAAGAATAAAAAAAGAAAATGAAGAGGGAAAGAACAGACGCAGCACAAACGATGACTTCATCTTTCAGCCTTAACCGCTGCCGGTAACTTCACTGTCAGGACGGCACTTTCGATTTCCTCTCTATCTACATCTTTGCAAATAATTTACATCATTGATTGATTTTTATTTTTCGATTTCTTGCTGGATTTTTCTACTTTTTCTTTAAAGATAAAAATTGTTCATGTTGATTGACAAAGTAGTGTTTGTTGTAGAACTGATTTTTCCCCCCAAAATTCAATTAGACGCTTAATGCTTTCTGTGATTAGTGATTACCTTTTTCTTGGCTTTTGTTGGATTGCTACCGGTTCTGTTTGTGTGTATCCAAAAAAAAAATTTAATTCTTTTTTTGGATCAATTACATGTTTTTATGGTCAAATTGGATATATGTTGATATGCTGCTCTGTGGTGATCTTCTGAAAAAAAAAACCAGAAAAAAACGTGCTAGGCAAATTTTATTTCATAGGAGCTTTATTGAACAATATATGGTCTCTTATTGTCAAAAATCAATGTACTATATTTTATTTCATAGGCTACTTTTCTGCTTTGTTTGGGCTTACATTCACTCTTTTTTTTTTGTGCCTCGCTATCTTGGAAAATCTGCTATTGTTGCTTCGACTCATCTCTTTGGTTTACCTAGTGATTTTCTTTGTTGATGGCCTGCTTCGGAGGTCCGATCCTCTTTGTTGGTTTGGTTAGTTTGGGGCTGTAGTTTCTATGGATTCCCTTGTTTCTTGCTTCACTTCTAGAATCGCTTAAAATCATATGCTCACTATGTGTAACTAACTTTCCCTAGTGAATTTAGTGCTTGTGTGGTTTTCCCTTTTGAGTTTTATGAGAATTGAGGAATTACCTAAAGTTTAGAATGAGTAATGATCCGGACACAACCGTTGTGACACAACGAGTGTCACATCATGTATCGACACCGTTGATCATGATGTAATAATGATCAATTAGTTTAACATGCATCACCTTGAAACAAAGAAAGCAAAGATATACGTTGATGGTGGGTTTGTGTATGATTTGGCGAGGTCACTGCATAAAATGCCAATGTCACTGCATAAATTGTTGATGTCACTGCATAAAATGCTAATGTCACTGCATAAATTGCCGATGTCGCCGCATAAAAGTTGATGTCATCGCATATCCGATTGCCGATGTCATCGCGATAAATTGTTGATGTCACGCGATATATGATTGCCGATGTCGCGATAAAATGTTGATGTCACTGCATATATGATTGCCGATGTAACTGCATAAAAAATATGAATTAAGGTGAAAGATTTATGTTGATCGTAGTTTTATATCAAAAGATATAACCATTTGAAGTCGATTTTATGAAGAAAGCAAATCGATTTTATGAAATTAAGTCGGAAAAATATCAAATGTCATCATGGTGTTGTTTTATCAAATGTCACCGTGCATCCCGGTGATCATTGCATCTCGATGGTCTCTGATCGCGGTGTCTCTCAGATCGGGGAGGCCACTTCATCGCGTGTATATCGTGATCGGGTGGCCATTTGATCGCGGTGTCACTTCATCGCGATGTCTCTCGCATATATGATTGCCGATGTAACTACATAAATTGTTGATGTCATTCATACATGATTGTTGATGTCACTGCATAAAATGTTGATGTCACTGCATATCTGATTGCCGATGTCACTGCATAAATTGTTGATGTCACGCATATATGATTACCGATGTCACTGCATAGATGATTGTCGATGTCAATGCATCGCGGTGTCTCTGCATCGAGGTGATCAATGCATCGCGGTGGTCACTGCATCGCGGTGGTCAATGGATGGTCAATGCATCACGGTGGTCAATGAAAAAAAAGAAAAATAAATTTCACCGTAAATTAAATTAAAAAAAATAAAAAGATGTCATTCAACGTCTAGGAAATAAATATTAAAAAAAAAAAAAAAAAACCACAAAACTTCCAACGTCCAACAGGAAATAAAAAAGAAAAAAATAGATATACATTCATATACATTCAGCGTTCTCCTTTTGCCGTTTTTTTTTATTTTTTTTTTATTTTTATTTTTTATCTTCATTAAGGGTATTTGGGTCTATCTACCTAATTTTTGTCCTTATAACTAAGTGTTTGTTTTGGATGTCCTTTTTGCCTAAATAAGTCCAAAATACGTCCTTTTCAATAATTGTCCCTTTTTTCTATTTTATTATTATTTTATTTTCTTTCCTCAACCTTCTTCAAGCCTCCCCTATACATAAAAATTCTTCCCACCACCTGCGGTCAACCACCATTCCAGTCACCGGAAAACGACCACCCGACCTTTCCGACCACAACCGCTTGCCGGAATCCGGCCAATGACAATCATTAACACAGATTCTTCGAGAGCTGAACGACGTGCTTGCCCCCCTGCTTGCTCGTGCTCCCTCTTCGATCCGTCTGACGTTCTGGCAACACGATTCGGTGAGTTTCATTCCTACCCTCACTTGCATTTCATTTATTTACATTGGGGACAATGTAATATTTACGTGTGGGGGCGGGTCACTTGTGTAGTTTCCTTGGTTGCTATTCGAGTCTTTTGTCTTAGGGTCAATAAAAAAATAAAAAATAAAATTTAGGGGTCAATATAAATCGTAGAGTCTTAGTCAGTGTCAGTCGAGTCAGTTTGTGTCATTTTATCTTGATGGTTTTGGTGATCACACATAGCTACTTTAGATGAGGTTTGCAATGCATGAAAATTGATATGGTTTGTTCTGACAAGAGAAATGCATGATATGGAGTGAAAAATCCTTTTTAGACAATCATGTTTAAAAGTGTCATTATTTTTTTTAGGAAATAATAGAGTTTGAGTGAATAGACAATATTGACCCGGTGAGGTATTGTTTCGGCCATTTGACTGACCACTTCAGTCTCACCTTAAATTTGTGCGTATTTTCTCTCCCTTGGATTTGTTCCTTTAGAACTTGTGTTGAGTCTTGTTGACGTTACTTTGGTATGTGCAAACATGTAGAAATGATTGAGGCATTCGTTTCTACCTTGCACTACATTATATATCTTATACCTTTCGAGCTTGATCTTTATTACACTATTTTTCCCACTTTATCTCACTTCCACTACACCATACATTGAACAATCCCTAAAAGAGGTAGCCCAATTCTTTTCACCCAACCATAGGACTATTTGGGGCATGTGGCTATTAAATTTCTTGTACGCAGTATGCAATGATCAAGCTTGGGGGAAATCCATACCGGTACTACGTGTTCATTTCTTAGATTGAAAAAAAAGTATGAAAAAAAATCTGAAAACTGAAAGAAAAAAAAGAAAAAGAGTCAATAAAGGAGGCAATCTAAAAAATAACCTCCTAAATCTAGTTTGTTTTAATTATTAGGAATAAAGAGGGAGTTGTATCATTATTCTCCCAAAGTAGGAAATTTATCCTTTGTATTTTCTTTGGTTTGGAAATAACGCGTTGGACCCCCTTGCACTTGTGTGATGCTGAAGTTTAATAATCATGTGTCTCGCTAGTTCTAATGGTTTTGCCATCTCTTATACATTTTCCTACACCTATCACTTATCACTTTCTTTTTCTTACTTGGGCTATCCTCACTTACCATTTTTTATTTCCCCCAAAGACCTTATGATTTATGTGTTGCACAATGCCTTGGTGATTGATATGAGACGATATACAAGCATATAGTAGGGCATTTTTTATTAAATGAGCTTGAGAGTTTAGCCACCCCACAAATATTGAGCGTTGAGTGATTTATCCCGTGAGGATCTATTTGCTTGGTCTATGTTGTTTTCCATTGACAATTTTTGTTCATTTTTGCTCATGATACAATAAAAAGGATTAGTTAGTCTATATATTGTGTTTTGAATGTTGGGATGAACTTTATTAATGCTCGTGTGTTGTGCATCTTTGTCTAATGCTATGTCATGTGTGATCTTCTTAGTCCGTCTAGTCTTGAGTCCTTTTATTTGCTTGGGGACAAGCAAGGTTTAAGCTTGGGGGAATTTGATAAGTCCACCATATGTGGTTATTCTTGGATTGTTTTGGCCCGTTTTAATGCCTATTAATTTTTTGATATTCATATGATAAATTGCCTTTTTGGACTAGATTACTACTGTGGCTTTGATATTTTGCAGATAGATGAATCTGAACATAAAAGGCAATGAAAATGAGCTATAAAGGAGTCAAAGTCGTGGAGGCATGAAGAATATCAGACCCAGGTGTGAAAGAAATGAATAGGGTGTGTAAAATGCAGAAACTATTCAGAATTTCTACAGGCAACGAAATGTTCTGATTGGTGGACACAACTTCCAACGTAATTTTCATGTTGTGCAAATTTGGTTGGAAAGAAGATTTACACGTGTATTTTTAGGGGATTTTATTTGAGGAGATAAATTACACAATTTGAATTAAGAAAAATTTCTATTTATCCTAAAATAATTTCCTTAAATTGGAAAATCATCAGAGACTCCAATTACATACTTTTAGGCGTGAATTGCAAATTCCCAATCCCATCTACTATTTTTCTCCCAACTTTTGAAGAACAATATTTTTGCTTAGGGCTCGAGAACTAAGAACGTTTCGTGAATTTCTTGGTTATATGATATTTGTGAGACAATTCTATTTCCATTTTCTTAATTTTCTTCCTTTTATTTTATTTTTACGTTTCACAATGCCTAAATCCACGCTTTTTGTGATCACTTTGATTATGCGCGAGTAGATTTAATTTTCTAGGATTAGGAGAGCCCGGTAAATGGATATATGAGTTAAAGATTCGAATTTTCCTATTATTATGAATCGATATGCCTTTGTATTGATTTTGGTGTGCTATTTCGTATGAATTTATAGATTGATGGATCGAAAGATGAATTTCCATTTGTTTATATGAAGAATTTATTATCAATTAGGTGATGGACTGAAAGGTGAAGTTTAATTGATATGTTAGAACCCTAATTTCAATCAAGAAAATTCATGAGAGCAAAAGTTAATTGAAATTTCTTGTCACAATAAGAATAATGATGTTTTAATGGGTCTAGATTAAGTTAATGAGCGAGAAATCGGATTTAATATTAATTTAGGCACGATTAATAGTAGTTCGAAAGAATATTGTTAGTCATTTTTGATTATTCGTCAACATAAGTAAAAATTCATAATAAATGGAAATGTCGTTGTAAAAATCATATATTCATTACTGTGGTAATCCAACATCCTAGAAGTTCTTCCAACTTGGTTTTTAGCAATTTCTTGGACTTGCGTTGAGTTTTAAATAGGACCTTAGTTTTAGTTATTTTATAATTCAAAACACCATAATTTTATTAGTTTAGCTAATATAAATTGATAACTATTCGGTGATTTTTCCAAGTCCATGGGATCGACATCATAAGATCTACTCGATAAGTTCGTGTCTTTGCGGAAAGATTTAGTGATTAAAGTGAAAATCACACAACAAGTTTTCTGGCGCCGTTGCCGGGGACTTGAGTGTCAACATCGAGCCGGTTGTTAATTTTGTTAGACTAGACTTTCTCACCATAGCAAGCTGCACCTTGCTACGGTGAAGCTCGGTGCAATGGAGGTTATTCATCCCACCAATGGAATACTTATGACAATTATGGTGCGAGTTATGAGAATCATTTCCAATATAGCCACAACTATGCACCAACATACAATGGTGGGAGGAGTAACTATCCTTATTCCGGTGGAGACTAAAAGATAAATAAATAAATAAAATTGCAACAGCTTTGCTTTCAAAAAAAAAAAAGGGTCACAATTAACGTGAGTTACGAATTACACACTAGAATGTGATTTTTATCACACTCTATGGTTCTCTTGTCTCAAGAAAAAAAATTAAAATATAAAATAAAAAAATGAAAGAGAAAGAGACGTACCTGTTGCCAAAAAAAAAAGGAGAAGCGTACGTATCATTTTTTTTTCTTTCTATTTTACTATTATTATTTTTTATTTTCTTTTCTTTTCTTTTCCTCAAATCTCAAGTTCTCACAAAAAAAAAAAAAAAAAAAAAAACGTACTGCTAGTTTCTTTTTCTTTCCATTTTTTTTTTCTATTTTATTATTATTTTATTTTCTTTCCTCAACCTTCTTCAAGCCTCCCCTGTACACCAAAATTCTTCCCACCACCTGCGGTCAACCACCATTCCGGTCACCGGAAAACGACCACCCCACCTTTCCGACCACCACCGCTTGCCGGAATCCGGCCAATGACCATCATTAACACAGATTCTTCGAGAGCTGAACGACGTGCTTGCCCCCCCTGCTTGCTCGTGCTCCCTCTTCGATCCGCCTGACGTTCTGGCAACACGATTCGGTGAGTTTCATTCTTACCCTCACTTGCATTTCATTTATTTACATTGGGGACAATGTAATATTTACGTGTGGGGGCGGGTCACTTGTGTAGTTTTCTTGGTTGCTATTCGAGTCTTTTGTCTTAGGGTCAATAAAAAAATAAAAAATAAAATTTAGGGGTCAATATAAGTCTTCGAGTCTTAGTCAGTGTCAGTCGAGTCAGTTTGTGTCATTTTATCTTGATGGTTTTGGTGATCACACATAGCTAATTTAGATGTGGTTTGCAATGCATGAAAATTGATATGGTTTGTTTTGACAAGAGAAATGCATGATATGGAGTGAAAAATCCTTTTTAGACTATCATGTTTAAAAGTGCCATTATTTTCTTTAGGAAATAATAGAGTCTGAGTGAATAGACAATATTGACCCGGTGAGGTATTGTTTCGGCCATTTGACTGACCACTTCAGTCTCACCCTAAATTTGTGCGTATTTTCTCTCCCTTGGATTTGTTCCTTTAGAACTTGTGTTGAGTCTTGTTGACGTTACTTTGGTATGTGCAAACATGTAGAAATGATTGAGGCCTTCGTTTCTACCTTCCACTACATTATATACCTTATACCTTTCGAGCTTGATCTTTATTACACTATTTTTCCCACGTTATCTCACTTCCACTACACCATACATTGAACAATCTCTAAAAGAGGTAGCCCAATTCTTTTCACCAACCATAGGACTATTTGGGGCATGTGGCTATTAAATTTCTTGTACGCAGTATGCAATGATCAAGCTTGGGGGAAATCCATACCGGTACTACGTGTTCGTTTCTTAGATTGAAAAAAATAAATGATAACCTGAAAAAAAAAATGAAAAAAAAATAGGAAAAAAATAAAATAAAAGAAAAAGAGTCAATAAAGGAGGCAATCTCAAAAATAACATCCTAAATCTAGTTTGTTTTAATTATTAGGAATAAAAAGGGAGTTGTATCATTATTCTCCCAATGTAGGAAATTCATCCTTTGTATTTTCTTTGGTTTGGAAATAACGCGTTGGACCCCCTTGCACTTGTGTGATGTTGAAGTTTAATAATCATGTATCTCGCCAGTTCTAATGGTATTGCCATCTCTTATACATTTTCCTACACCTGTCACTTATCACTTTCTTTTTCTTACTTGGGCTATCCTCACTTACCATTTTTTATTTCCCCCAAAGACCTTATGATTTATGTGTTGCACAATGCCTTGGTGATTGATATGAGACGATATACAAGCATATAGTAGGGCATTTTCAATGGAATGAGCTTGAGAGTTTAGACACCTCACAAATATTGAGCGTTGAGTGATTTATCCCGTGAGGGTCTATTTGCTTGGTCTATGTTGTTTTCCATTGATAATTTTTGTTCACTTTTGCTCATGATACAATAAAAAAGATTAGTTAGTCTATATATTGTGTTTTGAATGTTGGGATGAAGTTTATTAATGCTCGTGTGTTGTGCATCTTTGTCTAATGCTATGTCATGTGTGATCTTCTTAGTCCGTCTAGTCTTGAGTCCTTTTATTTGCTTCGGGACAAGCAAGGTTTAAGCTTGGGGGAGTTTGATAAGTCCACCATATGTGGTTATTCTTGGATCGTTTTGGCCCGTTTTAAAGCCTATTTTGTGATATTCTGATCGTGGTCAATCAGGTTGTAATATACTTGACCACCATAAACCAATACTAGCAAGAGGACTAGGCCCATCGTAGTATAGCTATAGTGAATCAAGGTCGATCCCACAGGGAACCAATTGTGGGTCATTTCATATATAAACAATTAATTACACATGTCAAGGACATAAAGGCGGTCTACGACCAACATAGGACAAGAAAAGGTAAAGGACTCGACGCGACACAACACAAATAATGTAATTAACCTCCCAATTATAGTCTTTATCGTTTGGACGTACACAATCTATATAACAAACAAGACTTATTAACTATCAATCCGTTTGTATCTCTTTTGAATTGGCTACGGGAGTCATCCTCTTAAACTTGACTTAGCACCGGTTAGGTTGCTAGATCACTGTGCTACATTACGTGACTTCACCTTTTGGGTATCAATCTCATATAACTTGCACGCTTACGACACTAAGGATGCCGATATTAATCGTACACCTCGTCTAGGCAACATTCCTATGATTAGGCGTACTTCCTAAGCGATTACTCAAGCTCTTGTCCAACTAGCAATTACCAAGTTATAGTCTCATGCTAATCTACGACGTACGTATAAGCAGGTGCATGCAATTCCCGAATATAAACCTACCTAGATAACGCTGAACGCCCGTGAAGAGCAATTCATAAGCCTACCTAAGAGTTTTATATTGGTATTTCCTTTTTACACGTTCTAATTAAACTAAGCGAGTAACGTAACCATAGCCATACCTACTGAGATAATAAATTCTATTAAGTTAACCTAACCATAAAGACGTGGCTATTTAACGGATGAAAACAGGGCTCGGTCGACCGAATAGCTGGGCTCGGTCGACCGAATGGTCTTTTTCCCCCAGATTACATCCTTGAATGTCTCTTCTCAGCGTTTCTCATACAATACGGATTAAATAGCAATTCGTCAAGCAATTATATAAATTAACATAGATGCACGGTAATTAAACAACATAGATTCATACATAGACTCTAGGTAGAGGACGTAGGGTATGTGATCCTCATAAACAAGGCATCGCCACCTCCCTAACGTCATAGCCTAGATCTACATCATCTAACTATGAACAATTAACTCAAACGATAAAACTATAATTGGGAGAACTTAATTACGGAAAATAAAAAGACAAGAAAATATACAAGGGCTTACATATTGAAACCCCGTAAATCTTCAATGCACTCCTATTCTCAAAGCTTATTGTATTGTATAAGAATGAATTGTTATTGAATCATTGATTCCTAATATTGTTAATGACAAAGTGTTTATATAGAGGCCTCAGTCGACTTAGAAAACCGACTTAAAATCGAAATCACTAAACCCTAACCGCTTTACTAACGTCTTTGGACCTTCTTTGGGCTTTTGGGTGGCTCGGTCGACCGAATAGCTGGGCTCGGTCGACCGAGTGAGCGATCTCGATTGACCGAGTGTACTTTTTCTGCTTGGGCTTCTCTTGTTCTCTCAGATTGGGCTTCCTGACCGATCGCAATCCATTTGAATCTTCTCCAAATCCATCCAATCACTCACCGCATATATTAAATAAAATATGGTTTGTAATACCAAATAATGCAATAAATCATCGAAATACATAATAACGAATCGTAACTCGACGCATATGTAAATTAAGCATATTACGATCTATTATTATGATGACAGTTAAAATATACCTGTTTATGTCATCAATTCTAACCTTAAATCGGAGTTAATTATATATATTTCATATTTAATCACGTGTTTATATTTATTATTTAATGGTAAGTGATTATTAATATGATAATTGGTATTTAGCTATTTTTTATTATAAAAGAGCAATTAATTGTGTGATAAATGCTGATTTTGCAGATCATGATAAATAGGGAAGATAATTACCATACAATCGAGAGATCTCAAGATAAAAGAGAAGAAAATCGGAGTACTAAAGAAAAGATAAATCAGATCAATTCAAAAGCATGGAGTGGGGAACAAGTCAGACGAACCGAGTGTGAAAACGCGTAAAGAGGGAGGCTCGGTCGACCGAGCCATGCCATTCGGTCGACCGAGTGTGTACGTTCAGTCATCCGAGCCTGATGTGATAAATGCATGTCAATCTTCTGGATTCTCCCTATGTCGGCTTCAACTCCTATATAAACAGCAGCCACGATGTTGAGAACACACACCACTACAACACAAAACAATTCATACAATTTTAGATTTTGAGTTTTATTTTCTTTATGTTCGTACATTGTGGACTCGTCGGATTCTCCGATTAGGGGAGCGATTAAAGAGTGGGAGTCACTCGCCTTCGAGGGTATGACTATTCAATTATGCAATCTTTATTCGTAGATCTGTTATATTTTATTATGGAGTAATTTTATTTGTATTGATTGCGTGATGTAGATTTATTTACGAACCCATGTGTTTAGGTTAGAAACGTTAAGAAGTAATCATGATTTGTTCCGACACAGAACTGTGTTCGGTCGACCTAGACGTGTCACTCGGTCGCCCGAGTGCTGTCGTTCGGTCGACCGAGCATGGTAATGTGTAGGGCAATATTATGATCGGCTTCGACTACGTCAGATTCTCTGAATTGGAATTAAAACGAGTAATTAAACCTGATCAACTTAGTTATTCGTCGTCATAATTTAACATGAAACCTAAAAAGTGATTGTTACTTAGGATATAGATTGAATCGGCATCTAAGAAGTACGCCTTACCCTAGGAATGTTGCTTAGATGAGGTTACGGGTTATACCGGCATCCCTAGTTTCATAATTGTGTCAGAAGTTATATGAGATGGAGGCATTAAAAAGCGAAGTCACGTAATGGAGGCACGATGATTTAGATGGCCTAACCGGAGCTAAATCTACCTTAGGGGATGACTCCCGTAGTCATAATAATTAATCTTTAACGTTTGTTTTATCTCGTTATCATCCTAATTCACATGGGGGAGTTATAATCTACTAGCGTAATCAATACTATTTGTTTAGATAATATCAACCGTATTATCCGTGTTTTAGTAGTCTTTAGTTTGTCTTTGTGGTCTTTTGTGTCTTGTGGTTGTCACTATTTTATTTACTGCATTTAGTTGGTCGTAGACCGCCTTTTCAATTTAGTTCTAATAGGATAAAGTTGTGTTTTATTTGTGCCGAGTCTCTGTGGGATCGACCTCGACTCTATCTGGCTATACTACAATTGAACCTAGTTCTCTTGCTAGTGTGTTAGTAGGCATCGAGTTAATAATTTAACTTGACCTCAATCAAGTTTTTGGCGCCGTTGCCGGGGACTCGAGTCATTAAATTAAGATATAGCTTATTTTGTTAGAACTGGATTCGTGAATATTCTGTGAATAAGAGTCTGTATATTAAAACAGTGTCATAAAAAAAAAACAAAAAAAAAATAAAAATAAAAATAAAAATTGTTCGGTCGACCGAACAGCAGCTCTCGGTCGACCGAGAATTAGTTTTTCTTTTCTGTTCTGATTCTGTCTTAGCTTTAAAACATTCTGTTTCTGTTTGATTTACGTTTTCTTTTCTCAAACTTATTTCGAGTCTGTTTTACTTAGTTAGTTAAAGGCCTAGCCTTTACTAGTGATTGATTGTTTTATTGTTGTTTATTATTTTATAGTACGCTACTCGGAAATCGAAGGAACCGCTTGAACCATATAATCTCTGAGATAGAAAAATTTATAGAAGGAATAGGAAGTTAGCTAGTGGAGGCGGCTAAGCAAGGAGAAGAGGATCCGAATCTTGAGGAAAGCGAGCAAGGAGTGGAAGAAGGACATACAACCGATCATTCTGAGCATTCCGAATCTGAAACAGAAATGGAAGGCAACCCAGTCAATCCAAACCAGGTACCTAATCCTGTTATTAATAATGCCAATAATGTGAATGCAAATGCTAATAATGAGAACCAAGCCCTAGTTCAAAGTTATGCAACGCCCACTATTGAACAATTCATTCCCGCTATCGTAGCACCGCAAGATGCTGCGGAAGTCTATCACCCTAGGCCTAATGTAATTCAAATGGTGACCAATTATTCTACTTTTCATGGAGTCCAAAACGAGGATCCTGGTGTTCACGTGTCGAATTTCTTGGAAATTGTTAGTACTGTGAAACCAGAATTAATCCCGGAGGGTAACATTCGTCTTAAGCTTTTCCCTTTCACTTTGAAAGATAAAGCTAAGCAATGGCTTCTCTCTTTAGAGGCTGGATCTATCACTACTTGGGAACAATTGTTGCAAAAGTTCATGAATAAGTATTTTCCTTAGGAAAACTTTTAAGTTACGCCAAGACATCCTAGGATTTAAGCAACAACCTGGGAGAGTTTTGATCAAGCTTGGGAGCGCTTTCAAGGAAGCTATGAGGAAGTGTCCTCATCATGACATCTCTCTTTGGCTTTTAATGCAAACTTTTACCATGGGTTTAGAGAGACTGAGAAAATTAGAGTAGACGCCTCCAGCAATGGAGCGTTTGTTCTTTTATCTCCTGAGGAGGCACAAGGGAAGATGGAGCAAATAGCGATGAATAGCCAATGGGGAGGCAATGACATAGCTACTGTGAAGATGGCCGCTGACATATTCGATGATAGTGCATCTACCAAAATCTTAGAACAACTTTCTGTTATCAACGATAAGGTAGATGGGATGCAAGAGAGGATGACAAGAGTAGAGAAAGGGACTGGAATCGAGGTAGCACCTCAAAGTGAGAACGCTGGTACTGAAGAAGCCAATTATGTCGGGGGAGGGTACAGGCCTAATCATAACCATCCTGGATTCCGATATAGTGACATTAATGCAGGAGAAAGGCCTAAACCGCCTACCACTTATGTACCACAGCAGACTAAAACTTTTGGTTGGGAAGCTGCGATAGAAAAACTGAGTAATGTCGTCACTGACAATATGGGACAACTTTCAAAATCTATGGCTGAGTTAGCCACTAACTTTAGCCAATATTGTCAGAAAACAGATGCCAAAGTAACCAACCAGGAAGCTTTAGTTCAAAATCTCACACACCAGGTAGGACAACTAGCTGAGCAAGTCTCAACTAGACCTCCTGGAGGGTTGCCAAGCAACACTGAAAAAAACCCTAAGGATTTGAATGCGATCATGACAAGAAGTGGAAAGGAGGTAACTCCACCATCCTTGCAAGAGAAAGAAAAAGTCACAAAGAATAAGGATGGTGAGCCAAACAATGAGACTAATACTTCCGAGACTTTGCCTGAGCAAAGAACGTATAAAGAACCTCGTTGGCCCTAGAGTTGAACTTTACGATAATAAGTATCCAATTTTCACTGATGTCGACCCTTCAACTCTACCTTATCCTCCACCAAAGCCGAAGCCTAAGTTTGATAATAAGAGGTATAAGAAGTTCGTGGATATGTTTAGTAAGTTACAAATCAATATACCCCTAGTTGAAGCACTAATTTGAAATGCCTGAGTACACCAAGTTTTTAAAAGACGCCTGCCTCCACTAAAAGGAAACTTCTAGATTTAGAGACCATATGCCTTAATGAGGAGTGCTCGGCCATTCTTCAACATAAGTTACCCCAAAATGCAAAGATCCGGGAAGCTTTCTCATTCCTCGCACCATAGGTAACGTATGTCGAACAAAGCTTTGTGTGATCTAGAGCAAGCGTGAACTCGATGCCACTGTCTCATTTTTCGGAAGCTAGGCATGAAAGATCTTAAGAAGACCTCAATCACATTGCAATTAGCTGACCGCTCTGTTAAAGAACCGTGTGGAGTGGTTGAGGATGTGCTAGTAAGAGTTGAAAAGTTTGTATTCCTCGTCGACTTTGTGGTATTAGATATGGAAGCTAACCACGAAGTGCCATTGATATTGGGAGACCTTTCATGGCCACTAGTAGAACGCTAATTGATGTTTACAAAGGCGAGTTGGTGTTAAGAGTAAACGAAGAGAGAGTTGCATTCAATGTCTTCGACACTATGAAGCACCTGATGATGGAGAGGATGCATGTTTCATGTTGGATTCCATTGATAGGATCGTTCAAGAATTTCAACAACATGAAAGTATCAAGGATTTTTGGATGTTGTCTTAGAAGAAGAAGATGAAGCCTGGCACGTGAGTAGTGAGGAGGAGGAGATGATATGGCCAGGATGTAGTAGAGGACCCCAAGACTGTAGAGGAAGTAAGTCTTTGCGGAGATTGAAAGATTCTATCATAGACCAACGTGGCATAAGTACTTTGAACTTAAACTCACTTTGGTCAAAAGTTGAAGACCTCTTTGGAAGAACCTCCCACAAATTTGACTTTAAAACCTCTTTCCGCAAATCAAGCACGTATTTCTTCAAGATGAGACCTTGCCATCGATCATATCTTCTTCCTTGACGGACTTACAAGAAGAGAAACTTATGAGAGTTTTGAGAGAGTACCGCGGAGCATTTGGATGGACCATAGCTGACGTTAAGGGCATTAACCCTAGCGTATGTATGCACAAGATCTCCATGGACCCTGAAAAGAAAGTGGTTGCACAACCTCGAGGCGTTTAACCCCATAATTAAAGGGCGTGGTTAGGGATGAGGTTATAAAATGCTAGAAATGGGAATTATATTTCCAATTCTTTGATAGCGAATGGGTAAGCCCTATCCACGTAGTTCCCAAGAAGGGAGGATTGACGGTGCAAGCCAATGAGTTGAATGAGTTAATTCCTGTGAGGCTAATCACCGGTCATCGAGTATGCATAGACTTTAGGAAACTAAACGATGCCACTCGTAAGGACCATTTTCCTCTTCCCTTCATCGATCAAATGCTCGAGAGACTGAGCGGGCATGCTTTCTATTGTTTTCTTGACGGGTATTTGGGATACTATCAAATCCATATCTCGCCCGAAGATCGTGAGAAAACGACATTTACATGCCCATATGGGACATTTGCTTATAATCGAATGCCATTTGGATTGTGCAACGCCCCCGCGACATTTCAAAGGTGTATGATGTCATTATTTGCGGACATGGTGGAAGATTTCTTGGAAATCTTTATGGATGATTTCTCCGTGTTTGGAGACGATTTTGATTCATGTCTCACACATCTAGCACGAGTATTGAAGAGATGTGAAGAGACTAATCTTGTGCTTAACTGGGAGAAATGTCATTTGATGGTTACGGAAGGTATAGTACTAGGCCACCGCATATCAAAGAACGGTATAGAGGTGGATAGAGCGAAAGTCGAGGTGATCGAGAAACTACCTCCACCTACTAATCTTAAAACTTTGCGAGGTTTTTTAGGCCACGCTGGATTTTATCGTAGGTTTATCAAGGACTTTTCCCTGGTCTCTAGACCTCTTACCGAATTATTGGCCAAGGATGTGCCATTCGTGTTTTCAAATGAGTGCATAAAAGCTTTCAACGAAATAAAAGTAGATCGACATCGCACCCGTTGCAGTCGCACCGGATTGGGATCTTCCGCTTGAACTAATGTGTGATGCAAGTGATATCTGCTTTGTTGGCGCGCTTTGGGTCAAAGAAAAGATAAGATCTTCGAGACCTATTTATTATGCAAGCCGGACTTTGAATGCTGCCCAAAGAAATTACGCCACAACGGAGAAGGAACTTTTGGCCGTCATCTTTGCTTTCGACAAGTTTAGATCTTACTTAGTAGGCTCTAAAGTCACTGTGTGGACTGACCATGCGGCTCTTAAGTATCTCCTAGCAAAGCAAGATTCAAAGCCGAGACTGTTGAGATGGATTCTACTGCTGCAAGAATTTGACGTAGAAATCCGAGATAAGAAAGGAAGTGAGAACGTGGTGGCCGATCATCTATCGCGCTTACAATTAGAGGATGGTGAGGAATTACCTGAGATAGGAGAATCTTTTCCTGATGAGCAACTTTTCTCCATCACCACCATCAGGGGACGTGATGATTGTGTTGCAATTTCTTCGCGAATAGAGGTTGTGAAGGAGAAGAAGCAACCATGGTTTAGTTTGTTTGTCAATTATCTATCCGCAAAGTACCTACCACCGAATCTCACTGTCCAAGAAAGGAAAAAATTCTTTAAAGATCTTAGACACTATTATTGGGATGAGCCTTATTTGTTTAAGCTAGGATCTGATAATATTTTTCGAAGGTGTGTGCCCGAAGAAGAGTATAATGATATCCTGAAGCATTGTCATTCCTATGAAGTTGGAGGACACTACGGGGAGAAAAAAACCATGCTAAGGTCCTCCAATGCGGTTTTTATTGGCCGACATTGTTTAAGGATGCACACCAATATGCAAAGGCATGTCATGCTTGTCAAATGATAGGTAATATTTCAAGGAGGAATGAGATGCCACTCAAGAGCATCTTAGAAGTGGAGCTTTTTGACGTTTGGGGAATAGATTTTGTTGGACCCTTCACTTCATCATTATCTAACCGATATATCTTAGTTGCTGTTGATTATGTATCCAAATGGGTTGAGGCCATTGCTTCACCTACTAACGATGCTAGGGTTGTGGTTAGATTCTTGAAGAAGAACATTTTTACAAGGTTTGGGACGCCGAGGGCGATTATAAGCGACAATGGTAGTCATTTTTGTAATAAACCTTTTGAAAGGTTGATGATTAAATATGGGGTTCGACATAAGCTAGCAACCGCATATCACCCCCAGACGAGTGGACAGGTAGAAGTTACCAATCGAGAGATAAAGCGTATTCTGGAGAAAACTGTCAATACGACTAGGAAGGATTGGTCGATACGTTTAGATGACGCTTTATGGGCTTATAGGACTGCATATAAAACCTCGATTGGAATGTCACCATATAGGATTGTTTTTGGAAAAGCATGTCATCTGCCTGTGGAACTGGAGCACCGGGCCATGTGGGCAACAAGGATGCTAAACTTTGATGAGACCTTGGCCGGTGAGAAAAGGATGTTAGAATTAACTCGCCTGGAGGAGTTTCGTTTAGAGGCATACGAGAATGCCAAGATTTTCAAGGAGCGCACGAAGAAGTTCCATGACAAAAGGATTCTCGGATAGGACCTTTCAAGAGGGTGATCTAGTTCTCTTATACAATTCAAGCGCTTAAGACTCTTCCGGGTAAGTTGAAATCAAGATGGTGTGGCCCATTTCAAGTACAACAAGTTTTTCCTTCCGGAGCGGTGGAGCTATTTAATTTCAAAGACGAGTCCAGATTTGTGGTTAATGGACATCGATAAAGCATTATCACGGGCTTCCACTTTAACTGGCGAGGAGGAGGTTTTGTACCTCGATGACCTGTCTATGAATAAACCATCTTGAGCCGAGTCGAGCTAGCGACTATAAACTTAGAACTACTACTTATTACTATCTTTTGGTTTTAATAAAGTAGCATGCGCCTATCACGGTTTTTTTTTCATCTCGCCATGTTCGAGTCTAAGTTCGGAATAAACGAGGTTTTTTCCTTGATAGCCGTCATGTGAGTTTTTATTTAGGTTTGAATCCCTTTTGGTCTTGTCCATGGCAGTATAAAGTAAAGTGGCTTAAACTGTTTTTAGATATCTATATCTAATTATCGCCACACTATTTTATAACTTCCATAGACATGGTATTTGATGCTTTCGTGGAGTTTGTTTGTTTATACACAGTGTGTCTCGTCTCTCCACACTGTGCCGATGATTCCTCCGATAATGTTCCTTTACTTGGGAGCCGTTTCAGAGCTAAGTCTTTCATCTTGAACTCATTTATTTTTGTCATTGAGGACAATGCCATGTTTTTAAGTGGGCGGGGACTTAGCTATATATTGTGCTATATGTTAAGGGAATAGAATCTCGAGACAATATTGAGCCAAATTTAAAAATTTTATGGATAAATGCCAAGTTGTTTAACTGCACTTAAACTTGTGAAGTTCTTATACTTAGAATTAATAGGAAATGAACCAAGTTGTGTGAGTACGTGGTCATATTATACTTTTGCGATAAATTGTTAGTAAACTTAAGGATATTCATGCCAACAATTGCAAGTAGTTAGGCATTGTTCAAATTACTCAACTTGTGAATCGTTTGGTAACGCATGAGTTATAATAATTGAAAGAAGTATGTGTACATTGCTTAGATAATTGGTTATGAGGACCTAGTGTCGATATTTGTCGACTGATGTATTCTGATCTTCTAGCCAACAAAAGCGGAGTAATAAGCTTGGGACGCACTGTGTTTTGACAATGCATTAAAACACTGGGCTTGTAGTAACATTACCAAAGTAGCCTGCCGCTTGTGGTAATATTCGATACTATGCATGATCTAAGATAGGGGATACTCTATGAAAAGTTTTCTTCCTTGAGATTAGTAGTATTCGAAAAATATGCAAAAATTGAAAAACATTTGAATTTTAGAGGCTTTGAGTAGTACTCGGTCTCCAAGTCCAAAACCCTATAGATACGCTCTTGCTTATTGTTCTAGTGCTTTAACCATTGAGAGGCATAAGAAGTATGAATGTCGATGTTGGTGAATTTAGATATGAAGTGTGATAAACTCTAATCTTGCTACATTTATATAAAACCAATGCACATGCACACAATCACTTCGATTCATAGCAAGTAGTGAATAATGCTTATCTTATGAGCATGACTGGTATGAGTTGACTCGGGTTTCTTGTGTAAGTATGAGTTGACCACAGAAAATGTTGTCTTGGGGAATAACTTGTTAATGCTTTGTTCGGGACGAAGCAAAGTCTAAGTGGGGGGCATTTTGATGACAGTTAAAATATACCTGTTTATGTCATCAATTCTAACCTTAAATCGGAGTTAATTATATATATTTCATATTTAATCACGTGTTTATATTTATTATTTAATGGTAAGTGATTATTAATATGATAATTGGTATTTAGCTATTTTTTATTATAAAAGAGCAATTAATTGTGTGATAAATGCTGATTTTGCAGATCATGATAAATAGGGAAGATAATTATCATACAATCGGGAGATCTCAAGATAAAAGAGAAGAAAATCGGAGTACTAAAGAAAAGATAAATCAGATCAATTCAAAAGCATGGAGTGGGGAACAAGTCAGACGAACCGAGTGTGAAAATGCGTAAAGAGGGAGGCTCGGTCGACCGAGCCATGCCATTCGGTCGACCGAGCGTGTACGTTCAGTCATCCGAGCCTGATGTGATAAATGCATGTCAATCTTCTGGATTCTCCCTATGTCGGCTTCAACTCCTATATAAACAGCAGCCACGATGTTGAGAACACACACCACTACAACACAAAACAATTCATACAATTTTAGATTTTGAGTTTTATTTTCTTTATGTTCGTACATTGTGGATTCGTCGGATTCTCCGATTAGGAGCGCATTAAAGAGTGGGAGTCACTCGCCTTCGAGGTATGACTATTCAATTATGCAATCTTTATTCGTAGATCTGTTATATTTTATTATGGAGTAATTTTATTTGTATTGATTGCGTGATGTAGATTTATTTACGAACCCATGTGTTTAGGTTAGAAGCGTTAAGAAGTAATCATGATTTGTTCCGATTACAGAAGCGTGTTCGGTCGACTCAGACGTGTCACTCGGTCGCCCGAAAGTCTTTGTCGTTCGGTCGACCGAGCATGGTAATGTGTAGGGCAATATTATGATCGGCTTCGACTACGTCAGATTCTCTGAATTGGAATTAAAACGAGTAATTAAACCTGATCAACTTAGTTATTCGTCGTCATAATTTAACATGAAACCTAAAAGTGATTGTTACTTAGGATATAGATTGAATCGGCATCTAAGAAGTACGCCTTACCCTAGGAATGTTGCTTAGATGAGGTTACGGGTTATACCGGCATCCCTAGTTTCATAATTGTGTCGGGTTATATGAGATGGAGGCATTAAAAAGCGAAGTCACGTAATGGAGGCACGATGATTTAGATGGCCTAACCGGAGCTAAATCTACCTTGGGGATGACTCCGTAGTCATAATAATTAATCTTTAACGTTTGTTTTATCTCGTTATCATCCTAATTCACATGGGGGAGTTATAATCTACTAGCGTAATCAATACTATTTGTTTAGATAATATCAACCGTATTATCCGTGTTTTAGTAGTCTTTAGTTTGTCTTTGTGGTCTTTTGTGTCTTGTGGTTGTCACTATTTTATTTATCTGCATTTAGTTGGTCGTAGACCGCCTTTTCAATTTAGTTCTAATAGATAAAGTTGTGTTTTATTTGTGCCGAGTCTCTCGTGGGATCGACTTCGACTTATCTGGCTATACTACAATTGAACCTAGTTCTCTTGCTAGTGTGTTAGTAGGCATCGAGTTAATAATTTAACTTGACCTCAATCATATTACTATATTAAAGCTCTTTTAAACTAGAATCGGGGATAAAGATCATAGAATAATGGGTACAATTTGACCGTCATCATATTCATATGATAAATTGCCTTTTTGGACTAGATTACTGTTGTGGCTTTGATATTTTGCAGATATGATGAATCCGAACATAAAAGGCAATGAAAATGAGCTAAAAAGGAGTCAAAGTCGTGGAGGCATGAAGAATCACACCCAGGTGTGAAAGAATGGAATAGGGTGTGAAAAAATGCAGAAACTATTCAGAATTTCTACAAGCCAATGAAAGTTCTGATTGGTGGACACAACTTCCAACGTAATTTTCATGTTGCGCAAATTTGGTTGGAAAGAAGATTTACACGTGTATTTTTAGGGGATTTTATTTTAGGAGATAAATTACACAATTTGAATTAAGAAAAATTCCTTTTTATCCTAAAATAATTTCTTTAAATTGGAAAATCATCAGAGACGCCAATTACATACTTTTAGGCGTGAATTGCAAATTCCCAATCCCATCTACTATTTTTCTCCCAACTTTTGAAGAACAAGATTTTTGCTTAGGGCTCGAGAACGAAGAACGGATCGTGAAATTCTTGGTTATATGATATTTGTGAGACAATTCTATTTCCTTTCTCTTAATTTTCTTCCTTTTATTTTATTTTTACGTTTCACAATGCCTAAATCCATGCTTTTTGTGATCACTTTGATTATGCACGAGTAGATTTAATTTTCTAGGATTAGGAGAGCCCGGTAAATGGATATATGAGTTAAAGATTTGACTTTTCCTATTATTATGAATCGATATGCCTTTGTATTGATTTTGGTGTGCTATTTCGTATGAATTTATGGATTGATGGATCGAAAGATGAATTTTCATAGGTTTATATGAAGAATTTATTATCAATTAGGTGATGGACTGAAAGGTGAAGTTTAATTGATAGGTTAGAACCCTAATTTCAATCAAGAAAATTCATGAGAGCAAAAGTTAATTGAAATTTCTTGTCGCAATAAGAATAATGATGTTTTAATGGGTCTAGATTAAGTTAATGAACGAGAAATCGGATTTAATATTAATTTAGGCACGATTAATAGTAGTTCGAAAGAATATTGTTAGTCATTTTTGATTATTCGTCAACATAAGTAAAAATTCATAATAAATGGAAATGTCGTTGTAAAAATCATATATTCATTACTGTGGTAATCCAACATCCTAGAAGTTCTTCCAACTTGGTCTTTAGCAATTTCTTGGACTTGCGTTGAGTTTTAAATAGGACCTTAGTTTTAGTTATTTTATAATTCAAAACACCAAAATTTGATTTGTTTAGCTAATATAAATTGATAACTATTCGGTGATTGTCCCAAGTCCCTGTGGAATCGACATTCTTAGTACTACTCGATAAACCGTGCGCTTGCGGTAGCATTTAGTGATTAAGCAGTTGCCATTGCTTTGCGAAAATCCATAGCGGAATCAGTTGAACCAACAATATCAGTCTTCTTGGTCTGCAGAATCTCCGTAACACATTGAGAGAGTGAAAACAACAGCAAATATTGGTCTTTAGCAATTTCTTGTAAAAAACGTACTGCTAGTTTTGTAAAAATCATATATTCATTACTGTGGTAATCCAACATCCTAGAAGTTCTTCCAACTTGGTCTTTAGCAATTTCTTGGACTTGCGTTGAGTTTTAAATAGGACCTTAGTTTTAGTTATTTTATAATTCAAAACACCAAAATTTAATTAGTTTAGCTAATATAAATTGAGAACTATTCGGTGATTATCCCAACTCCCTGTGGGATCGACATCCTAAATACTACTCGATAAGCCGTGCGCATGCGGTAGCATTTAGTGATTAAAGTGAAAATCACACAACAAATTACGAGGTCCACCTTTCAATAGATGATACTCCGATTTAACTAATGAGAAGACTTGGCAGTTGCCATTGCTTTGCGAAAATCCATAGCGGAATCAGTTGAACCAACAATAAATTTATTCATCGTGCCCGGCGTGCCCTTTTGAAAGAAATTTAGTACACACATGAAACAAAAATTTTATTTGTAAGCTAAGATTACACATATATAAAATGATTCACCAAGTGAAATACGCAATTCAATGGATATTTGTCTTTCGACCAATTTGAGAAATACAGTATCATCTTTCCAAATAATAAATCTTTCTTGACATTTATACACATTAAGAAATTATCACTCTTGCTAGGCGTGATCATACCCTCAAACTTTCTTGTCGTACATCAGAGCTTGCATTCATTCGAAACGGAAAGGTTTATCGCTCAAAGCCAATAACAGATCGAGTGCTAATACTTCCATTGGTGGATTAAAATAAACCTCTAGATCATTAAAAGTCACATATTTAAGATGTGTCGTCTTGACCAAAATATTGACAAATCTTTTATATACTAGGATAACAATATTGGTAAAGTAGTGAATATTTGCGTTAATAAAAGGTAACACTGCATTAGTTGTAAACAATGTGGGTGTGTTATATGAAGTCGAGAATTGACAAGCCAAGCTTCTCTGAGTAACATATTAGCGAGAAATCGGATTTAATAAGTGATTTGCAATACCAAGGCAACAGAATTTCGTTAGCTTTTATACACAAAGGTATTTAAAGCATGTAAAGTAGGACAAAGCGTATTGGACAAAAATTTGCAACAGAATTTCGTTAGCTTTTATACACAAAGGTATTTAAAGCATGTAAATCACAAAGGTATTTAAACATAATAATTGCCTTTGTGTTTGACCAAGCGTATTGGACAAAAATTACACAATTAAGATTTTGTCGTTTTTTCCTAAAAAACCGACAACAGAACTTAAGATCAATCTTTTTGTCAATTTCTCTGCACCGTAATCCGTCCCTTAGACCATTTTATATACTGTACAACCTACCGTATGTCACTATACTGCCCTCAACCCAATCAGATCTAATCGGATCAGATCACTGCTACTACACTTTATATTTATACATATATTAAATGACACATTCTTTTATTATATATTAGTTTATTTAAAAACGAACTGATAAAATATATATGACACTGGTTTGTATAGATATTGACCCCGGTAACTAGCTAGCTAAACTGTTTTTTTGTAAGTGCGACCACAAGATTCTTCTTCGACTTCATATAGTCAAAGAATCAGACTATTAGAGATCACTTATATAATACTATTATGTCTACGTACGACACATGCGTCATGACTGACCACCGTATGAGAAAGATAATTTTCTGTATTGATCATCATTGAAAATAAATACAAGAGTATTTATATGCACATACTATTATACACCAATAGTATTCTAGAGACATCTTACATTAAACAATGTAATATTACAAAATATAATAAACTAGCCAAATAACCCGTGCATCATGCATGGGAGGTAAGTTTATAAATATAAAAATAAAAAACGCAATAGTATTGTCATAGAATAAATTCTAATAAGTAGGACTTTGAAAGTTACGGAAAAAAAAACATTATTTTTAATTCATCACAGTCGTTAGACAATAGTAAAAGAGGATGAAGCGTTTCTTATTGTACATAAAAGATAAATTTTATTTATCACAAATACCGAATCTATTCAAATTTATGTAGCACAACCGATGAAGCATTACCCTGGGGATAAAAATCGAGGCCCGAAGACCAAGAGGTCAGGGTTTCAAGCCTCCCTTGAGGCAAAAGAGAAGGTGTCAGTTTAGTAAATAAGCTTTCGTCTTCGTTAAAAACAAAATTTTACCTGAGTAGGATAATTGTATCTATCTATCTATATGGTTTGGAAAACATTAGCAGGAAATTGAAAATACGAATCAGAATATTATCACACTTGATCTATAACTACTAAACTTAACTTTATAATTAATAACATAGCCTTACACATTACAGTTCAATATGAATATAAAGATATAAAGTATAAGTACGCCAATTTCAAATATTTATGTGTATTTAAATATTGTAATATTATTTTAGTTGGTGGCCCATCAGACGGCTTAAGGCACCTCAATAAGTCTGAGATTTTTTTTTATTATTCCCGAATGCTCATTGACATTCAAAATTGAACATTGATATTTACTTCATCGACCCTAAATTCTCCGGCAATCTCGCCTACCATTCCTACAAAATTGTCAAGCCTTCAATCATTTTTTCAAAAATAAAAAATAAATAAAAAAATACCTAAACTTCAATTTATTTAATCAACAATTCAATATTCAAATTCAATACCCCTGAAATTTCACCCATAATTATTTTTGCATATCCCTCTTATAGAATTATTAGAGCATAATATTCAAATTCAATACCCCTGAAATTTCACCCATAATTATTTTTGCATATCCCTCTTATAGAATTATTAGAGCATTGAATCCTTTCCACTACTCAATCTTCGTCTCCTTCTCTCTCGTTTCTTTTTTTGTGTGTGAAGGGAGTGCCTATTTTATTCTCTACATTGTTTGAGAGAGTAATTTAAGGGATGATGTTGAGGAGAAAATTAATTGAATGCAAACTTTTTTTATGAAACGGGTTAAAAATGGGTCAATTGGCGGGGTTGGTCCGGGTAATCGGGTAATTGATTTTAGACACCTTCAAAAACATATTATTATATAGATAATAAATAAATGTGATCTCCAATATCTCTAATACCACCCCTCAAATTTGACGCGGACACAGGCCCAACTTGTCATGTTGACGCATAAACGTAAGCCGAGGCAATAATTTCATTGGTGAGTCAGCAAGCTGAGCCTCAGCATTGACACGAGAGACGCGCAATCGACCATGATGAATGTGGTCCCGAAGGTAAGGGTAATCAATGGCAACATGTTTCATGATAGTGTGAAATACCGGATTGACACAGAACTTAGTCATGCCAAGATTGTCACAATAAATCACAAGCGGCATAACAGTGAGGAGAAAACCAAGATCAAAAAGAAGAAAGGTGACCTATTGAAGTTTTGTTGTGTATTGCCCTAAACCCAATCGGGTTGGACCCAATCGATTTCGAATTCAAGCTGATTTTAACCGAGTCGAATCGAGTTTTGACTCGAGTCGATCTCGAACTACTCACGAGTAGCTCGGCTCGTTTACAGCCCTATATCAACCCAAGAGTATTTATATGCACACACTATTATATATACACGTATAGTATTCTAGAGATATCTTACAATGGACCCAACATATCATTTTGATGCATAAGCGTAAGCCGAGGCAATAATTTCATGAGTGAGTCAGCAAGCTGATCCTAAGCATTGACACGAGAGACGTGCAATCGACCATGATGAATGTGATCCTGAATGTAATGGTAATCAATGGCAACATGTTTCATGATAGTGTGAAATACATGATTGACACAGAACTCAGTCGTGCCAAGATTGTCACAATAAATCACGAGCATAATTAACAGTGAGGAGAAAACCATGATTATAAAGAAGAAAGGTGACCTATTGAAGTTTTGTTGTGGCAGATGTTCTTGTAGTGTTTTAAACCCACACGGGTTGGACTGGATCCAGGTCGGTCGGATCATTTCAACTACGCTTTATGCTTGTACATATAATTAAAGGCATTTATACTATTACATAGTGTTTGTTTAGCAAACCAATTTAAATATTGCGTATGATAACGTCCTTAAGATTTACCCGTGATAAAGAAATTATAATGGTGATTATTGTTGATGAGATTGATGGCCAAATAATAGTGGACCAACTTTCACCGGTAGTGTACTGGGTCAGTTGTACTACAACGACAAGCAAAGTCGTATCCAATGAGAAATTGACCAAGTACCACAGACACTTTTGTATGTAATTTAGGTCAACAATATTGGTGGAAATTTTATAACTACTAATGATTGAACGAGACTAATATAATGACAAAACAATAACCAAATTATGATCAAGTAAACTACTCTCGATACCTATACCGAATCACTAGGAATAGGCTTTTCCGACCGACCAAGCATTTATACTAATTAACATGCTTGTGGGTATATCTAAGGTGGTAATTAGGCACTAATATTGCAACCTAATTACCCTATTCTTGGATGAGCAGTTCCTCATCAGATTTAAATCGACCTAACATGATTAAGAACTATAGGCGTTAGGTTGGTGATCACGTGTAAGTAGGCGATACTAGCAAGCGGACTAGGTCATTCGTAGTATAAAGAACGAGCAAAAGGTCGATCCCACAAAGACTCGAGGAATTTCTGAATATACTTATATATATTAGAGTAAAGAATACAAATAATGATCATTGATCAACAAGCTTTCTAGGAATCTCCGCAATCGAGCAGAACTGATCGTCACCAAAGTCGTCACCAGAGCTAAGTTCTGGAATCAAGGTATGTTCTCCGGCAAGAGAAGATGTTTACAATTAACGTGAAAAATCGACAAGTTTACAAGGATAAATAATTTGATTTATGACAAATAAAGTTGCGGGCCTAGTTAAAGCAACATGAGTTGTGAACTCCTTCAACCAAAAAAGAGGATGCCAGCCCAATGAGATGGGATGGGATGCTGGAGCGAAAGACACATTCAACCATATGTTGTGCCTATCGGATGATCGATGTTAACACAGAAGTTGCAGAAGAAGACACCACAAGTAGGCTTTGGTCGAAGCTTGAGAGCATGTATTCGACTCATTGTAATACAATGAAATCTTTTGCTGCAACTTCAACATGATCACAATGTAATCTGAAAATTTCATGTTCATAAAGATACATATGTACTCCAAAAAAATAACTTTTTGAAACACCGAAAATTTCTATAAAGGCAAACTGCATTATTAATTTTAGAGATTAATTACTTCCAACGTTGCTGCAACGACAACTCTTAGGGCTAAGTTACAATTTTCGTCCTGTAACTGGACACGTTTTTCAGTTTTAGTCCTGATTGTTCTCCGGCGACAATTTCTGTCTTGAACTGGTCTTTTTTTACAAAAAATAGTCCTTAAGGCTGGAAAATGTTGACTGTACACATTTTCCGGCAAAAAAAAAATGCTATGTCATCCCGAATCGACAGCTCATCTTTCCACGTCAGCAAAAGTTTTCACATCAGCATTTTTTCGCAAATAATAAAATGTTGATAATGGGGGATTCGAACCTGCAACCTAAGACTAAAAATTTACACACTTCTCCACCCGAGCTACAGCATAATAGGATTTTAAAACACAACATATCTTTTAAGGACATGTTCAGTATAAAAATATTATAGAGAATCTAATAATACAGACAATTTTATTCTTTTTAAAAAGTATATAGATATAGTATTCGTTACACGTGGTGATAAATTTAGTGAATGTTTATTCTAATTAATATAGGAGGTTCTTAATTTTTTTATTGCCTTTTTTTTATGTATTTTCGTATAAATGCAACATATTGTTGTCATGTCATATTCTTCATTTCTTCCAACTCTTTTTCATAGTCACTAAACTGAATATTTAATTAAATTAACAAATGAAACGTGACCTATTAAATATTGCGTATGATAACGTCCTTAAGACTAACCCCTGATAAAGAAATTATAATGGTGATTATTGTTGATGAGATTGATGGCCAAATAATAGTGGACCAACTTTCACCGGCGAGTATGCGTATCAGGCGGTTGTACTACAACGACAAGCAAAATCGTATCCAACGGAAATTGAACAAGTACCACGCAGACACTTTTGTATGTAGTTTAGGTCAACAATATTGGTGGAAATTTTATAACTACTAATGATTGAACGAGACTAATATAATGACAAAACAATAACCAAATTATGATCAAGTAAACTACTCTCGGTATTTCTATACCGAATCACTAGAATAGGCTTTTCCGACCGACCAACCATTTATACTAATTAACATGCTTGTGGGTGCAATATCCTAAGGTGGTAATTAGGCACTAATATCGCAACCTAATTACCCTATTCTTGGATGAACAGTTCCCTCATCGGGATTTAACTGACCTAACATGATTAAGAACTATAGACGTTCGGTTGGTGATCACGTGTAAGTAGCTGAGACTAGCAAGAGGACTAGGTCCTTCGTAGTATAGCAAACGAGCAAAGGGTCGATCCCACAAAGACTCGATGAATTTCTGAATATACTTATATATATTAGAGTAAAGAATACAAATAATGATCATTGATCAACAAGGTTTCTAGGAATCTCCGCAATCGAGCAGAACTGATCATCACCAAAGTCATCACCGGCGCTAAGTTCTGGAATCAAGGTATGTTCTCTGGCAAGAGAAGATGTTTACAATTAACATGAAAATCGACAAGTTTACAAGGATAAATAATTTCAGTTTATGACAAATAAAGTTGCGGGCCTAGTTAAAGCAACATGTGTTGTGGAGTCTTTCAACCAAAAAGAGGATGCCAGTTCCAATGATATGGCCAGTCTGGAGGAGAAGACACATTCAACCATCATGTTGTGCCTATCAGATGATGTTAACACACAAGTTGCAGAAGAAGACACCGCAAGCAGGCTTTGGTCGAAGATACATAAAGATACATATGTACTCCAAAAAAAATAACTTTTTGAAACACCGAAAATTTCTATAAAGGCGAACTACATTACTAATTATAGAGATTAATTACTTCCAATGTTGCTGCGACGACAACTCTTAGTGTTGCAACGATATCACGTCTTTTCTAGAACTCTGCAATGAACTGTAAGCATTCTAATAAAAGATACCTGTTTCTTAAAAAAAAAAAAAAAAAAGATACATATGTCGATCTGACTCTTTGTAACATTTTCATAGATAACCTTTCACCCTACCCTTGTTTGAGAAAATAAAAACGACTAACAAATTATTCGCTAACTGAATTTTTCAGATTCTCTAACACAAATGGAGAAAAGATGAAACTGAATTTGCATTGATTTGATTGAAATACAACTTAATTGGACAACAAACGTAACAGCCAGAAATATATAAAAAAGAAAACTATAAAAAAAGATGCTTACAACCGGATAGTATCTCTAAATCACAATTATTTAATATGAAAAAAACTGCAATAAAAAGATTTCTTATGCCATAAGGCTTCGAAATCAGAAACGAAATAGAGGGTTTGCATGGTGGACGAAGGCTTAATTTCGTGATGGATAATGATACTATCACAACATATATATATATTTTGTCACAGTATATTACGACACCATATATTGATCATTGGATAATAACATGACTCATTAGAAGATATGAGTACGTATAACCTATAATATAGATCAATGATTAGCGTCTCAATAATAATTGTGATACAAATTAAATATATAGTTACAGCTAGAATCATTACCCGAGCCTCAGTTTTAGCAGCAATGAAATCGATCAGCAATCCCCATCACAAAAGAGTTTGGCAAGGTAGCACGAACAATCATCGCAACAAGCATAATCATGTGGTTTTTAGGCTTTTTTATTTTTATCCAGATGCGCCTTTAAATTACGAGGTGCACCGTTCAACAGATACATCTCCGATTTAGCTAAAGGAGAAGATGTAGTAGTTGCCATTGCTGCTAATTTGTGATTTCCTTCATGAAAATCTATAGCAGAGGAATCAGCTGAACCAACAATACCAGTAGAGTCTTCTTCTTGGTTTGCAGAATCGCCATAACACACCAATAATGACGACATTGAGAGAGTGAAAACAACAGCAAATATTGCAAGCACCACAAATTTCTTCATATTGCTCGATCGAGATATATGCTTTGTACGTAATCGCTAATGTTTCAAGTAATATTGATAGTATGAAAGATGTGCTTCATTGTGCTAATCTATATATAGTTGTTCACGATGATCACATACAGTTGGTAACAACTGTCAATAAAATCAATATAATAAGTGATTTTGAAGATCAACGCAACATCATTTCGTTAGTTTCTATTATACACAAAGGGTATTTAAAGCCTGTAAATTACGACAAAGACTATTGGACAAGGATTACACTTTTTTTTCTGTTTGTTTTTTATTTATTTATTTTTTTTTGCTTTTTTGTGTGTGTGGAGGGGAGGAGATTTCTATTCGAGGTGGCGATAAGAATTTCTTACCAAAAAAATGCAATGACATATACCAGTAGATCGTATTAGATCCCCGGACAAAGATTAGACATGCATGTCTCCTGTTTGTTTGGTATAAATGTTAATACAGTGGACATGCTTTTAGAAGCTTCGGGTCCCAAATGGCATGAAACATTGCTGGATATATAAGGCAACAAAAATTACTTATCCTGTCTACTAGGACTGATCCGGGATTTCACATCCGGATGGGCTAGGTCAAGTGTAAGAATTAGCATGATCGGATTATGACGATTTGATATGTTTGCTCAGACTTAGATGTAGCGAAAGGTGTGTTCTATTTGGCACTACATAAATCTTTCCGACACCATATTCACATGTAAAAATTTGTATGTAATCTGTGGTGATGAAGTATTTACGGGATGCCAATAAAATCCGCCTAACAAAGTTGCTTACCCCAGAAAGCTATGCTTTGGTTGCGTCCTCGCTGGTTACTAGCACAATTGTTTCTAGTAAGCTACACATTAATACACCAAATAAACATCCCGAACATCTGCCAATGTACGATGGACTATACTAAGTTAATTAGTAAAGAGGGGGATTGATCTTACTAGAATCAAATCATGATACCGGAATCATAGTGATTGATTAGATCTCGATTCACAGTAATAGAGTTAATATTTATATATCTCTAGTCGTAATGAATGTAACCCTATTTATAAAGTTGACTCTGTTGAAGATAATTAGAGAAGAAGATGGAAGATAGTTGAAATGCTCTTTGAGGCTTTTCGTCGAACACTTACACACGAGAGTTAGTTAGGTGGTCAGTTTGTCATGGCTAATTATATTGTAAGCACTGTATATAAATTGCAATTAGAGGAACATATCATAAATTAGAATTTCCAATTAATATTCCAGATGTGAATTTTGTGAAATCTACGATCATGACTTTTCCTGCCTTTTCTTCATTCGAATCAAGTTCATGTTCTTCAATTCCATTCTTTCTGTATTTTCCTTAGTTATTTTGATTTTAACATGGTATCAGAGCAATAATCTGCTTCTGAATTGTTTTTTGCGTGGTTTTTTGGTTTCTTTCTGAGATTCTTGAGCTGTTGAGTTCTGCTTTGGATATTTCTTGTTAAGTGTGGTTTGTTTGAAAACGGCAACACAGGCTGCTGCAACTGGAAATCTCAATTATGTCTAAAATCCATGGTATATTCATACAAGGGAGAATCATACAGTACGTGGTTCTTGTTCAACCAGTCTTGAAAGTTCCAAAAGCTTCATTGTTGGAAGAGGGCCAGAGGTATAGTGTTTTATACCAAAGGAAAATGAATTTTGTTGATAGTTCTTTGCCAAAACCTCCTTAAAATGATAGGAAAACTATGAAACTTTGTGTCAATGTAATCTATAATACCAAGCAAGAAGCATTATATGTTACAGAACATTTCACTAAATTCAAGGCTCTTTGGGATCAGTTTCTGATGGGGAGGCCAATTCCACCTTGTTCTTGCAATGCACTAGAGATTTATAGGGGATATAATGAAATTGACAAGTGTCAAATCTTGATGTCTAAGCCATTATCAGATGTTAGCGCTGCTTTTTCAATGGCATTGCAACATGAGAGTCAGATTACTTACTGTGCTCATATGGAAGAAAATGTTTCTTTAAGTGTTAACTCTAACTTCCAGAAACCTGGTCAAGAACCCTACAGGAATAATCAATATCCAGCTCAAGCCAATTGTGGAGCAAGAAGATGCATGAGCAGGGGAATTTAGGAATTATCCGAACAATAATAGAAAGTTACAATGTACATATTGTAGAAGCATGGTTACCTTAGTAGTTCACAAGGAAGGGACAGAGGTGCCATAATGGCTAATCATATTGGTTTTGGCTTAGGGCTTGATCCAGACTATTCCCAAGAACAAGCTCAATCTGCTGACAATAATGGTCTTGATCAATCACAGTCTCAAGACATGTTCTAATGTCATGACCAGATCCGAGTATGGTAACATCATGAGTTCGCTGAGAAATGTGAAGATTCAAGAGGTCCCTACGGATTATATTATTTTCAATCTTAGTAGCCCACTGTCATGACTGCAAATGTACAAGTCATGAATGATGCACCGTTAGGTAACATTTATCATTGGATTTTTTATTCTGGAGCACCCTAATCATGTGGTGTATAGTACTAATTTGATGAGTGGGTGTATTATTAACTGTTAAATTACCAACCGGAACCAATGCCAGGGTGTCTCACATTGGTGAAGTAACGGTTAATGAACATCATTTGCTTAAAATGTGCTTTGTGTTCATGATTTTTCATATAATCTCATGTCTGTAAGAAGGCTAATTGTAGGAACTTCTTATTCATTGTTGTTAAATACTAATGGTTGTGTCATATACATGATATTCCAACACAGATGATGATTGGTTCAGCTTAGTTAGTAGGTGGCCTCTATATTCTAAACTCAAAGCCAATTACTGCTATGGACTTCTCCTGTTATTTCATGTGATGGATTAAAATATTATCTTATCTTTGTGGACCATTTTACTCAATATGTGTGGTTTCATCCTCTTGCCCATAAATCTAATGTTGTTTCTACTTTTATTTGTTTTCGCTCTTTTAATTGAATCTTTTTTTAGCTTATTAAGGTCCTCTACTCTGACTATGTTGGTGAGTTTATAGCTCTATGTGATTACCTTTCTTCCAATGGTTTTTCCATTCTCACTACTCCTTCTCACAAATCTGAACACAATGGCCTATTTGAACGTCGTCACATGCATATTGTTGAAATAGGTCTTTCTTTCCTTTCCCATGCATCTCTTTCCCCACCTTCTAGCCCTACGCATTTGCCACTGCTATTTACCTTATTAACCGCATGCCAACCCCAGTTCTCCACATGTACTCTCCATGTGAATCTATCTTCTACACTTCCTCTAATTATCATAAATGCGTGTTTTTGGGTGCCTTTGTTATCCTTGGCTATGCCCCTTATTTTAATCATAAACTTCAACCTCGATCTAAACCCTGTGTTATCCTAGGTTATGCTCTCACCCCACATGCTTACTACTGTTTTGACCCCAGGTGAATCTTGACTATATGTCTCCCACCATGTTAAGTTTGTTGAGTCCGCCTTCCCTACAGCCTCTTTACCTTTTACCCAATCCTCCTCTCCACCTCTCTCGACCTGGATTCCCACACCCCGCCCTATCTCTCCACCGCCACCTCCTCCTCTATCGCCCTCTACTCCGCCCCCCTGCTCCTCCCCATCCACCTTTTCTCCTTCTTCCCCACCCTTCTCCTCCACCCCGCCACCAACCCAACCTCGGTTCCCGCCACCCGATGCGCACTCGCTCTCAAAAAAATAGTCACAAGCCCATACAAAAACTCAACCTTCACACGGTTCTTACAGATCCTACTCATTCTCGAACCCACCAATATATTTCAAGCAAACAACCTAAATGGATAAATGCAATGCAAGTGGAATATGATGCTTTGGTGCGTAATAATACTAGTGGACCGTGTTCCCGCTTAATCTGGCCCTATAATGTCATTGGGTCCAAGTGGATTTTGGGCTCAAGTATAAACTGATGGTTTGATTGATCGTTACAAGGCTTGACTCGCCGCAAAGGGTTCATGCAAGCGACTGGCGTTAGTTATTCTGAAACATTTAGTCCGGTTGTTAAGCCATCCACTATTCGCGTGGTTCTCTCCCTTGCATTGACGCAGAGGTGGTCTTTGCGTCAACTCGATATTAATAATGCATTTTTGCAGGGAAATCTTCAGGAGTCTGTTTATCTATCTCAGCCGGATGGTTTTGTTGACGCTGCCTCATCAAGTTTGCAGGCTCCGCAAAGCTATCTATTGTTTGACACAAGCTCCTCAGGCTCGGTATGACGAGCTAAAAGGATTTCTGTTATCATGTCATTTTAAATATTCTCAAGCTGATGCATCTCTTTTTCTTGTACAATTCGGGTGGCATTATTTTCTATGTCTTGGTTTATATCGATGATTTGATTATTACAGATAATCAGCCTGCTACTCTGGAATCTTTCATTACTGCATTAAGGGATCGGTTTTCCCTCAAAGATCTTGGCTCATTTTCTTATTTCCTTGGCATGAGGTCGCTCCTAACTCTAATGGCTATATTCTCTCTCAATGCCACTATGTCTCTGAGTTTCTTGCTAAGCTTCAAATAGACCAAGCAAATGTTTTTTCCACGTCCTTGCCTGTTGATATATCCAAAATCTTTGCTAAGTCAGGCTACCTTTTAGATGATCCTTCTCACCATCGTATGTTTGTGGGTAGCCTGCAGTATCTCACCTTCATATATATGACCTGACATTGCCTTCGCCGTCAACAAGTTGTCTCAGTTTATGCATTGTGTGACTGACGTTCACTTGGCTCATGTCAAACGAAGCCTTGTGTGCTTTATTGGGACCGTTGCATATGGTATTCAACTCCATTGTCGTTCTCCTTTCACACTTCATGTGTCCTCAGATGTTGAATGGGGTGGTAATCGGGATGATTATTCTTCCACCAGTGCATATCTTATTTATCTTGGTCTGAAAGCTATTTCGTGGAGTTCTAAGAAACAAACCACCATTGCTCGCTCCTCCACTGAAGCCGAGTACCGATCTGTTGCCTCCACTGCTGCTGAGCTTAACTGGATTACCTTTCTTCTGCTTGTCCTTGGTCTGCATACCTCTCAGCCTCCGGTTATTTACTGTGACAACCTTGGGACCATTCAATTTTGCTCCAACCCGGTTTTTCATTCCCGTATAAAACACGTAGCTATTGACTATCACTTTATTCGCGACCACGTTCAGCGTGGCACTCTTCATATAGCTCATGTTAATGCCCAGGATAAGCTCGCAGAATGCCTCACAAAGTCTTTCCCCGACCTACTTTCCAACATGAACGTACCAAGTTAGGACTCCCACCTCGGCCAACGTGAAGGGTGGTAATGGCGTGTATATGTAATATATTTATTATAATTATTTATTGTAAGTATTTGTAATTACGGTAAATATCTAGACCGGCCTCGAACCTTCCATTACACTGTATATATTTATTGGGGGGAATAAGGGAGAAGGACATAAATATTTCATCAATTGAGTAGAAGGACAGTCTTTTGAAACTTTTGCATAAAAGACAAAACTATTTACTCATTTATCGAAATTCACTTGTGTTCTAAATTATTCATTTAAATTCATCACTAAATTCACTATCGAAATTCACTAATTTTCAAAATTCAACGATTTTAAGGGATTCACTCATCGAAATTCAATGATTTGGGATTCATTTGGGAGATTCACCGATTTTAAGGATTATTTGATTGTCCTTCTCGCTTATAAAAATGTGCGGTTATTATTCTCCTATAAAAAATATGTAGTTACGTATACTTAAAAATATTACGATTTTTGTCTTTATCCCTAATTTTCCATATTTATTGTATCTCATTCATTTACAAGTGTGAATAATAATACACAACATTTTCCCAAATCAATATTTATGATAATAGATGCTGACACTTAAATAACGATTATATATGTGGACCTTAAATTTTTTATTTTTATTTTTTTTTGGAGTATGTGGACCTTAAATTATATTGAAAAGATGAATTTGTACAATAACAAATTCACGGAAAGGTTGGGTAAAAACGTTAATGATGATTTGATATGTTGGGTCGGATTAAGTAGAACATTTTAATTAGTACTCCATCTGTCCCGAAATATAAATTTTTGTGTGATTTAAGAAAATTAATAAATGATTTGTTTTTCAAAATTTGAAGATAAAATATCAGATTGGTTTTTAAAGTCGACTTATAATATTCGATAATTTAATATAAAAATGAAAACAATACATTTAATATTGAATTAGGATGTGAAAAAAAACTTATATTTTAAAACAGCACAAAATATATATATAGGAGGGGTTAGCAAATGTAACAAATAAAATAACAAACCGACAACAAAACTTAAGATCAATCTTTTGTCAATATCTCATGAACGAATCCTCAATTTGTTCGTCGGGCGTATAATTTAATGGGACGCAACAGACATATCCAAAGCAAAAAAATTGGATTATATCCTTTATAGAAACATACTGTTTCCATACATAAACAAATCCGCCTGCAACTTTGACATGGTTTTATATATATATATATATATATATATGTATATGCAACTTTGACATGGTTATATATATATATATATATATATATAACCATGTCAAAGTTACAATAGTATATATGCAAAAACCATGTCAAAGTTGCAGTGTGATTTGTTTATGTATGGAAGGAATAATTTCGATCAGGATTTCTTGGAGGGGCATAGACCAATTCGGCCTCCGGCGATGGGAGGAATGAATTTTGATCTAAAGAATGGAGTAGTCGGGTTGGTTCAAAATAGTTCATTCCATGGTAATGCTCAAGAAGATCCGCATGACTTCTTGTCGACGCTTGTTCAAATTTGTGAAGCGAGTCATTACCTCGGTGTTCCTTCCGAGGTCGTTAAATTGAAACTTTTCCCGCTCGCTTTAAAAGGTGAAGCAAACCGTTGGTTCAAGTCTTTACCCCATCACTCCCTTCATACTTGGGCTGATGTCAAAAGAGCATTTGCTCTAAAATTCGTTTCACCTGGGACAATCATGGACCGGAAAAGAGAAATCGCCACTTTTGAGCAATTGGAAGATGAAAGTGTGGGAAAGGCCAGGAAAGGTTAAACCTGTTAATGAGAAAGTGCCCTAATCATGGGTACAACCGTCATGAGCTTTTAGAACTATTCTACCGGGCGTCTCTCAACCCAATAGAGATTACCTCGATTCTACTACTCATGGATCTTTTTAGGAGGAGGGACGACATTTGCTATGGGTAGCAGAGACCATTGCGTAAAAATAACATGTGGTCAACTTCAGGAAGACCCATGTTAGTGAGGACAAGAGGAAATCGCAGTATTCAAACGAGGATGTTAGTTGCTCAAGTGGAGATGTTAAACCAGGTGAGCTAGCTAACTTACAAATGAAGCGACAAAAAAAGTGCAGCGGATATGAATTTCTTTGGAATGCAGCCGGCGGTGAAATGGGAGAAGAAGTGAATTTAATGGAAAACCGGAATCAAAACTTTCAAATTTTAATCAAAATTCTGGTCAACAAAACTTCAACCAAAACCGGAATTATTCCGAGTTTCAACATAACTTTAATCAAAAGAATGCACCAACAGGATCACTTCCTGGGAGTGCAAATCAATCTTTAAATTCAAATTTTCAAAGAACCCAAAATGGTTGGAATCAAAACCAAAACCAACAAACCACTTATGTCTCTCAAAAGAAATTTGATGAATTAGTTGACATGGTGAAAACTCCGCCACCGTTGTCAAGACCATTGAAAGACAAGTTGGCCAAATGGCGCACCAACAAGCGAGTCGACCACGGTAAACTTCCAAGCTACACCGAAAGAAATCCAAAAAGGGGATGTCAATGCTTGTAATCGACATCACTACTCGATGGAACTATGGAGATGAGAAGTGAATGAAGTTACCTGCCAAGCGGAAGAAAGTTGGAGCCGAAAAAGGCTCGGAACGAGTAACCCCTCCCCGACGCCATGAGTTCAGGAGAGGGAAATCAGAATTCAAAACCCGAAGAAAGCGAGAGTGAGGATGAGATGAATGACGAGGGTTCTTCGGATGATGGAATTAATTCTGATGTTGCTATAAGGAAGGGTCAGTGTAATGAACCTGGCATTTAAAAAGAAGGATGGGAAGTTTGTAAGGTGGAAGGATAAGGAAGATGAAGCTATAAAGAATCAAACCGTGAACAATGATACTTCGGGCAAAGAAAAGAAAAATCTTCCTTATCCGCCAAGAGAAAAAGAAAGTATCCTTGGTAATGACAAACAGTACGAGGGAGTTAGAAAAATACTTAGAGACACAAAAGTAAGTATACCGCAGCAGGTAGTCTGACCAAATGCCTAAGTGCTCTAAGTATATCAAAGAAGCTTGTGGGAGCAAGAAGAAGCTCAAGGGGATGGCAGATGAGGTTTTGAAAGAAGAATGTTCAATGGTTTCACCGAAAATTCCAACAAAGCGAGGTGACCCCGGATCGACTTTCAATCTCCGTGAGATTGAAGGTTGCATGTTCCATAACGCCTTATGTGATTCAGGGCTTCAGTAAACGTGATGCCGTTAAACATTTGTATAAAGCTCGGTTTAGATAAGAGGATGAGGGAACGCCCCATTTCCCTTCAAATGGTGGACCGATCTAGTTTAACAAAGAAACGGTTGTGTTAACAATGTTCTTGTTTATGTTAAACACTTGGCTTTTCCAACCGATCGGGTTATTTTGGATTATCCGCTGACAAAGAAATGCCTTAATTCTAGGACGGTCTTTTTTGGATGCCTCTCGCGCCTTATTGATTTTTACAAGGGTCAGTCAAATGAGATTCGATGATACATCTATCACCTTTACGCCGGGAAAAGCGCGGAAACCCTAGTGGAAGAGATCTCGTTCATCAAGCGATTTATGATGAAAATGACCACCCTGAATCAAGAAGAGCCAATAGAGATAGTGCCTTTAATGCTATAAATCATAAAGAAAGAGATGATTGTGAGCCATCTTCCGATTCATCACAGCCGTAGTCACCGACAAATTATCTCCACAATTTGCTCACCTGAGCCTCGCCAAGTGAGAAGTAAGACATGGAACTTCACAAAGTGATGAACGATGATGACTTCAAAGAGCTGGATCAGTGCAGATTTTAATCTCGGTCAAGAAGAAGTCCGATGGGTAGCCGATTAAGTCGATTTTTGGAGAGAAACTACCACTTGGGAAATCGGCGATTGGGAAAGAGCTAGTCGAGCTAAAAGAAGAAGAGTTAAGAAGAATGATTGACCATGGAAAAGAGAAAGCGGGTGTTGTGAAAAATCCCTATGGATGATCTAATCGATTATCTTTCCTGGGGTTACACCTCGGAAGATGAGTTGTTTTTCACCAACCCCTTCAAGCTCATTTGACCACCGAGGAAAAAGGTGGTCCTCTCAAATCTAGTATTGAGAAACCACCCACCGATTTGGAGCTTAAACCTCTCCTCAACACCTTAAGTATATTTTTCTTAAGGATGATGATAAACCATCTTTAATCATATCTTCTAAACTTGAAGCGAGCAAGAAGCACTACTCGAAAAGTGCTTGTGAAAAACATCCTTATGCGCTCGGATGGCAAGTGGGTGATATCCGAGGTATCGGCCCTTAAATTTGCATGCATAAATCCGAACGGAGGAGGGGCGAAAAGGTTAGACAACCTCAACAAGGCTAAATCTGTATATGCGAGGAGGTTGTCAAGAAGGAGATAATCAAGTGGCTCGAGCATGGGTATTATCTACGCCATCGCCGATAGTGAGTGGGTCAGCCCTACTCAAGTTGTGCCAAAGAAACGAGGCATTACCGTGGAAAAGAAACGAAAAGAGGAGGAAGTTGCCTTACGCCTGCGTGATCTGCTATAGAGTTTGCATTGATTATCGCAAGCTAAATGAAGTCACCGCCAGGATCATTTCCCCGCTCTTCATTGACCAACTTCTAGAAAAGACTCGAGCGGTCATAGGTTTTATTGTTTCTCGACGGATATTCCGTTATTTCCAGATAGCCATCGACCCTAATGACCAAGAGAAGAGAACTTTACCTATCCATCGTGCACTTTATGCTGCCCGCAGAATGCCTTTCGCTAGGTAATGCACCAGCTACATTTCAACGATGTATGTCGGCTATTTTTGATGGACTAGTAGAGTGTATGGAAGTCTTCATGGATGATTTCTACCCTCGGCTATACGCTTTGAAGAGATTTTGGAAAACCTAGATATGGTACTTCAACGATGCGTTGAGAAGAACCTAGTTCTAAATTGGGAAAAGTGTCATTTTCTAGTTGATGAGGGAATTGTCCTTGGACACAAGGTGTCCAAAGAATGGAATTCGTGAAGATAAGGCTAAGGTAGAAGCCATTGAAAAGATGTCATACCCTAAGACTCGGGAAGGAGGTACGAGGTTTTCTGCCATGTTGGTTTTTACAAAGCGATTCATTCAAGACTTTTCTAAAATCGCCAAACCTTTATCTAACCTTCTTAGGGACGATGTGGATTTTCGCTTGATGAGAAGTGTATTGAAGCGTTTAATTGCCGAAGGGTAAGCTCATTAGCGCCTCCGATCCTAATCGCACTGATCGACTAAGCCCTTTGAGTTGATGTGCGATGCTTCCAACTACGCAAGTGGGGAGCAGCTTTTTAGGATAGAGGATCGATAAGAAGTTCAGCACCCATTTACTATGCTAGCCGCACTTTGAACCAAATTTCAATGCAATTCTTGGCGCTGACAAATTCGAGGAAGTTATCTTTTAGGGTCCAAAGTGGTGGTGTGGACTCGACCATGCAAACTTTTACGTTATCTTATGGATAAGACAGATGCAAACCGAGATTACTCAGGTGGATTCTTATTTTACAAGAATTCGACCGGAGATAAAAGATAAAGAAAGGTAGCGATAACGACGTTGTGGTGATCATTTATCTCGTCTAGTAAATGAGAAAGTGAAAGTCCGTAGAAATAGGGGATCGATTTTCCCTGAGCAACAGCTTGTCAAGGTGGAAGTCTAGGCCTTGGTATGCCGACACGTAAACTATCTAGCCGGTGGTCACTTAGAAGAAATGACGTATCGTGAGAAAAAGAAATTCTTACGGACCTGAAGTATCTCGCTTGGGAGGATCCCTATCTGCTCAAAGTCTCAGAAGATGGGTTTGCCGAGACGATGTGTTCCGGAGCACGAACAATGGAGTATTTTGGAAGAATGCCACGCTGGTCCCACTGGTGGTCACTACGAGAGCGCTAAAACCGTTGCAAAAATCCTCCTAGCCGGTTTCTACCGCCCACGCTTTAAGGATGCGAAGCCTTTTGCAAAGGTTGCGGATGGATGCCGGATCGGGGAGGCGTAGTAATGTAATGGACATGCCACTTAAGCCCATTCCGGAGTGCGAAGTCTTTGATGTATGGGGCATCGACTTTATAGGACCATTTCCATCATCATGCTCTAATAAATACATTCTTGTTTGTGTAGACTATGTATCCAAATGGGTGGAGGCAATTGCCACTGCACCAACGATCATAAAGTCGTGAAGAAATTCTTGCAAAAAGAATATCTTCACTGTGTTTGGTCGTCCCGAGCACTTATCGGATGAAGGCACTCACTTTTGCAACGCACCACTTGATAAGATTCTTGACAAATATGGTGTCAAACATAAAATCGGTACACCATACCATCCCCAAACAAGTGGTCAAGTCGAAGTCAAGAACGGAGTATTAAAAGAATCTTGGAAAAAATAGTGAACGCGAATACAACTAATTGGAGTCAAAGTTGACGACGCCTACTATGGGCTTACCGCGATCGCTTATAAGACTCCCATGGCACGCCTCCTTCAAATGGTATATGGAAAAGCTTGCCACTTACTGGGCCGAGCTTGAACACAGAGCCCATCGCTATTAAATTTTTGAATTTCGATAGCCAACTCGTAGGAAAAGAGGCTTTGCAATTGAACGAGCTCGACGAATTTAGACTCAAGCTTATGCAGAATTCCAGGATAAGCAATGAAAGAACCAAAGCGCTTCACGATGCTAAAATTAAAAATTCAAATTCAAAGTAGTGATATGGCTCATTGTATAATACCAAAGGTTACATTTGTTTCCTGGTAAGCTTAAATCCAGATGGTCCGACTCCTTTGAAATCCTCGATGTCAATCCGAGTGGCGAATTGAGTTGAAAGGGTATGGCGTCAAACGCTCAAGGTGAATGGTCAAAGGCTGAAAAAGTATTTTGGGCAACCAAAAGAAAAGCCTCGAGGTAATGTACTTTCAAAAGGGATTGAAACGGGCCGAGATGTCGACGTGTGATGATATTCCATCCGACTTCTTTGGTTCGGATGATGACATTTTTTACCCCTACCTGTGAAGACC